>VZTU01004033.1:360390-400109 GCA_013400835.1 Zapornia atra
TTCCCTTCCCTTCCTTTCCCTCTCTTCCCTCCTTTCCCTCCCTCCCTTGCTCCCCTCTCTGCTTTTGAAGAACAGCTCATCTCGCTGTTTATGACCATACAACATTGCTGACCATCAGGAAACTTCTGGAAACCACAGAAAAGAGAGACCCTGAGAGTAAACTCAATTGAACAAGTGTCCAGGCCTCCAACGGCTTCAAAGACACTCAGCACTTGGCAGCATGGGCACCATGGTGAGCTCAGCATCTGGCAGGACAGACCCTGAGTTAGGATGACACGGAGAGGTAGAAGCCTAGAAGAACATTGGAAAAAGACAGTGAAAGGTGTGTGGCTTTCTGGGATGAGGTGGGCAGTGCAATTATGTAGGTATTTGTTTAGAGTTCCATCTTGCAATATGATCCCTGTTAGAGAGTCTGATGTGGTTTATCAGGACTTCTGGCACAAACTGGACTGCAGAACTCCAAAAAAGTCTTGGTTTTGAAAGAGGCAGTGTTAACAGGTTTTGGATTACTCATTCTTTGAGCACTCATCTGTTCTTTCTTTCCCTCCTTTGGTGGGGATTGGTCAGTTCACATGGCATTTAGAGGCAATTTTGTAATTTGCAGGACTAATGGAGGTATTTGGGTTCACTGATGTGTATGTTCAAGTAGCTATTCTTTGTGATTCAATTTTTCTTAATGAGTCAACTTATACTTGTTTCAGACTTCACAAGACACATTTTACAGCAAAAAGCCTCCCAACACTATAAGCTAAAATACAGATCAAAAATCTGAGACAGCCCTTGAGGAGAAGTTTTATTTTGTATTTCTTTACTATAAAGAAAGGAGAAGTCCATCTGGAGTCCACCTAAGCACATGCTTAGACTGAGTACCTGTCCATCAACTTTGCAGCATCGTTTGGTGGAACTGAAATGACAGTAATGTTGTTAACATTGGCAGGAGCTGTGCAGCATGTCAGCAATATATTGGCTTCACAGCAAGATCAAAGCACAAGACAAAACAGATCACAGCATTAGGCAAGGTTCCTTCCTTTGACTACATCTAATGGACTTCTGTGAGAAATGGGAGATACAGGTCAGATCCTCTCAGATGGAGAAGATAATCAGACCTGAGTTTTACACAGCCTACACGAGTCCCTGTGTTTGCAAAAGAGGTGCCCACTACCATCAGCAATTTTATGATGTTAGCCTGCTATTTAACTTCTTCCACTGCAAGGTTTTTAAGAAGGTGAGATTTCATTTTGGGTTGAATGAAGCTTGTTCCACAACCCAGAGCAACATTTGGTAGTTTTTCCTGTGAATGCAAATGAAACCCAGGTATCTCTACTGTGCATGAGTTCAAACACATTTCAGCCCAACTTTGATTTATTTGGCTCAGCCACCAAACTGAAAATTTATTCAAATTACCTTAAGAGTCAGAACTTCATTGCTATAAGTGAAAAACACATGTGTATCATAAGCAGGAGTCTCTGTCCAAGAGTGACTGTCTGTGCTGAAGCAGTCTGGTGCTGAAGGTCTGCACCCCATGGAAGGGACCCATGCTGGGGCAGTTGGTGAAGAGCTGAAGCTCCTTGGGAAAGGACTCATGTTGGGGTGGGACCCCACACTGGAGCAGGGGAACAGTGTGAGGAGTCCTCCCCCTAAGAACAAAGGACTCGCAGAGACAATTCGTGATGAACTGACCGACCCCCCCCTTCCCCATCTCCCCCTGTGCCGCCTGGGTGGAAGCAGGGAGAGAAATCATGAATAAAGTTGAGCCCAGAAAGAAGACAGTGGGGAAGAACTAATAAATTGCATGCATTTTATTCCATGTTGAGTCTGTTTTGCCCATGACACTGATTGCAGAATGATCTCTCCCTGTCCTTATTTCCACTCCTGAGCCTCTCAGTACCTATTTCCTCCCCTGTCCATTTGAGAAGGGGCATGATAAGAGGGGCTTTGATGGGCATCTCACCTCCAGCCGGGGTCAAACCACCACAGACAAGAAATGACTGTAAGAGGTGAAATGATTTAACTGGCTTTGAAGATAGCTGCACTGTGTGGAGGAATTAAATGAATCTGATCTGGTTACAGAACCTCCTGTATAACTGTTGAAATGAACATGAAAAGCTCTGAGAAAGACAGAGGAGCCAGAAATGCAGTTTAGGGAGGAAAGCAGAGGTGGGTGAGAAATGATCTAAGTGTTGGCATTGTGCATGGTACAGCCGGCCTTGCTCATCCCCATGAACAACACTGCACTTGGTTGTGCTCTCCCAGGAGGGGGTGCCTCAAAACACTCCACTCAGGGTGCTTATCATCTTCTCCATACAGATGGGAAAACAAAGGCAGGGAGAGGTCAAGGGCAACGTTTTAAAAACTGGGCAGTGATTTCTTTGGCGTCTCTGTTTCTGCATGTCTAAAAGGAAACCAGTCTGGTTTCCCTCACCAAAGCCATGACTTTCATGAACCTCACGACTTTCACGAAGTGTAGAGTATTGTCTGCTCAGCATGTAGAAAAATGAGGCCTGAAGTGTCTCAGATTCAGCATTTGAAATGAGTACATGGGAAATGTTGGCCTTTTGTATGCTGCTCTTGCTCATACAGAAAGTCATCACCATTACTGTTTTCTAAATTACAGGGAAGGCAACTTTCTTCTCTTTAAATAATGTATCTGATTATGAGATTACTTCTCACAGCTTTGGTATCTGCATTTAAATACAGGCTGTAAGGCATCCACAAATAACATGGGGCGGGGGGGGGAGGAGATCTGTGGAGCTGCTTTTGCTTTTTCCTGGCATTTCTATGAGTAAATCATCTGACTTGATAGGGAAGATGAGGAAACTGCATCTTCCCTACATGTTGTGAAGAGCTGTAACTTTTTCTCTTGGATATGGGTATTGCAGCTCTTCTGACAGCACTATACCCACCCTCAGTCGTGCCAAGTTTTAGACTGCCTTCAGTGACAGCACAGATGCTGGAATTGAACTGCTTGGTGACTGTCAGGCGATGTGTCCTAAGAGCAATGGTGTTCTTTTATGAAGGATTTAAGGCACAGAAAAGCTCCTGACTGAACCAAGAAGTCTTTGAGAATTCAGACTGCATCACTGAGCACTGATCCAAATTCTGGTGCAATACCTCCCTTTGCCCAGGTACTCACACTGGCTGTATCACAGCACAGGGTCTTTCCTGCTGTTTCCCCTTCCTCCTTGTATCAGTACCTCATTGCTTGTGCAAGTATCCCCTTCATCACTGGATTTAGGAAAAGCCAAATACACCTCCACAGATGTAACAGACATTTTGGAATACCTGAAGCTTGCACTCAAATGAGTATTTGTGAATTTTATTTATTTGCACTGACCTCTCCTCTGCAGTTCTCTACTGAGGAATGGCTTTCTGCTGGGGTAACTTCACTTTGATAATGTCAGATCTATCTGCTTTTCCCTTTCATTTCTCTCTCCTTGAGTGCCACGTACCATTGTGTGAGCTGTTAAACAACAGCTCTACTTCAACCCAGCTCTGGCTGAAATGGTCCCTAGGCTGTATGCAGGCTCTGCAAGTGCAGACACGCTCAGATGGATAGAGTTCATCCACTACCACCAGTCAACTCTGGCTCTCTGTGAGAGTTGGAGTATGACTGTGTTTCATGGAGACAGTTTTTGACCAAGGATGAGTGCAAATGCTTGCATCGTTTTGCTGCTCTGGAAACACATATTACTGCTATGTGAAAACATCTGAGATGTATGGGAACACCAAGGTAATTTGGGTAGAGATGGCAATGGGATGGAAAAAGGCGTGCTTAACTGTGTTTATGAAAAATTACAGATGAGTCTGATTCATTAGCAAAGTGCAAGACCTTGCAGATTTTACAAATAATTAACTTCTGAACTTCTTGAGGCAACTGATGCTTGTCAGTGTCCCCATTCATCTGGGCTAGAGTTAATTTTCTTCCCAGCAGCTGGCATAGAGCTGTGTTTTAGATTTAGGACAAGAATCATGTTGATAGCACACATGAAATCATGTTTTAGTTGTGGCCAAGCAGTCAAGAACTTTTCAGCTTCTCACACTGCCCTGCCAATGAGAAGGCAGGGGGTGCACAAGAAGCTGTGAGGGGACACAGTCAGGACAAGTGACCCAAACTGCCAAAGGGATAGTCCATATCATAGGATGCCATGCTCAGCATATAAACTTGGGGGGAGCAAGCCAGGTGAGGGGGCCACTGTTGCTTGGGGACAGGCTGGCTATTGGCTGATTGGTGGTGAGCAGTTGTTTTTCATTTGCAAAATTTGTTTTTCTTGGGGTTTGGGTTTTTTTTGTTATTTTCATTTTCATTACAATTTATTGTTGTTGTTATACACTTTGTTTTGATTTCAATTATTAAACTCTACTTATCTTAACCCAAAAGCTTTCTCACTTTTAACCTTCCAATTCTCTCCCCTATCCCACTGCAGAGGGGGAGAGAGTGAGCAACTGGCCCAGCTGCCAGCTGGGGTTAAAAGACAACAGTCAGATGTGGGAGAGAGGAGGGAAGTTATAAAGAAGAAGATGAAGACATACTAGTTACAGTTATTTCCTTAACTTGAAATCTAAGCTTGAACTTCCCTGATACATAAAAGAAATCCTTTGGTATTTTTCAACTTACCATTTCATTGTACAAGAGGAAAAATAAAGCCTCAAGGTTTTGAAAAACCACAGTGGTTTAACTGTAGATTTGTCTTAAACCTGCTTTGTTTGATCAGTAGAAAATCCCCAAATGAACTCTCTTACTTCATTTATCTTAAAATGTAATAAACTCTTCAGTTACAGCATAATTCAAAATCAAACTGGCACGAACCGGTTTCAGTTGGTTCAAAACCTAATTTAAGGCTTGATTTAATGGTGTTAATGCAAAGTTAAATAAACTAAATGCCAGGAAAGGCTATTTTAGGAACAGCCACTCCTGCTGAAGGGGAAGGAATTGAAAACAAACTTATTTAATTTACTTTAAAAAGTTAGCAAGATAAACCATTCTAAGTGCTTCTGTGCAGAGAAGCCTGCAGTAATATGACAATGGATTGTTTGAGTAGGAGTCTAGTTCAGAATCAGGCAGCAAGGAAGCCCTGCCTTCTTTTCTAAAAAATCAAAATAGGATGCTTTTCCCCTTGCCACCGAGGGGAGTGCAAGAGGCAGTTTGCCCACATTCATTCAGTTATCCTGCCTTTGCTGCTACAGTTGCAGCTCCAGCAATGGGGAACGCTGGTCATGGTAGCACCGCGCCAGGCAAGACAGATTTGGCTGAATCGAAGTGCCTTCGCGCTGTGGTGGCATCCAGCAGACAATGTGGCTTCCCAACAGTTGCTCTGGTAGTGTCAGGAATTTTGCAACACGAGATGTTGCACAGATACATTCTCCTCAGTGGGTCATGGCAGGAATCTGATAGAATAAAAGCCCCTCAAAGGATTGTCAAGCGGTGTCACTGAGCTGTATCTACGTCCAACTGCTAATCCAGATGACCGTGCATAGAAGCCCTCTGCCCCCTAGTGTAGGCAGCAAGGCTACGTGGTGGAGGAGGGAACCTCCTTAAAATACAACCAGGGAAGTATTTATTTGAATATTAATGTATGATTGACATTCCTCACCCACATCCTCCCTGTGGTGACTACCAGCAGAGGGCCCCAGTTAATTATACAGGTTCATCCCCGTAGTTATGGGGAAGGTCTTGGTTTGTCTGTCACGTGTGTCTTTAAAAGTTAGACGTGTATTACCCTTTCCCCCAGGACCAACCTCATTTCAGTTAAGGTCATTATTGCTTTGTCATTGGCTTCAGGCAGAGCACAGCAGCGTTAACTCACAGTTTTCTAAGTGAGATGAACAGTCTGCAGACCTCTTGGAGCCTGGGATTGTCTGAAGGGTTTGTTCCAAGGTCTGGAAAGCCAAAGAGATACCAATAAGGTTAAAAGTACAATACTGCTTCTCAGGCTGGTGCATTTATCTCCTAAAGAGAGAGTTGATTCTTTAGAAAACCTGCACAAAACATGTACATAGGGAGGCAGGAGAAATTGACTGAGTAGGACTGGTCCAGAGGGCACCAAGGCAGCAGGAGCTCTGCACAGGGCACTTCCATTGGAGTGGTCCTGCTCCTGCTTGTGGGCCTGCGAAGGGCCTGTGCCTCAAAGCAACACACTGGTGGCACTGCAGTGATTTGGATGCATCACTGATCGCTTTCTGACTGTGCACTTAACCAGATCTGATTCCTGTTCTCCTCCTGCCACGTTGGCCTTGTCTGTTTGGTTCAGGTCTCATGTTTAGCTCATTTCTACACACAATGGAAAGCAGTCATCTACACAGCTTCATGATGCTACAGACCCTGGCACCAATGGATCGTGAGATGATCTCAGGTCTCTGGCGAGTATCCCCTTACAGTGCAAGTGTGGGTCCATGAGTCAGACCAATCCCCTACAGTACAGGGGACTTTAGATCCGTGTTTTATCTCTGTTTTAGACAGAAGGATGTACTATGATGTTCAGTACTGGTAAGTCTAAACTGTCTGATTGGATCTGAGGCTTCATGGACACACCAATGTGGGATCCCACAGAAGTGTACCACCCATACATAATACTCATCCACAGGTGGCACTACATCATGAGCCCTGGCTGCATGCTAAGTAATCCTACAAATGAGCAGATCTCCTTCAGTTATGAGAACAACCTTTACTTTGGTACTGAGTAATGACCTTTCCTTGAGGAACTGAAGATTTACAGAGTGAAATAAACTCAGCAAGAGGCTTGGAAAGTGCTGTAGCACTGTCTATTCTAGCATAAAACCTCAGATTTGTTGGGCATGACCCTATTCATATCTTCTGTGCAAGCATAAGAGGTTTTAATGTTATTTTGACAGATGGTGTTGTGTCTGTTTCCGTTTGAAATCCAAGGAAGCATCTGAGTGTTTGTATTTGTGTCAGTAGTCCTATTTCTGGGCATTATTTATACCCCCTGAAATAAACCAGTCACAATCCCTTGGTTATATTTAGAGGATTGTAACAGTTTATGACAAAAAAAAACCCTCCATGAGACTTCCTACTGTAAGTGTCCAAGTACTGAAATGGAGCACGTTAGGGTGATCCCACAGAATGTCCTTATGTTCTCCAGAACAACCGCCAGCCTGGTGACAATCGCTGCTGGTAAGAGACACTGATCTCACAAGTCGAAAAGCGGCGATGCAGCTTGTCACACGATTTTGCTAAGAACAGGCATACTGTACGTTAGCCGAGAGACACCCTCTGAGGAGATGAGCTCACAGATCTGTTTAAAGAGGAGAAAAACAACAGGAATATTCTTGATGGCCATATGAATCCAGTGCTCAAAGCAGAGTCTTAGCTTGCTCTCAGGTCAGATGCTTCTCATGTGATGCAGCTAAGAAGAAAACCATGTGAAGGGACATTATGACTGAAAGCTGTATGGTAATGACTCTCAAGGAAGGAAAGACTCACACAATTATTTGTCTTCCTATTATCCACTTTAGGGGACAGAAGAGGAACTCTGAGTTAAGTTAGATTTTTCCCTCTGAATACTACAAAGGGAGCAGGCAGAATAGACATTCTCAGAAAGACAGCTGGGTTTCACATATCCATGACCCTGATGCCATCAGTTCTTGTTCCTTCCAGAAGATTGCAATACAGGTGATTTTTCTGAAAACCATTTGCTAGATTGCACAAGACCTGTATCTCTTTGCAGTTGTCCAACAGGGTGAGATGGAAAGACAGGATCCAGTGAGAATGTGGAAAGCAGCAAAGAATGTCTTTCAACTTCAGGCCAGAGGCCTGAATGGACACTGCTGTAATTCACATTAATGCCCTTCAAACTCAAGAGCAGCATTTTTAAGAATGAAAAGAAGGGGCAAGTTTAGCTTCCACCGCTGCTGAGAAAGGCTAGCTGGGCTTGTAAAACCACTTCCCATCCTTTCAGCCCCTAGAAGGAGGAGACTAAGTCCTCCCAGCCACTAAGAAGGGTGTTAGTAAGGATGGAACAAGGCCAGATTCTCATCTTTGTTGTCTTGCAGGCTGATTATGAGCCTGACTTTTAGTCAACCTTCAGGTATCTACAGCCTCCAAAACTCACACAGCCATGCTGAATAGTATATGTTGTTAACTGCCATTGAATCAAAGAAAGCTTGCTTCCTAAGAGGTTGCCCAACTCAGGAAAACATCCATGTGCCTTAGCTTCAGAGGACCTGGGTTTGCATGGAACTCTCAGCTTTCATTTCAAAGAGGAAGTGGGGGGCAACCCCCCTCTTCTCTCACTGTGATATTTGCAGGGGGGGAAAAAAAAGAGAAAAACCTACATTAGCAATTAAAATCTCCTAAGAGATTAACAGAATGGAAGGCACATTAAAACTACTCAGCATCGCTACTTAAAATGTCAGGATTTGGAGGAAAAGGGGAATCTCCATCAGATCTCTGGGGCACCCGGCCTCGGTAACACAACACGGTTATTTGCAAGGCCTGGGTATCTACTAAGATAAAGGTAAAAACAGATGCACTGCTGACTGCAAGCAGCCAGAGGAAGGGCAGTGGAATGAACCCAGACTTCAGTAAAACGGCCTAAGAAGGGACAGGAACGAGGGGCCAAACCACAAAAGCATTAATTAACTACCAGAGATGGCTGCGCTTGGCACGTGGTGGAAACGGAACGAGCTCAGGGAGAAAAGAACGAGGGAGACACTGTTGGGTGTTGGAGAGAAAAAAACCAACGCCAAACCCTAAGGAAGAACCACTTTGGCCATTTTGCTCCAGCTGCTCTATTTACTCTTGCGATGCTTCTCTTCCCCTTGTACCCCACCCGGGACCGGCACACCCACCCTGCTCTCCCGCGTACCGCGGGCCGCTGGGGAGCGTTTAAGCGCCTTAAAGCTGCCCGTGGCTGCTGTGAAAACGGAAGCCTCGGGCGTAAAGCCTGGCTTCCTCAGGCGATGGGCTAAAACCGCCTCCCACCGGCGCTCTCAGTTCTGCGAGCGCAGCTGCGAGGCTGCAGGCGGGAAGCGCCAGAGGCTGCCGGCTTCACCGCAGAGCCGGCTCCGTTGCCCGCACGCGCCGCGTCTCCACAGAGCCGCTCACCCGCAGCGAGAGCTGACCCCGGCCGCGCTGAGCCTCGGTTTCCCTCGCTACTGCTGAAGGGAGAAGCCCGCACCTGACTCCGGCTACCGCAAGCGGGAGCCGCAGCTGCTCCCCGGAAGCCCCGCGTAGCCCCTGGGCCAGATACAGCCCTGGGCAAGCGTGAGTTCCTAGCACCGCCCCCCGCCATGGCGACCCGGCCACGGCCTCACAGGAGGCCTCACCGCCGCAGAGAGAGAGGTCGGGAAGAGCCGCCACCCTATTGGCCGTTCTTCTTCCCACCCTTCTCTCCCATTGGTCAAAAGTGGCTAGTAGGCGGAAACGCCGCCGAGTGACAACTACTTCTGGCGAATGGGGTGGCGCGCTCGTCCTCGCGGCCGGCGCTGGGGCCAGAGTGCGCCGGATCCAATAGGAGCGGAAAGGAGCCTGCGTCCTGCCGGGAGCAGGTAAACAACGGCGGGTGCCCAGGGTGCCCGTGGGGCTGGGCGCCGGCTCTGCCCTGTCAGGCCGCTGCGGGCTCCGGCCGCTCCCCTCCTCGGTGGCAGGGGACGGGACGGGCTTCGGCCGGTGTTCGCTCGGGGTCACCGCGCCGCTGGAGCTGTGCGGGGTCCCTCGGCTGCACGCCGGGGCCCGGCACAGAGGCGGGGGGGGGGGGCGGGGAGGCCTGGCAGCTTCGCTGGCTCGCTGTGGTGGCGGGTGTATCCGTGTGTGCGCGCAGGGCGCGTGTGCGTGTGTAAAATGTACGTATGTACACGTGCGCGTCCCGGGCAGCGGCGTCCCTGCCTGCAGCCAGGCCCTGAGCGTGTGAGGGGCAGCTGGGGGTGCGCCTGTTTGGGTGCGGGGGCTCCTGCTGGCCCCCGGCTCAGTCTCTGGCTGGGGTGGGTTGTTTTTTATCAGTGCCTGGTTCTCTTTCTCTCTGCCAGCTGCTGTGTGGGTGGCCGGGCTGCTCCTGTGCTGGGGTGGGCAAGCTGACCCAACCCTGCAGCCTTGGTGAGTGTGTACATGGTGCCCGCCAGAGACAGGCCCCAAGCTGCCCCTGGCACCCCAGGCCTCGGGTAGAATGTGGGAACCTGGCCCAGAGACAAGTGTCCTTGGGTGTCACCTCCAATACCTGCTGGCTCGGGTGCCTCTGGCACAATTAGGGCTACTGTGAGTAGCTGCACCCTGTGTGAGGTCTGAGCCAGGCTTTGAGGTCTGACTGCTGTCAGTAGGTCTGTGGCACCTTTATGCCTCGGCGAGAAGTTGACTGCTGGTGTATTTGGGCTTATCACTGGCAAAAGAACCCTTCTTGGAGAGGGGCTGATTTCAGCAAAGTAAAGCTTTGGGGCTGTGGTGTGCCTTTCCTGTGGGGCAGAAGCAAGCAGTGCTACTTCAGCTGTGTCAGCACACCCTGAAGAGGAGAAAGCAGGCTACAAATGCCTACAACTCCCCATGGGATCTCATGTTGTGTTATTTTTGCATTCTGGGGCTGAAAGTCAACAGCATTTGCAAGGTCTCTTCTGAGCACTGAGTTGGTGTGTTTCAAGATCCCCATCACTTTAACACGTGCATCTTCTGGCTTTGTTTATTGGCAAGAACCTGGAAATCTTTTGCCCTAACTTTGGCCACACCCCTTAGGATTTCTTAACACTTTTTTCCTCCTCTGTGTGTTTACCAACAACAGTGATTACTACAGCAGAAACTTAGAGGAGAACATCAGGCTGTCAGTGTCAGCCCAGAGCTTTTTCTTTCTCTAAATATAGCAAAGGAAAAGTAATTCTCTTCATCTAACTGCCATCAAAAACAACAGGAGTAAGCAGGAATTTTAACTCTCAAGTGGATTATTAAGTGCTCTGCCAGCCTACAGTAGCTGTTCTGTATATTGTACTGCTATTATTTGCCATAGATGAAATGCAAAGCAAAGGTTTTAGGTTTGTTTGCAGTACAGCAATGGTGCAGTGTGAAATTAGAAGGCAAACTGAAGCTAATGTCAGTGTGAACTGGCCAAGTTTCATCAAAGTCCATAAAGCTGATTTATTGCAGTTGAGCCTTGCATGAAGGACATCCAGGAAGAGCGAAACGGTGACTCGTGCTCTCCTGCAGGCTTCACAAGAGTCCTTGTATTCCCACTGTGGCTGCTCTGTTAAAAGAAGCACAAATTAGTGGCCTAGTTCTTTGTTCCCTTTCACTTTTAATGTCTAATATTGAGAGTTTGGTTTTTTGGGCCTTAAATGTGGTATGATTTTTGAATGGGATATTATGGTTTGAATCCATTTACAGAAGAGGAAAACTGCCTGATACCTTGCAACCTGCTGGGTCAGTTTGATGATGGCCTGGCACATGTTGTTCAGCTCCTTTGTTGACCTAAGTCAGTACCCCATGCTGTATAGCTTTCTGTGAATATAGCTACAGCTTGCATTTCTTCCCCACTCTGAAAGCTCTTCCTGTTGCTAGAGCTGGAAAGCAAGCATGGTTGTGTCAGCTCTCCACGCTTTCCTTTCTTGAACTGCCCTTCCCCCTTTTCAGCTCAGCCTAGGGAAGCACAGTCAGTACTCACTGCTGCACTTGGTATTGTGCATGTGAGCAGGGAAGAAGGTTCCTGTGTTTTCCATTGTGGGGTATCCAGTCTCCTATGAATGCAGAAATCCTCACTGGAGGGGTCCCTTCCTTTAGTTTAACCAGTGAAAGGATAAGAGAAAACAGTGTGGCTTTAAAGACCCCTTTCCTGGTTACCTGGTGCACTACGATTCCCCTTCTGTTTGGCAAACTAAACCTTGGGGCAGAACCTTTCTCTTCTTTCTCTCTACTCAGCCCAAAGGTTATGTGGGTATGAAGAGTGACCAGGTTGCACCTTCCTCCCTTGAAGGACAGGCTACTTAACCCAAAGCTCTCTTTGGCTGTCAGCATGGCCTCGGTGCCCATTCAGAGTGCAGCTCTGATGAAAAAGCAGTGGCATTAGACAGACTCCCTGCTGAGCCTGTGGTGGGGCAGAGGAGGAGGGCCAGTGTTCCTGCCTCTGTAAACTGTATGTTAAAGACCCTGTGCTTGCCTAAGAGCCACACTGCCGTAAGTGTTGTGGACCTGAGGTGAGGGTGGGCTGGAGGAGAGCAGAGGGCTTGTCACCATGAGGCTTGACCCTACTGAAAGGTGGAAAGCCCAGCACTCCTTTTCACTTCAGTGAGCACTGGCACAGGAGTTGCTCAGGTAGCCAGCCTGGGAGCTGGTCCTGCTGGAACCTGGCTCTCTGAAAGTGAAGGAAAACAAGTGTACATTGTCTTTTCAAAAGAGGCTGACAGCTGATGGGCACCACCCTCAGAGAGACTGAGGGTGGTGGGACAACCCCTTTGGCAGGGCCATATATTTAGGTAAGTTTAAGGCAACTGTGAGTACAGCATCTGAGGGTTTGTTGAGGGCTGGTTGTGACAGGAGCTCCTGTAAAATCCCAGATGTGTTTGGGTCCATCTGTGTCAGCCCTTCCTGAAACCAAAGCTTTGTAAAGCTGTGTCCAGGTCCCAGTCAGCCTGCTGACCAGAAGCATCTTTGCATTTATCCATATCCTTGTAGAGGAAGAATAGCAGAAAACGTCCAGTTTGAAAACAGTTATGTTGCAACATGAGATTCTTTTTCCATGTAATCACAGAGGTTAGTAATTAGTAACATGGTTTTGATATTAGTTTACAATGAGGGTGTGGAAAGTAGGCTAATTGGCTGTCCCTTCTAAATCCTCTACAGAATTGTTCTGTTCATCTAGCAAAAATTGTGCTGCAGTTTCTTAACTACTGGGAGAAAAAGTTCATTAATGTTCTCATTGGGTTGTTAAAACTTCTTATTGTTACTAAACTATTACAGAGCAGATCTTTTTCTTCTCTGGTCTCTGATACAGACAGAAGGTTACTTAAATTCCATGGGTCACAGATCCCATGGCATGCATAACTTAACTTGTTCACAGACCCAGAAGTATGTCACGATTAAATGACTTTATGTACCCAACTTCTTTAAAGAAGACTAGAACTCCTGTAACTGAGCCAGAATCTTTGGGCTCTCAACTAAAAATTCCAAGCCCCCACGTATTCAGTTGGAAGAGCATGTTGAGTACCTGGAGAGGATATTTTGGGCTCTGTAAGAGATAAGCAATCAAATGCGGGTGTTGGGCATCTCGGTGAGAACACCGTGTTACCGTGAAGCTGACTGGCTTGGCTGGAGGGCTGCCCTTTGCTTCCTGTAATGGTATGGCTTCTATCACTAAAAGAGGAACAAAGTTGCATGAACAGCCTTGGAGAGAAGCTAGGGGAGGAGCAGATGCCTGAAAAATGTTTCACTTGGCCAGATCAAGTTGACATTTTAAAATTTCTTGAAGGTGCCAGATCAGATGTGTTGAGGAGGTTGTGAAAGAAAGGAGAAATCTCCCACTCTTCCCTCTTTTCTCCCTCCAAAATGAAGTTCAGTTTTTTGGTGAGAAACAAGAGTATCTCCCAGATCTTCAAAGCATCTGCTCTGACCTCTCAGAGCATCCTGGCTGGACTCTGAATGCTTGAGTCAGATTTAAGTGACCGCATCCAAGTCACATGGCTTCTTCAGCTTCCCCTTCTGGGTTGGATGTATTTCCTGAGACACGCAGGCTTTTTCTCACAAGGTACTTGGGTAAAATGCTGCAGATGAGAGGGGGTGTTCTTGTAGGTATTACAGCTTTACAGTGTATTCATGGGAGGTCTGGTTTTGCTTATGGACAGGTGATTGAGAATCAGAAGGTGACCGAATCACCTTTATTTATTCCCCTTGCTTTGCTGGCATAACTTAAGAAAGGCTAAAAGGAATTTTCCTACCACCTGCCTTTAAACCTTCATGAAATCCTGGGTTTAAGGCTGTTTTGCAGTACCCACAGCAGTGTGCCCCTCCTCTCTGGTGCCTAGGGAGAAGAGTTGGTTTTTTCCTCTCTGCACTGTGCCACTGCAAGTGACTCACCTGAGGTGACAGGTCTTTCCCTTTCTCCAAAAACCTATTTTCCATGGGCAAAGGGAAGAACTGCTTATGAAATTCTTTTGGTTAAGAAACAGTGTGTTGCTCCTGGTTAGTGGCTTATGTAAAGCCAAGACTCCAGGTTACTTGAGAAACTTCTAGCTGGTGATGCTTGCGGGAGTTTTGGGTAAGAGCTGAGCTCTTGAGGTGAAGCTTTGTTTGAACTGTGCAAAGCAAACACTACACACTGAGAAACCTCCTTTGTGAAAGTCAAGGTCTGCTAATGAGAAAGGAAAAATAGAGGTGCAACTGGGAAAGCTATGGCAAGGAAGAGTAATAAATTGCTTCAGCATTTTGCTGTTTCTCTGACTAAAGAAGTCACAGTGACTTTAACTGAATGGATTGTCGTGCCTGGGGTGACAGCAGGCTAAATCAGCTGTTAGAAGGAGGTGGCATTCCATAGTGTGCTGTAGCCTCCCTTCTGAAACTGTCTCCTCTTCAGATGTCCAGCTGTTTGCACCGTGGTGTTCACTGTTTGTTTTTCTTTCTGCTCTGCTTGTCCCTTCAACCTTTAAGTAGTGCTTGGCTGTGCCGCTCCTGAGGGCTCCTTGGGAAAAGCAATAATGATCACATTCATGAACAACTCGGACAGCGAAGAGGAGCCCTGCAATGAGAGAACATCCCTGATGTCTGCAGAGAGCCCTCCAGTACCCTCCTACCAGGATGGCCCGCAGGCCTCAGAAGCAGGGGAAGCGCAGGCACATAGGGTAGGTATCCGTCCTTCCCAGGGAGTGAAGAAATGGGGTGTGATGATGAATGTATCTGTCCCTCCCAGCAGACTGACTTCTAGGACTGGTTTTGGTGTTTGTCTGGTGTTGCTCTCAGCCAGCAGCTGTTTTGATTTCCACTGCTGTGACTTTCCTTCCTTTTTATTTCCGTGTATACTCCGCCCTTTTCCTTCCTGTTGAAGATACAGGCTTTTAATCAGGACTTGATGCACATGTGACTTGGAGGCTCAGAAGGATATCCTGCTTGTTTTGCCAGAAACCCGTTGTCTGCTCTGGTTAAATGCAACAAACATCAGAACAGAATCAAGTCCTGCTGCCAGCAAAGCAATGGGGTGAAGCAAGCACAGCATTGCTGTGGGAGGAGGAACTGATCAAGCTTATGCCATCTCAGATGACATTTCTTCTCAGCTCTGTGCACCTTGCCTTTAATGTGCATGTGTCCATCTCTATATTTGCACTTAAAGGGGCCCTTTATGTATTAATGATTTTGGTTTAAAAACTCTTTTGCCGCCTGTTTGTAATGGAATTTCTAATTGTAGTGTTGAGTTGGTACCTCCCTGATAGGAACAAGTTAAAATATCATGGAATGTGGCGTTGAACAGAAGGAAATGAAGTGTCTCACTGTCTACTGTTTCTTTCCAGAAGAGGCGAGCGGGTAGCAGCCGTAACCCTAACAGTGTCACTGCTGGGGACGTGTCTGACTCGGGCGTTCCGGTGAGAGAAAGTGCCTTGGAAAACGAAGAGGAGGAACTGACTCTGAAATATGGAGCAAAGCATGTAATCATGCTCTTTGTGCCTGTCACCCTTTGTATGATTGTTGTCGTCGCCACCATAAAGTCAGTGCGCTTCTATACGGAGAAAAACGGGCAGCTGTAAGTGGGGCCTTCAAAACAGCCTCTGATCACACGGGATCCTTAGCGTTACACACACGTTCCAGGCACACGCGCCTGTGTACACAGAGTGCTTCCTTGGCAGGTTGGGAGAACCTTTTGCAGCTAAAGGTAGCTGAGTAAATACATGTACAAAGATCTTAAGTGTGCTGCATTCACCTCTAAGCTTTTCCATACCTGCATTATGCCCATTTGTTAGCGCCAGTGTTAGGGCACGCTGAGCGAAGCCTCTGAGCAGCGTAATAATGATGTTGCTTCATGCTGCAGGCTGAACTCTGAGTCTCTTCACCCAGTAGCTGGCAGCAAACAGGGGATTGCATGTTCATTTGGATGAGTGCCTCATTTCCTGATGGTATTTCTGGTTCCAAAGGACTCATGGTGTGGAGTAATTCCATCCAGCTCTTGCTGACTGTGCCTGACAGCACTCCTGGGGCTCTAAATGTGCTTCATCCGGCGGGTGGAGAAATGGGAACTCTGGTCCCTTGAACTGAGCCATGGAAAACAAAATGGGGTGGTGGTGGTATTGGTAGGGGATAAAAGAGTCCAAGACTCTCCTACCAAGTGTGGAAAGAAAGGGTCCCTTCCTTTCAGGACAGCACCTGGGACATATAATTATGGAGAGGGTCCAGAGCATGCAATAAAAATCTGTGGCCTGGAGAGAATTTACTAAAGTTAGACACTGATGCTCCAGGTCTCTTTCTTTACAGCTCTGCCAGCCACATCTTCTCTGTAGGAATGTGTGTTTGATAAGAGTCCACTGATCTTTAGTTGGTATTTAACTGGAGGCCCAGCCCCTTCAGAGGCTGCACCTCATGTTAGCTGTCCTTGGCAGTCATAGCTCCCTTTCTTTCTCACACACAGAGAAGTCTGGTTTTATCTTGGGGCAATCAGTAGAGAATATATGTATTTTATATGGTTTTTGCTTTATCCTGCAGGATCTACACCCCTTTCACTGAGGATACCCCATCCGTAGGCCAGCGTCTCTTGAACTCTGTGTTGAACACCATCATAATGATCAGTGTCATCGTTGTAATGACCGTGTTTCTAGTTCTGCTCTATAAATATCGCTGCTACAAGGTAAAGTGGTTGTGCCAGGGCCCCTTCCACCTATATGCTCTGAACTTGAGTTCAGGTGGGGCTTGCGTGTCAGTGAGAAATACAGGTATTGCAATGGCAAGTCCACGTCTCAGCCCAGGCAAGAATCGCACTGCACAGAAGCCTGGGCTGGCTGTGGTAGAGCTGTGCCCCCAGATACACTTTGCTCTTATGTCACTAATGGTGGGCTCCTGCAAAGAAGGCACTGCTGCTTTGTGTTAGTCAGGTCTGAGTCTTCTCCATCCGCTCAGAAAGTTCTGTGGTTTGTACTTAGGGACGAAGTTGTACCATGTACTGCAAATGCCTTCTCTCCAGAAGTTTCAGACAAGGTTTTTGGGAACTCATATTCTTCATGCCTGTGGAGGCTCTGGTCCAAGAGGACAAGACTTGGAGAGAAAGGCATATTCAGGTTTTGTGGTGCCCAGGGAGCTCTTATATGTCATACCATATCGCCCATTGTTTAAGCACTGGCTATTACTGCTTTTTAAGCTTGGCCCTAAGGTAGACTTACTGTACAGCCCTGGGCAAACCCCTCCTCCTCCCACCATGCAGAGAGAATGTGCTTACCTGCTGAAGCTCAGAGCAGGTAGGGATACCCATGGAAATGGATAGGAAAGAGACTGAAAAAACCCACAACCAGACCAACAACAATAAATTCCAAGGGATAGAATATAAAATTAAGAGTTTGGGAGAACTGGCTGTCCCTCCTCCCTCACCAGCCATGGAGAAGGGCAGGGTCTTTGGAAACTGGAGGAGCAGTGCAGAAGGAGACTGCTGGGCAATAGGAAGCTCTGTCAGTAGTGTGTGCAGCACTGTGACCTGTGTGAGGGGTAACACCCCCTTCAATCACTGTCTCCTCTTGCCCTTGATAGTTCATCCATGGCTGGCTGATCCTGTCCTCTTTGATGCTGCTCTTCCTCTTCACCTACATATATCTCGGGTAAGTGGGAATGGGGCAGGTAACCTGCTGCTCTGCAGAAAGTCCCCAGCTTGAGCTAGGAAAGGAATGTCTCCTCTAAATGGAGGTTTAAAAATCATTAGCATGAGAGCTTTCTCTTTTTTTAAAAAATGGAAAACAAGGTCTTTAATAGCCAGTACCTGATTTTACAGTGCTTGCTCTATGAAAATCACTGGCAAGTGATACCAGGAGCATGAAATGAACAGGCAGAACCTTGTGGTACAGAGACCCTGAACCGCCCATTGAGAAGCAGGTGGAAAGGAACTTCCTGCACCGAGTTGGTTCTCTGATTTGCCTTGTCTTTTTCTCAGACTACACCACTTGAAGCTCATTCTCTTAGCTCCCAGCTCAAGTGGAACCAAGCTTCTAACCTGCTGGTGACACTTTAAAAACTTTTCTAATTAACAGTGAGCATGGCTTACTTGGTGGAGTGACTCTTTGTCACTTACTGTCTGCAGGAAAGTAGTCATGTAGCCACAGACCTGTGCTTGGTTAAGACTTGAAATCCTGCCTCTTCAAACCTTGGAATTGCTGTTGGCCTCAGGATGCAGGCAGTGCAGTGCTTCTCTGTGCACAGAGTGCGTCCATCTCCTGTGGGGGAAGAGAGAGCAAAGAGCCGCAGTTGGCCATAAGGCAGGTTCCTCTTTCAGGATGAGAGCTGCTGCTATCCTACTTCCTCCTGGTGTAGCAGGAGGCTTGTTTGTTTAACTGCAGCTAGTAGGATGCTTTGAGTGTCGGTTGCCTTAATTGCTGAGTGGAATTTTCTTCTTGTATTCCAGTGAAGTACTGAAGACTTACAATGTGGCCATGGATTACCCCACTCTGTTCTTAGTCATCTGGAATTTTGGAGCTGTTGGAATGATTTGCATACACTGGAAAGGACCTTTGCAGCTCCAACAAGCATATCTCATTATGATCAGTGCCCTGATGGCACTGGTTTTCATTAAATATCTACCTGAGTGGTCAGCATGGGTGATTCTAGGTGCAATCTCCATCTATGGTGAGTCTGGGTTGTGACTCTCGAGGTGTGGCTCATGGAGATGTTACTGTGAGGCAATCTCAGGACTCTATTTCATTCAGAAAACACCTTTATAGTGCTAACAGCAGAGACAGATGGGTAATTAAGCTGACTCCCTGGCTGGTGTCTTGCTAACTTGTTCATGTAGATACTGTTTTCCTACTATGCTTTTCAAAGTGGAACACCAAGCCAAGGAGGTGCCAAACTGTATGTGACTTCAGGGTGGGGGTGGTTGGTTCTCTATCGGTAGCAGCCTAATAGTCTTGCATGTTTTGTTCATGAGTATCAAGAGATCATGGATTTTGGTATGAGTGAAAAGCTTCAAGAGAACCTGAAGAACAAGAGGTAGCTGGGAGCTCTGATGGGGGAGAGGGCAGGGGGAACTGGACCAGAGGCCTTCATTCACATGCAGTGTAGGTAGCGATGGAACGTGAACAAAGGATGCCCCCCAGTCTTCCTCTAAATTTAACACCTTGATGTAATTAATGCTGTCATCCACATTCAAAGGAATAATGTGGTATTCTCAAGAGGCTTTTTATAGGATTAGCACAATGAAAACTCATTATTACAATAAGCTGTGGGGATGGTTTTGGGAGTGAATAGTGCTTTCAGGGGTGGGAACAGCTAGAGTTATGCAAAGTGGCAGAAACTGCCATTCAGGAAGTCATCCAGGTAATATTGATAGATGTAATTTTGAGGGGAGAATAGCTTTTTCAATATAAAGAATATGAAATATGCATGATAGCTTGAGATGAGATTGTCTGGCCCTTTTCTCTTTGCAGATCTGATGGCTGTTCTCTGTCCCAAGGGGCCACTGAGAATGCTGGTAGAAACTGCACAGGAGAGAAATGAGCCCATTTTTCCTGCATTAATATATTCCTGTGAGTAACATTAGAATATTAATGGATTTAGCCAGATTAAACTCACAGCCTATTTCTGTGTCAAACAAAAGAGCACTGTTTTAATTACTTCCTTACCCTAAGATTGCTGTGCACTTACATTCTGGAACGGACTGCAGAAGGCCATGTTTATCAGTTTACAGTGGTGTGAACTCTTAATTAGCCAAAGGGAGCCCACGTTGTCTTGTGAAGCTTAAATGTTCAAAAGTAGACATACCCTTTCAACACACAGAGTACAGAACATGCCCCTTTGTTCTGTGAACAAAATCCTGTGTTAGATGGACAGTAGTGTTAGCACAGTTCTGCTCACTCAATACACTTATTCCTTGTGCATAGGCTTTGCAGGCACACTTTCAATATGTTGAGTAGGTTCCATTCTTCCCGTAGCCCTCTACAGATGACAGTGCTTAGAACATACTTGCTTTCTTGCTCATTGTGTGGCCACTCACTGTAAGGGGAAGTACTGCTCCACACACAATCAGTTACTTCTTCCCTGGCTTTCTTGGACTGTTTAACTGTAGTGGTGTCTGGTGCCATTAGCCACAAAGGTATCTTTGTGCTTAGTTGTAAGATAGGTGGAACGCAGGCAACTCGACACTCACTGGAGCTGGGCTCAAGTGCTTCATGGTCCTCAACAGCTCCCTCATTACATCACTTGTAAGATGAATGGAATGGGGATTTCCCAGTGTTGGGTGCTAAGTTGAGGATACCTAGGCTGATAGATTTCCCCACCTCCCCAAGCACTGAATGTTATATAATTGCTTTTACATGTACCAAGCAGAGCTTCGGTTGGCTTCAGCTGACCTCCCTTCTACTGGAGACTGTTATATTGACCTGAGACAATCTAGATGAAGTCTCTCCTATTTTAATTAAACAAGTTTCTCTAAAGGAGAATGCAATTCAACAAATAATAAGTACTGAACAAAAAGTTGTTGTGCATCAGTGTCTCTGTTGCAAGGCCACATTCTGTGGCTCCCGCTAGATGCAAAAACATCACCTTGGCTGAGCTTGTAGTGGAAAAACAGGCACTGTGTTTGCCTTGGCTTACTTTGTTTAGTTAGCTTCTATAAAAACAGGAAGACTGATGCACTCTTAAACAAACAGCTGATTTAAGTTCCCTTCCACTGATTTCAGAATGGTTTATATTTCTCTTTAATTTAGGGATCCATCTCAAGAATAAACCTCCTAACAACCTTCAGTTGTTCTTGGAACCCAAACAGAAATGGCCAGTATTTTGACAGGAAAGAACCAAAACAAATAGGCAGAGAAAGCTGGCACTCTGGCAGCTCCTGCATATTCCTTGCTTGTTGCTTTACCTTTAGCAGAACACTAGGAGCAAGATGTGTAAGTTAACCTCTGGTTACCTTTTGTGCTACCATTGTTTCCTGGGCAGTTCATTTCTCATTTCTTTAGAGCTAGAAACCAGGATGAAAACAGGGGAGATGACCCTAGTTCTGGGTTTTCTTTAGCCTACAGAGAAGACTATAGTGACTCTTACCTATTTGTGCTCTGGGACCTTCTTAAAAACTGAGTGGATGCACTGCCTTATTTTTTTCCCTGCTTTGCCATCAAAGTGCCTAGGGAAAGCATCTAAGAATGAATGTTTTAAAAGCAGTTATTGGAGCAAAGGTTTGTATTTTTAGGGACAGACGCACTCTGAGCTGCAGTGACTGATGTTTTACACAACTGATTTGCTTGCTTTCTTTCAGCTGCTATGATATGGACAGTTGGAATGGCAAAGCCAGACACAGCAGCAAGAGGACCAAGTCAGCAGATGTGGGATGCAGGTTTGCTTGCATGTCACTCTTCTATACAGGGCACTGTCTCGTGGGAATAATGTGTATGTTTGAGACTGGGTGTTAAATGTAAGCCCCTGAGTCCTCATGGTGGCATCTCTTTAATGCAACATGAGTTGCAGAACTTCTTGATGTTCTGAAACCTCCTGTGAGGACTGGCAGCAAAGATGACCAGACAGTGTAGGGGAGCTCCAGTATTTGGGATGCCTTTATTTAACAAATAAAAAAACTCCACCCAAACAGAAGTGTTGGCCAACACATGTCTTCAGATGTACTGAAGTCAAAGCTGAAAGTGGGCTAGTGGGGGGGGGGGGNGGAAGGTACATTTCTACTAGCTGTGGATGGTAAATTACAACCTATAAATATAATGCTGATGAGCTGGTGAGCTCAAGTGTACTGTGTTCAGGCCGCTGTGGTGGAGCAGACACGTTTCCATGTTGCTCTACATCAGTATGGCTCACCCTGCCAAAAAACCAAATGCCTCTGCATCTACCCTTGGGTAAACACTTGGACAGTTACAACAGTAGGTGATGTGTTCTGAGTGTATGTTCTAGCTGGTCCTGTGGTCATGTTTGTGCCTTTGCCTTTACCTTCCTGAAACGCAAGTTAAACTGTTGGTTTGAAGGTGGCTGAGTAAAATCTGACGCGTGTAGGTAGGATTCCCATCTGGTAGGATTCCCATCTGGTCCTGTTGTGTTTCAGAGATGACAGCACCTTTTCATGTTAAAGCAGTAATGTGTGCTAAGGGTTAATAGCTGAGCACACTGCTTATTTCAGGATAAAGCAGCTGATGTACTAACAAACCACAGAGACACAGCCCTGCTTTGAAATTGGGCACAGCACAGGAGCAAGCTACGTGCTGAGGCATACAGAATGCACTGTGGAAGCTCTGCGTGTCCCAGGTCACAGACTGATCCTATCTGTAGCAGCACTGTCCCATCAGACTGATGTGGACTGGAAAGTTTGTATGAGTGTGTCTGAAAAATAGGAACTGTCAGATTGCCTACTTTATCACAGACTGGCTGCTTCCAATAGCATTACTGAGGGCTATGTTAGATGTCTTTAACTGGAGGAAAAAAATGAAATTGAAGCTGTGAACAAAGTGTGTCCACTTAACTACATGTGAACACCCAGCCCAACATCAGCGTGATTCAGGACAGAACTTTGCCATTTATGAGAAGCCCTCTTATTCATCCATTTTTGTCATACTGCCAGTTAAGGAATACCTGAGCACCTCCACCCCAAAGATATGGGATCCTATACTTTGTGGGCTCCCAAACAATGTGGGAGTATGTATTAAGCTTGCTTGGTTTTACTTGTCATTCTAGCCTGGCAGAGCACTGCTTAGTTCTGCATATGTACTCACTTGTTAAAGCCACTGAACTGGATAGCTGCCAGAGAAGCTGTGACCATGTACTCTTCCGACTGTCTCAAGTTTTAACAAATGTGCTTTCCTCTAAGTCTTTAATTGTCTTTGCTTGAACTGGTTCTGATGATCACACCTCCAGGAAACAAAGGGCTTACCCATTCTAGAGAAGCTGGAGTGTGGATTTTGTGCATTAAAACAAGTTATAAATATAACTAGCTCTTGTGTTTTTTGTTTGTTTTGTCTTGTTTGTTTTGGTGGTGGTGTTGGGGGTTTGTTTTGGGTTGTTTTTTTGTCTGCTCTCATTTGTCTTTGTCAAACCAAGCCGAGGATGGGAGAGAGGACCACAGGAGCCCTTCACATGCAGACTCTCAGATGTCGGAGACAAGGAGTCCTGTTCCAACCCGCCCCATCACTTCTTTTGAGGAGCTCGAGGAGGAGGAAAGTAAGAGAAGATTCATACTTTGTTTTCAGTGGAGGCAGTGACTATTTTACTTACTGTGGTAGTGTTCTGTTACACAGTTTGGCCTAAACATAGTTAATTTGAAGAGCAGCAACTTGCTGAGCAACAAAGATGTTGAGTCTGACTCTATTCTTGCTTCTGCAATATCTGTTCTGGGATTGTGGTTCCAGTGACATCTCTTGGCTCCGTGGACAATTTGGACAGAGACTTTCACCTGCTTCCCAGGGAACAAGAATTTGTTCAGGAGGAGGAAAAGTAACACTTGTTTTCTTTTAATGCTTCTTTCAGGGGGTGTGAAGCTGGGCCTTGGAGACTTCATCTTTTACAGCGTGCTTGTTGGGAAAGCAGCTGCCACAGCTAGTGGAGACTGGAATACGACACTGGCCTGCTTTGTAGCCATTCTCATAGTAAGTGAGCAAGCTTTTAGAAACTCCATTACAGCCTGTTCAGTACAGTGTCTAGCTGAGCACTACTACATCTCTGCAGGTAACATGCTGGGTGTTCAAGAGAAACCACCAGTGGATGTCCCAGCCCAGTGCTCTGTCTATAGACAGGCTTTAACGTGCCACTGGGAAAAGCTGAATGATGCAAGCTGGAAGGGAGGATTCCTCAGAGCAGAGACAAGTGTGGAGATGGTGGGGGTGAACAGCCACAGGGAAAAGCTACAGGTGAATTGTTAGTTTGCTTCAGTGTTAAATATCAAGGACTTCTATCAGCCACAAGAGTCATATGATGAACTCCACATTGCTTAGCAAGTGTAGTGAAACAGGTCAACTCCCTTTTGCTAAGAATGGCTAAATAAGAGGATGAAGACCTATCTTGTTCTTGTGTTCATGCTGGAAAGAAACATGAAGGAAGGAGACCTTAAAATCCATGGAAATTATTAGTAAAAACAGATGATAATCACACTGTAACTGCTAAAGGGCTTGGTCCTGCCAGGTCTAATGTCTGCACACTGTTGAGCTTCCATTTCCCCACTTAGATCCCAAGGGTAATGAAAGACAGTGACTTTTACTTGTGAAGATCATGGATAAAAAGCGTGTGCTGAGTGTAGCTTTCCTACCTCATAGGTCAGAGAAACCTGTGGGATCACCTAGTTCCATATCCTGGGATCCAGCACAGGACCCCTTCACTGGGGAGCGTGTTCTGTCTTGTCTGCCCGTGACCCTAAATGCCCCATTCTGTTTCTTTTACGTTCCCGTTAACATTTTTGGAGCCTGGTGTCCCTGGAATTTTGTTACCTTAAAGGAATTAAAAAGGGTTCAGATGAGAGAAAGAATCCACACATAAATGCACTTAGCCATACTAACCAAAATGTACAAGCCCTTTCTTCATATCTGCTCCAAAACACCAGATCTTGGCCTGCTATCCAGATAAAACCAGAATTCACCTATCATAGTAAGCACTCCAGTAGGGGAAAAAAAAACCCAGTGGATATTTTGTTTGGGTTTTTTCTCTTATTTTTTAACCACAATTAGGGGCAAAAAAAAAAAATTGGGCAGGTGTTAGAAGTACATGCCACTAGGTATTACTCCTCCAGTGAAACTCCTTATCTCTGCAGTTCACCAGGATTTAAGTGCTTTTATCTGCTGGATCAATACTTCGGGCATAATGGCATAGAACAAAATGCAAAATAATCTGTAAGTCCAGTAACTTCTCAGGGTCAGCTGTATGCCAGCGCTGGCTGTTTATAGCATTCTCAGCAGAGAGCTGGGCACAAAAGCCCTGAAGAAAATACCTGGCCAGCCTGTGTGGAAGACAAAGGTGTGGGCAAATGAACCTCAAGCCACTGTTAGCCTGCCTGGGCTGTATGGTGTAGGTAGCTTGTTTTTTGTACATTAGGTTGTTGATGACTGATGTCTCTGGCTTCTTACTATATCTCCTGTTTATTCTCTTCTCCCTGGCAGGGTTTATGCTTAACTCTTCTGTTGCTGGCTGTTTTTAAGAAAGCGCTGCCTGCCCTTCCCATCTCCATCACCTTTGGCTTGGTCTTCTATTTCTCGACAGACAACCTTGTGCGACCATTCATGGACACCCTGGCCTCCCACCAGCTGTATATTTAGAAGAACAGGAGTTACATGAGATTCTTTTTAAAGCTTTGCTGTGAAGTATGGTGCACTGTTTGGAATAAGTCATAAAGTTTTACACGTAGTGCCATATATTTGTAAGGAAAACACTAACTCTGTGACGATGTGTACTAAAAATCTAATAGTTACATGTTGAACTGAGATTTTTCACAGGACTTTTGGACTCCAGTGGAAAGCCTGGCTCATGGCTCGTGTTGGAGCGTGGGTTTTATGGTACCAGAAGTGCACGCTGGCTGTTGTGGGTGCAGAAACCTCTATGTAGCATGGGACACCGGGGAGGTGAAGGGTCTGATCTGTGCTTCCAGAAGCTGAGGTGTTTTAGCTCTGGAATTGCAGCCAGGTTTAACTGTACTCTAGAGTTGCTGACACTTCCTGCTTTTGAAAAGTGGTGTGCAAGTATGGGGTGCAAGTAAGTCGTGCTTGGAATCAGAAAAGCGTTGTGGTAGGCGTGCGCACAATCCAACAGTGGAGTGAGTGTGAGAGAAGTGAGCTGGCCTCTGCGTGCACACCTTCTGTGGAGACTGCCACAGATGGCTATTTATTCTGACCTGAGCAAGGCATGGTGACTCATCTAGACAGGATGTCAGTGGGGGGATGTTTAAATATGCAAGTTTCTGGTTCTGAGCACATCCACTAGTGTAGGTAACAGCTGAAGGCAGAGCTGCCTGTTCCAGTGCATCAGACCAGTACAACTTCCTGTCTTCTCCCAGCATTTTATCCTTTTGGAAACCTTTTTCTGGGTCCATACTACAATACTCAAAATTGCTATAAGGTGGAAATCACTGCACAGTTCCAGTCAATCAGTTGACCTGTATTGGGTGTATTTCTGGTCTCATTTCAGTGCGCTGTTGTAATCATTCCAGAGGAGGATTTACCTTCCTGGGATGAAGAGGTCCTCATATACTGATTGAAACTTGATTGACTTAGTTTTTGGTACTGTTTAAAAATTACTTTTTTATTACAGATTTTAAAGTATCGAATTAATGTCAGAAGAACTCTTTTGGAAATACCCTGTTACAGTTTGTATTAAAATATGGGGGGTACAAACTTTAATCTGCTGTCACATTAGTCTACATCAGGCATGATTAATGCTAGGAGTACGTACTCTCAGGTGAATGCATTAAAAAAAATAAATCACAGTGCTTGTTTCCAGTAAAAAATACAGGTCTGAACCTTACTGTTTTCTCCACTTTTAAAAAGAAATCAATTTCTAATCTGAGAGTCAGTCTTTTAGAAATAGCTTCAGCTCTGTGATTTTTTTTTTTTAAAATATTACTTGAATGTCTGTTAAGCAAACAAGCTCTTGTTTTCTTTGACAGGTGATCAGTGTTTCACAATGTAACGTTATGCAAGGTTTTGAGTAGTGCAGTGCCACTGAGAGATGCGGAATTTAATCTCTGAAAATACTTTTAGATAAGGCTTTGAACTACGTATTTTTAAGGTAGTGCTTTTTCCAATAGGCTTGTTCAAGCTAATCTACTTTGCTATTTAACAAGGATATCACACAGGTGATGCAAACAGATTTTTAAAAAGCATGAAAGGGTTTTTACAAGTCGCGTGTGTCTTGGTTTGGACGAGTAATTCTTGCTCTCTGTTTGCTTTTCTGTCCTCACGTCTTACATTTTCAATGTTTGGACTTAGCAGCAAGCAGTTAATTATTACTACAAGGTATTTCCTTTGGAAACACAAATCACTAGAGCTCTGTCTGCTGATTTTTAAGGCTTATGTGAGAATTGGGTTTCCTTTTTGGCTGTTGTCTTGGGGGTTTTTGTTTTCTGTTTTAAACTGAAGCAGCTACAGGGCCAGGTCGGAATACAATCACTTGCATACACAATTTTACTTTTTGCATTGCATGGCATAGAGAGGATGTGAAATACTTGTATGTACCAGAAGAAAAATTCTGGATTAACAGGGTTGTAGCATTGTTAGAAACAATTCAGTTCTGTGATAACAGAATTAGTATTTGAAGGAAAGGGGGCAGAGGGGAAATGTTGTACCTTCAAATATTGAAAGATCACTGCTGGAGCTGGTGGTTTTCTGCAGACTTGTGCTTGCCTAAGATTGGCCTTCCACTGAGCAATTCTGTGTAACTCATTAAACAAGTTATTTAAAAGGTAACTGAGCAACTGATTCTGTCAGTGCAACAAAATGTACTGTCCTGTTGAGTTCTAGGAGTATATCATGTATCTACTGGAGTGTTTTTCATTGTGTAGAAGTTTATTTGTATTTACTACAAATATATATATTCACTGTGTGTATGTACACATACATACACCCAACTTTTAAAACTATAGTGAGTGATTTTTTTTTTTAAAATCTTACTAGACATTTTCACCTGCACATAAAGTTAAGTTCTGTTTGTGATGTTAAGGCTGTGCAGCATGTGAAAATGGAGAGGGCAGGATTTCCTCCCTAGCTGGTTAACACATGAGATATTGAGTCAGTGACCTGGCAACCTGAATGAGCAAAGCATTTGTCTGTCTACTATTTTCACTCACTGCTGTCAACTTGCTGAACTGCTGTCTCTCTTACCCTGAAGAAGTCCCAATACTCCCACTCATGCATCCCTGAAAAAGCACAGCTGCCAGGTAGGCAGGGGTGACACCTGTCTTGATGCAGGTGTCGCTCAACAGCCTAAAGTCCCGTGGGAGGTGCCATGTGTTGGTATTTCCCTACACGATCCCTGTAACACCCACACCTCCTCTCCTCTCTAAGAGAGTCTCATTGCACCTAGTCTCAAATGTGGCTTGGGCATATCTCTTAACAGGAAAGACTGCTGGCCACAAGCAAGGATGTAGTGGTGAGCCTGCCTAATGCTAATCCAAGCTTTTCATGGGTTGGAGATAGGTGGTCTCCTTGCAGAGTTTAATGCCTGTCTCAGAAGCTTGAGCAATTCAACCAGTTTGGCACAGTCGCCTTCGGGCCACGCCGTTGCTGCCTGTGCTTACTGCTGTATTTCCTCTCACCACTTCACTGTTGCTTTTGGTTTCAGTTGCTTTGGGGTTGTTTTGTTTCAAGTGCCAAAGGCTGGAGAGGCCTTCTGCCCACAGCGAGGGCACAAGCAGCAGCACAGTCACGAAGAGAAAGTACGAGGAACAGGACACTCTTGCAAGAGCCATGTCATGCTTCCATGGCAGCTCTCACTGGATGTCCAAGGTCTCCTTGGTAAAGTCTAACTTCAGGCTCTTAAGGGAAGTCCCTCAGGACATAAAGGTTGTTATCTCCTGGCTCACAGAGAGAAGAGGACGCACTTGCAATAGGAGGTGTCTCTGCATGAGCCTTATAAACATTGCTGAAGCTGGGCCCGTGTGGGTTAGTAGATACAGTTGGGTCACAGCACACACCTCCTATGGTCAGGGAAAGGAGCAGAGCTCTGCTCTCCCATGCTGCCTTTGCACCAGTTGCTAGTGAAGTCTCATCCACGGACAATCGGTTGAAGTTAGATGGACCTTCTCTCTTTGAGTAAGTGCACTTGCTGACAGAGCTCCCATGAAGAACAGCTCCTAAGGCCCACTGTCCTTGCAAAAGTATTTGGAGGTCTCCCTACTAGTCCCAAAACAGTAAGTTCCTATGCTGTGTTCTTGCCTAGGCCTTTCCAGTTAATCATGGTCTGTTTGCCTTTGTCTTCCTTGTAACTTCCTTGTAACTCAAATGGCATTTTGGTTTAAATTAGCATTTACCTTATCTCCCTGTTTTGGCATTAGAGAAGCTCTGTGGCAGCCACAGGAGGGCACTAAGTCTATATGGATAGTTACCAGACACTTTAAAGTACTTGTTTTACAGCGAGGCTGAAGGCCCTGGAGTCTCCCTCATGTCGGGGAGAAAGCAGGCACCTCGCACCCCAGGGTGGCTGCAGTTTTGGCACAGGACAGGTAAGGCTCTGAGTGGGAGTGAGCTCACACTGTACCAGAATCTATTTTAAAACAGGGGGTTCAGTGTGATCCCCGTGTTCAGCACTGCTGCTCTGCCTGAGCTGCTGCTGTGACACTGCATGCTGTCCTTTTAGTCCTACAAACTCCAAGCTGCAAGTCAGGCTAAATAAGATTTTCTCCTGAAACACCTTCAAGAGGCAAAAATGACTGCTTTGTCATTCCTCCTCTCACTTGCAGCCTCTTGTTCTGTCTCAGCAAGTCTCACTGAAGTTGGGGTTGGGGGGGGGAGGGGGCAGGGAGCAGCTTGCTGTCATTCCATCTCGGCACTAGGGGATCTTAGGTCTAGCTAGATGGTGTTCTCTGTGCCCTCAGGAGGACCAGGGGCTATCTAGTATTCTTGAACTCCGTTGTTTTGTAAGAAATGATCCTGGATGGATGTGGTATCTTTGCCAGAACTTCTCCAACTGCACCATTTGCAGCCTCCCTAACACGCTACTGCATCCCTTGTTGCATTTATCTTTTCTTCCCCACCCCCACTGAGGTAGCACTGTGAGCTGTTCCCGTTCTGCGAGTGGGAAACAGAGCAAGGGGAAGAGGTAACTGCTGGGCTGAAGCTTGGTTGCATAAACATCTGCACGCATCAGATTAGGGTATCAAACATGATCACACAAGGCATTGTTTCCTTTATATTCCCCTTTGCTGCAGACTTGCTCTCACCCCTCTTTTCCCACTCTACGTTCAGGACACTTGCCCTGAGCATGCAAGGAGGTAAGGGAGTATCAACTGTTACCTTCTCCTTCGTGTCACACGTTTGCTTGACAGGTGCCCAAGAGCACAATTTCGGAGGTGTCAGTGCTCAGCACTATTTATGGCTCAGTATTAAAAAGATATAAATAAGTAGAGGCTTTAAAGTGGAACTAGCTAAGGTCCTTGATATAGAAACCTGAGACAGGTACAGGGCCAACTGGTTGGAACAGTAGTTTTCCAGAACTGGGAACTGTTTTGCGCCCTAGCTAACGCAGCCTGAACTAGGTGATGGCTCCCAAGGCCAAGTCGGGATTAGGTCTGAGCAGAAATAAAAGGTGTGAAGCCTGGCACTCTGCAACTGCCCTGCAAGGCCTGAAGGATCAGAAGGGGGCAGAGTAGGAAAAGCACTAGGGCCTCTTTCTCCTACATCATTGGTTTCTTCAATTTCGGAAAGACCTCGCTCACCCCAGTATGAGACGTGAGCAGCTTCACAGCTGACCAGCCATGCTTTCTTCAGTCTTTACAAAGCTAAATATAAGTAATTACGATTTTCCCTGGCTTGGTAAAGCTGCCACCTATTTATGAAATAACCTGTCTTCCTTCAAAACTGGTGTAAGGAAAGCAAGATCTCTGGAGCCAAAGGTAGGAATTCAGGATTATTTTTAAAGCTCCCTATCCCCTAGCAATAAAGCACTAGTAGTGTTAACAATTACTCCAACAGGAACTTATTACTCCATCATGCTGGACAATGTACACCCTCTACAAATATAGCCTTTGTAATATTCCAAGAAGTCCAAATTTGAGCTATTTCTGTTCTCCAAATATTGTGCTAATAGTTAGCCTTCCAGCAGCATTACATGCAGTTTCCAAGAGCCGTGAAAACAGTTTGAATTTCTTCTTTAATGAGATTTCTGCCCCTTTGTGATTTGGGTGGGCAAGCTAGGAATTGAAACAGCAAACACTGAATGTCCAGGGTGAGAGTCAGGAGGATGGAGCCAGGCTCTTCTCAGTGATGGCCAGCGATAGGACAAGGGGCAATGGGTGCAAGCTGGAGCATGGGAAGTTCCATGTGAACGGAAGGAGAAACTTTTTCAAGATGAGGGTGACAGAGCCCTGGGACAGACTGCCCAGAGAGACTGTGGGGTCTCCTTCTCTGGAGACATTCAAACCCCACCTGGATGCATTCCTGTGTGATTTAGTCTAGGTGATCCTGCTCTGGCAGTGGGGGTGGACTAGATTATCTTTCCAGGTCCCTTCCAACTTCTAATGTTCCATGATTCTGTGATTTCAGACAACTCATCGTGCTGCCAATTCAGTCTTTAAGTCGTGTAGGAAACAAAGTGGAACAGAGATCCAGCAAACACATTTGGCTAGAGAGGCTGTGGTCTGTCAGCCTAGGGAAGAATACAAGATCAAAAAACTCAAAACATGCCTGAAGCATGGCTTAGGTCTACAAAAGAAGAGTGGGGTACTGCCCATTATGGCTGTAGCTTTGAAGGCTTAAGCAGGACATAAAGCAATACCAAAGACACTTAGTGTGTAAAGGGTTCCATCACCTTCCTTGTGTGTGTGTGTGTTTTTCAGTACCTTTAGGAAACAGAAGTGCAGCTGCAAAGAATGGGGAGAAGAACATTTGTCTTCCAAGAAAGGAACCATGTTTCCTATGCTTTGAGGGCAGGCCACCAGTTAAACTGCAGCAACAGGCATCAAGGTCAACGGAATGGATGGCACAGGATGTAGTTACTGTCCAGTCTTCCTCACTAGATACTATGTGTAGTGGGACTGCTGTTGGAAAAGGACATCTCTGTGCTTCTACCTTGGCTCCTCCAGGCTAGAAATCTCAGAAGCGTCTGGGAGTTCGTGGGAGAATGAACCTGCACTGCTGGTTCTTGGCGCCGCTGTGCCTGAAGGCAAGCTCTTTCCCCGTGCACAGCTACAGAGCGTGTTGACATTACTCTGCTGTGCACCATACAGCACTTCTTTAGGAGTCAGGCTTCAAGAGTGCAAGGGAGCAGAACAATGCCATTAGCTCTATTTTACAGGTAGGAGTTAATTCGCTCAGTGTCAGTTGAAGGTCTTAACCTAGATCTCTGGACCATCCCGGGAACAGTCATTCCTTCCAGAGGCTTGTACTGCCAGTGTCTCCCCCTCAGCTGAGCTCAGATACACGTCAGTTGGATGTTCTGCCACCAACCCATCTTTCTCCCCGGGTATGGAGACACAGATGGAGATACTAGAAGCCAGATTATGCAGAGTCCTTCTCAACTGACCTCAGGAACGGGATCGATAGCCACAGCAAAGCAGAAAAAAGGGTCAGCCCTCATCCAGAGGCAGCAGCGATTCCGCCTTCCTCCCACACTGACTGCTAGCAGTACGTTGTCAGGGTGATCTGCGAATCACCTTCGGGCAAGTGGATGCAGCCATGAGCTGCATAAGCTGCATAGGCTGCATAAGCCAAGCTTATGAGCTTGCCAGTTTGCTGCACAGGCACTAAGAAAAAACCTGCAGCTTTCCCTGTCTCACTCCCACACCTTACTGCATGTCGGAATGGCAAGGTGCCAGGAAGCCAGAACAAGGACCAGCTCACAGGGCAGTGAAAAAAACCCCACATTGTCTTGGGGATGATTCCAGGCTGGGGCAAGGTGGCTCACCGCTCTCCAGCGATATGACTGCATGGCAAGGCTGTGCCAAAAGCTGGGGACAACAGCTGAGTTTGGCATCACACTTCCCATTAGCCAGCAGAGCAACCTAAAATGACTAGTTTTAGGTTCCAGCTAGTTTAGTTCCAGTAAAGTGTTCAGAAATAGCTGTTTCTTTCATATTCCCTGGCTCCAGCCTGCCTTCCCGTTTAGAGTAACGCTGCGTAAGCTGTTCAAGACAAGCTGTCCTCTGTAGACAGGTTTTTAGAGTGGTTAAACTCAGGCAAAGGACTGGTTTCTGTTTGCCATGTTTACCCAGGGGGTGAATGGCTTTGCTAATTATCATTTGTAAAGTGAATCCTGGCTGGAAGCTACACAGAACTGAGCATTTCCAGTGCGCCTGTGCAGGACTGGTTGATATAATCAGTCAGGGGGCAAGAGGAGAGGGCAAAGCACTCCCCAAACTGTGCAATCAAATGCAATTTACAATGAGCAGAAACAACTGATCTGTCTAGCCCAGAGATAAAGAATGACAGACTGAATAATGTTTAACCAAGTCTCGGAGATCTGAGGAGAAACAGAAATACCCTATTCTCAAGGCACAGAGCTGCTAATCAAACTGCTGCACTCTTTATCTCATCCAAAATGGCTTGCTCGATACCCATAAAAAGCCCTGTTGTGCAACAGAATTTGAAAGGGCAAGTTTGATGCTGTGAATGTTTTTCTGCATTAATTGCTAAGGTGGCAGGGGCAAGGTGCCTGTCCTTGCCCTACACTGTCCTACATGCCATCCAAAGACAACACTGATATCACTTTCTTCTATTTAGTGCTTCTATCTGCAGCCTCTCCACCTGGCACTGTCCTTCTCTCAAGACACTCCAACCCCACTGGCTTGTCTCCAACTTTCCAAAGCACCTGGTACCCACTTGGCACCCATGTGGCAAAGTTTGGAGGGAGCTGTGGGTGGCAGGAGCCACTGCAGACTCTGTCATGTACCTGGTGTGCCGTACAACTTCTGTGGCAATCCTGTTAGCAATGTACACGTTCATAGCTGAGAAGATAAACTGGGGCAGGCACCCTCTTAAAATGCCAGAAGAGTAGGCTTGCTGCCTTTTCTCTACCAGCCCTGGTGGGCCTGCACCCACCTCCTACTGGAGTTTGGTCCTGTAAAGTCACTGGAGCTGTACAACACGAACCACAGACACCCTGCCAAGAGCCACTGAAGTCTGTTCTCCAGAGATACTGTCAGAGACAAGAAACGCTCGAGTCAGGGTTTGCTACCAATCCTGCCTGCCCAGGCTTGTGTTGTTATCTTCCCCGCAGACCCACAGAGATGATACATCACCTCTGTGGTTTGACAGCCTTCACCTTTCTTTCCCCAAAGCGGCCCCTCTCTGAGTGATGCAAAATGGGTGAGTGGCACGAGCAGGGTCATGGAGAGAGACCCATGAAGGTGGGTTTCCCAACAAGTCAAAACCTGGAGTGCCAAGGCAAGGGTTTTTGTGTGCTCTTCTTCCTTTTTTTCAGCTAGGGGACAAGGCAGCCCTTCAGCAGCCCTCTTCCCTCCAGCAAACCTGATGGCCACCCCTGCCCACCTCCTCCCAGCCAGGGATCTTGGGGCCCTCCAGCAGCCCCGCTGGAATTCCTGGCCCTCTCTAGCTGTGCAGAGCAAGGCTGCTCGCTGAGCACTCTGGATGGAAACTGGAGTAGAAATTGTGAACTGCCCATCCTGCTCCCTGCACTGTGTCTTCTTCTTGGATAGAAAACATTTGTCTGGAGAAACTGCTTCGCTGCCTCCTTCTGACAGCAGTAATCATCTTAACAATAAAGCACTCACTGGCTGAAACGGAGCCTTGTCTCCATGGCTCTGCAGTGGGGGGACAAGTGCAAAGAATGCCTGAGTGTTTTGGGATGAAAATACGCAGTTCAGGAATCAGAGCAGTCCTGGGCATTACAAAAATAGCTCTTCGCTTGCATCCTATGATGATACTGGATGTGCATCTACCACTGTCTGAGTCAGAGAGATCTCATTTCTTTACAAGGCTGTTGCTCTCATTCTTGGCCGTAAAGCCATGCAAACAACACACGGCACAAACAGCGTCACTGGAACCTGCCAAAGTTTTGAAATACCTACAAGTTAACTACTAAAACCAAGCCACCTGTCCAGTGACTTCTGCTTGAGCTGTTCTGGTTGATCATCCCTATATTATTATAATGTGTTGATGGCATGCCATAAATCTATGCAGTCAGATAAGACATGGCTCCTGTCCTGAAGAAACTGACCTCTAAAGAAGATGAGTGAACACCAGGCAAGACCCCCTCAAGAGGTAGCTCATCTGAGCCTCAGCGATTGCTTGGAGAAGGAGGACTGAGGGAAACATTTCCAGAGAAGCTTTTCCTTTGTGGTTAGCTGTGTGAACACGAGAGAAGAACGGTGACGTATATTTTGTTGTGGTTGGAGAAACAGCTTGGGCCTGTCTTACGTGAGAAGATTTCTGAGTGTTCTCTGAATAGCCTGGATACCTCTCAGCCTCATGACGTGCCCAATAGCTGCTTAATTGAGACTCCATTAACTCTTTTTTTCTGCACGTTAGTTGTCTGCCTACTAATTTCCTTTCTCAATGCAATGGAGCCCTTCTTCCTGGAGGACCCAAAGATCCACCCAAGGCTCTGGTTCCCTGACTTTGTTTGGAGAGCCTTAGCCACTCTGGCCCGGTCCTCTCCGTGTTCCTCTCTGGGAACCTGGCCCACTTTGTGTGTGGTTTGAAAGAAGCCAGCTTTCATAGGGTTGCATCTAAGGAGTCAGCACCAGAGCTGACAAGAGCTTTTCTTGCATGTTCCCTGGCACCCAGAAACTGCAGAGCTGCTTGGTGGTGAGGGAAGAGGCTCCTCTCAGAAATCAGCAAACGGAAGGAGGAAAGCACCCCCACCCAAAGGCTGACAGTGACCCTGCTGGAACTCACCAACAGCCCTGGACTCGCTCTTCCTTGTGCCCTTCTTGCAGCTTTTACCCCAGACACACAGCAGAGCTGCACCTCATGACATGACATCATTAAGCTCTTTCATATCTAAGTATCAACAGGCAAGATGATGTGAAGATATGATGGCATGGCTAAAGCGTCAGGACTTCCAGCTGCCATAGCAAGCTTTCCCACTGACCTTGGCTAAGGTACTGAACTTGCAAAATCAGGGTATTTGGAGAATTAAATAATCATCAACAGACTGGGGACGTGTGACTCTTTATTTGTTTTAATTTAAATATATTCTTATTTATATATTATAGTGGATATACCATTATTTATACGTGTATCATATTTATGTTATCATGATAATAGTTATAATACTTTTATTAGGATTTAATATAAGATTGGTTTATATAATCCTCATAGGTGTAAGATTTTTACTAGAAACACTCACATTTCTGGGTAAGGCAGCAAGCATGTTGAAGTTTGGCTGAATGTAACACTACTGAACAAGAGATGAGAAGCAAATGGCAGCTGTAGTGCCAGTGATGTGTTGTGGCTGATTTCTTAATAACATTCACTTCTTGTCCTTCCAGGGAGTCAAGAGACTCCTCAGAGTCCAGGAGCTCGCTGCGTCACAGGGCTGCTCTGGCTTGCTCCCTAAGCGCAGATCTGCATCGCGCAGACCTGCAAAAGAACACGGGCGTGTGGCACAACTCAGGCAATGAAGGAAAAGCTTTTAACCTGCAACAACTTCACTCTGCTGGCACATGCTCTGGAGGCACTAAGGCATCAATGAGTGAGAACGTTTTCACACAGAAGTTTCCCAGGTTTCGTCTATCTACCCTGCTTGGAAGGACTTTTTCTGCAAGTGTCTGTGTAGCACATGGAGCAGATCAGCTCCTCACAAACGCTGACGCAGGTGTCACTGCTATTCTACCTAAAATCTTCTGGTAGAGGGCACAAAACTGGAATGGGGTGGCCTGGGCTTATCCCCACAGGATTCACGTCCATGTCTTCTGCCTCAGAGCAAGGCACAGTTTGCCCAAGGCCAGACTATATCTGTCTGGGATTTGGAAGGCATGGGGAGTGCTCCATTCTTATCCTGCTGAGCTTTCCCACTGTGTAGAGCATAATAATAAATAAGAATGTGAGTAAGGCTGGAAAAAGGAGAGGGTGGGAGCATGCATCATGATTAAGGTGAGGGTAGAGTGCTGTAAGTCTTCCCGAGTAGGGAGGGAACCTGAATTTGGACCCCCCAAAGCCCACAGTAACTGCTAACCATGAGGCTGTTAACCACTGATAGTCTTTCTGAAGAAAAATATGACTCCCTGGTCAATTTTTGAAGTAAAGCGCTTATTCTTCCAGGGTTCAGGGCCATAAATCTCATAAGCACTAAGCCAATCCCAAATATGGACAGTATTTTTTCTCTTGCTATTTTTCTGCATTTCACAGGGAGATCTTTCACAGCCTCTCCTGTGGAACAATTTTCATAGTGCATTACATACACCATTATCCTGATTTCAGCTGGGCTAGAGTTAATTTTCTTCCCAGCAGCTGGCATAGAGCTGTGTTTTAGATTTAGGACAAGAATCATGTTGATAACACACTGATGTTTTTAGTTGTTGCCAAGCAGACAAGAAATTTTCAGCTTCTCACACTGCCCTGCCAATGAGAATGCAGGGGGTGCGCAAGAATTTGGGAGGGGACACAGCTGGACAGCTGACCCAAACTGCCAAAGGAATATTCCATACCATCTGACATCATGCTCAATATACAACTGGGTGAGCTGGCCAGCAGACAACATGGCTTAGGAAGTAACTGATCATCAGTTCTGGGTAATAAGCAACTGTGCTGTGCATCGCTTGTTTTGTATATTCTTTTATCACCATTAGTATTATTCTCATCTATCCTATTAAGCTGTCTTTATCTCAACCCATGAATTTTACCTTTTTCTTTTCAATTCTCTCTGCCAGCCTACTGGGGATGGGGCAAGGGGGGAGTGAGTGAACAGTTGCACGCTGTTTTAGCTGCCTGCTGGGTTACACCATGAAAACCATGTTCACCTTTCTGCTTAGGAATGCGGACATAGTCAGGCCACCATCCTCACAGAAGTTAGCCTCTGGATTCTGGATTTTGAGTCGTGGTGTCCTGCCCCCAGTCCCCTCAAGAACTTAAAAAGTATCAAAAAAGGGCATGAGGTATTTGCTCCCATCAGCTTCAGTCCAGCTTTCATTCCAAAGCGGGTGGGAAACAGACGCTTCTCTCTTCTTCAGTCTAAGTATAGACAGAGCTAGCCTTGCACTCAAGTTCAAAGGGTCTTTTAAGGCTGCAGAAAGCCTGGCAACAGAGGGTGTGATGCAAATTGAACAGCAGTGGCAGAAATACCCAATGGTTTACCATGTGGAAAGAAAGGGAACCAGCCAGGCTTGGCTTTGAAAGATGAGGAGAGCTTTATCCCGTGCCTGTTCCGCCTCCATCTCAAGCCATGACAGCATGCTCAGGCACCCATGCGATTCTCCCTGCTCAGCACAGCAATATTTCACAATTCATGCTGAGCTGATGCAAGCAGAGTGATGTTACACAGAAACGTAGGCAAACTCCCAACAGGAGCATATAAAAGACATCTGAAACACCTCTCTTTCCAGATGAGAGTAAAGATGATCCTTCTCTGAGAGAAAATAGTATAGAACTAGCCACAGATAGAGCAGTTTCTGCATTTCTGGAGGTGTCAGTATTGAAATTAAGAAAACTAGGCATTTTTTTGACAGAAGTTTTCAGGTCTGGTATCTTACTGCAGGCATGTTTTTGCATCATCTAATACATCCAGTCACCATCCCATTCTCAAACAGGAGACAGTATCCTGTTTGGCTTTTTCATTTCTGATGTGTCTATGCACAGCCTGCGTGCAGAGCATTAAACCAATAATGTCTTCCCTGGGGAACTGTTTTTCTAACCTTTTCAGTTCAAATCCAACCATTCCAGTGCTGATGACTAAGGCTTGCTTCCAGTCTACATAATGGCCTGGTGATGAGTTTTGCTAAATGTATTTGTAGCTGTGTGTTCAGTGCCTAGCCTTCTCATGGCTGACCTGGAAAGCTGAGAGGGGCTTGGGTGGGAAGCATAGATGTAAATTTGGAAAAAAAAAATTAAAAAATAATTTAAATAAAAAAATATGAAGGAATATATGTCATACTTGAACAATATTTTGCGTGTTCATAAATACCAGTCAGATAACCTTTGGTGTGAGCAGCTGGAGACAAGGGATACAATTACCTCCCTTTACAGAGGGGGGAAGTTTGGCACTAGCAGCCTGGCAGAACTATTCACCAAAGGGATGCCCTGTACACACTTATCACAGACCATTTACCAAGTTTCCTCCTTCACAAATCCACAGCACTCGCAGATCCCGCTACCTCTGACCCAGGTCCTTCAGCGTGGATTGAAGCGCTCGATTCAAGCTACTAGTTAGCTGAGAAGGTTGGCCAGAGCAAGCAGTTGACACCGCCGGCACTGAAGCCCCGGGCTGTTTGTTGGTCACTCCTACAAATTACGCTACGTCTAGAGCAGAGTTATGAATCCTAGTTGTTTTAAGGAGAAATGAGCTACTTAATGACCAAACCTCATGGAAATACGCTTCTGCACTAACGCAGCCGTGTGGCAGACGCCCCGTGTTGTTATTTTTCCGGAGGGGGAAGTTGCTGACAGAGACAGGCGCTTACCAGACCGTCCAGAAAAGCACAGAGCTAGCTGCTAGCGTGAGCCCCTCGCCGCACCTGTGAGGCGCCGCATCGCTGGGATCAACCTGTAGGAAACAACGCCTCACTTTTATCTCCATCGGGCCCAGGAACGTGCGACTTCCAACGCGGGTGTGAGCAGCACCGACCGCAATTGTAAGCCAGCGCTCTGAATAAGTCACACTGGCACCCACCTACAAGGGCTTCTTGGACATGGAGCGCCACAAAATGCAGCTGCTCCCTTCGCTTAGGACGCGCCCGGCGGCGCCCAGGCATCGGGCTCCTGCGCATCGCTTTGTATACGTTGAACGCCCCCGGAGGGCTGGCGGGACTGCTTGAGCAGCGATACGTCCCCCGCCCCCGCCGCCCCCCGGGTCCGCTAAGGTGCGGGGTACGAGCGCTGCC
>VZTU01004033.1:400824-426724 GCA_013400835.1 Zapornia atra
TGTGGGTGTGGAGGGCAGTAGCTGCTCCGCGCCGCCGGCGGCCCAAGCCCCCGCAGGGCCGTGCACGGCCAGAAGCCGGGCGGTGCCGCGGCCTTCTCCGTGCCCTTGCCGGGGCGGCGGCATGTGGGAGGCCGCGCGGGCCGGAGCCGTCGCCGGGTCCGGCCTTGCGGGTTCGAGAGCAGCGCCGGCGGCTGACCGAGCGGTCCGGTGCAGGCTCGGGCTCTTGTCGCTTTGCCCGGCCGTGCGATCGTGGCTTTGTGCACGGCTGGGTCCGGCCGTGCTGCGGCGCCCCAGGTCGGGGTGGCGGCGGGGGCTGCTCCGTGCCCCGGGGCCGCGCCGGACAGTCTCTGCACGCTCAGCCTAAAGGGACTTAGGTGGGAGCTGCCTCTTCCCCTGCCCTGCCGCGGGCGTAGCAGCAGGAGACGCGGGGGCTTGCCCTGTGCGCCCTGCGCTGGCTTCCAGGCTGCTGGGGTTGGGAGCCTGGCCTCTCCCTTGCTGCGGCCGTTCCGTGCAGTTGGCTGGAGATGGGCACGAAATAAATCTGGCTTGAGCTTGCTTGAGGCTGACGTGAGGGGAAAGAAACCATGAGATCGCTGGCTTTGGTGAGGTGCCCGAGGAAATATTCTTACTGTCTGCAAGCGAACAGGTGCGTAGAGTCCTTGCAGCGAAGCGTGGTTGGGAATTAATGGGGAGATGCTTAAACAGGCACTGAGCAAGCTGCCTATAAATAACCACAGATCTAAAAGTTTGGCTTGTGTAATGTTGCTTTCGTAGTCACTGACCATCCTGATTTCTGGAGAACTCTAATTTACGTAGTTACGCTATTTCTGATAGCCCAACATGCTGGTGTCCCACCCAGCAGGAATGTAGGTGGGGAGCTTCTCTTCTGCATTCCCTCCTTGCAAGGAAAATCCAAACTTTGTCAGTGTTATGAAAAAATAGAGTACTTGGAAAGCTACTTGTAATGAAAACAAAGCAAACTTTTTGTTTTTACATAGTGTTTTAGCAAACAAAAATGTGAGAGGAAAGAGAAGATTCTTCTTTCAATAGCCTAAAGTATTGTTTTTCTGAAAAGAATCAACTTAAGAACTCCTGAACTTTATTTCCTGAGTTGCTCATCTTTAAACTGGTATTTCTTCACTGACCTGGAATGTATTCTTCTAGCATATGCAAAATAATTCTTAGCAGTGGGTGCAGAATAATACGGGGCAAAGTCAGTAGCGGGTCAGTAGAAGACTTCTGAAGAGATTTGGAAGTTGCTCCAAGTTAAAAGGCTGAAAGCAGATCAGCAATTAAACAGAATTATCATTGGGTTTGCATTTCTCTGCTATGTAGTAAGATCATTCCCTTTCATATATCATCAGAAGGATAAGTTTAGCTGCCGCTCATAGAGTCTCCTGAGTTGGAAGGGACCCACAAGGGTCATTGAGTCCAACTCCTGGCTCCACACAGGGCCAGCCAGGTCAGAGCATGGGACTGAGTGCATTGTCCAGATGGTTCCTGACCTCGGCCAAGCTGGGTGCTGTGACCACTTCCCTGGGGAGCCTGTTCCAGAGCCCGACCACCCTCTCAGGAAAGAACCTTTTCCTAATACCCAACCTAAACCTCCCCTGTCTCAGCTTCATGCCATTCCCTTGAGTTCTATCACTGGTCACCAAAGAGAGGAGATTGGTCCCTGCCCCTTTGCTCCCCTTTGTCAGGAAGCTGTAGACCGTATGAGGTCTCCCTTCAGCCGCCTCTTCTCCAAGCTGAACAAACCAAAGGACTTCAGCCTCTCCTGGTAAGACTTCCCCTCCAGACCCTTCCCCATCCTCATTGCTCTCCTCTGGACACTCTCCAATAGTTTTGTGTCCCTCTTGTACTGTGGCATCCAAAACTGCACCCAGTACTCATGTGCTTATCAGTCTGTTTGCTCTTAGACCAGGAGGCTCATTTCTTCATTTTGTAAATGCTTTTTCTTTGCCTTTAGATAGCGATGACCTTGCTCACATCTAATAAGATACACTCAGACTAAACAGTTGTATGTTGTCTTGTCCTACTCAGGGGTGAGGAGTGGGGGGAAAAGGTGACCTCCTGTGCTTTGACAGTGTCTCCCTCTTAAAAATAAAGCAGCGTGATAAATAGAAGAAAAGGTCTGAATATGTGTAGAGTTTCCTTGTGTGTTTACCATCTAAAGTGTTGATCACCTTGTTTTGCCGCTGTCAAGGAGAATTCTGTGCTATGTAATGCAGCTACCATAATTTCATTTGTGATATTTCCAGGAGGTTAATAATAGCTTGTGTTGCATCCATGCAGCAAGAACAGAACTTTTTTTTTTTTTTTTTTTTTCTGGTCCTCCAGTAGTCCTTTTACAGGCAAGTGGTGGTCTGTTGTTTTGTACCTTGTTTGTCTAGAAGCTGAGAGGGAAGAGGGACAGCAGGTGAATTCCTGCTTTTTAATTTCCCCTCACACTAAACTGAGTAGTTGGTGATAGAACTTGTCTTTTTAGGTAAGATTGGGTTTGATTTTTCTTTTCTATTTTTCCCTCCCCCTATTACCCTAACAGGGATCTAGGGATGGCATGCATCTCATGGTCTCTTATCTTGTGTGTCAGTGTGCATGGTATATGCCTTGTTTGGTCCAGCTAGCTTGCTGAATGCATGTCCGCACTTGGCTTTTGATGTGTGAATAAGCATTTCTTTTATTCCTTAGATGTATGATGTGTGAACATCATGGGATGCCTGAAGCAGGCTTTAGGCATCCTGTCTCCTGCCCTTCTCCTCCTAAAACTGTTTAAGAAAGAAGTCTGGAAGAGGATGCTTTGAAGAGGAGGCTTTTTGACTTACTGAGCTGTGTATCTGGGGCAAAGCATCTCTTGAAGAGTAGCTTCTCTCTCCACGTTTTTTCCAAAAGTGCTGCCTGTTCTGTGAACGTGTGCTTTCCTTCAGTACCAGAACATGAAACTTAGCTCTGGAGCCAAAGGGCGAGTGGCACAGTAGTTTGAGGGGAGGTGTTCAGTCAATGTCTGCTTTCCCACCCCACAAAGGAAGCTCGCTTTATTGACATGTGTCTGACTAGATACAAAGAAGCTCTCTTTTCCCCTGTCCCATTGCAGTAGCTGACAGAGGTAAACCACTCTTAAGCTGGTGAGAAAGAGCAGGATGTAACAAGATGCTCAGATTTTGCCCTTTCTTTGCACAGTTATGTTTGGGCACCTTATTGTAATGACTTTGGGGTTTAGTCAGTCAGCAGAGGTGCTGAGCTAGATGAAAGGTCTTACAGAATAACCCTATTATTATAATAATAATAATAAGAGTGGGTCTGAAGTGTGTATCTCTGTGCTTCTAACTTGTTGCTCTGAAAAAATTAGCTGTAAATCAATCCATGGAGTTGGTTTCTAGGAACTTTAGAGACTTGTATGCCTGCTTAAACAAGTCTACACAAGTATACAGAGTTAAAAAGTAAGTTTGGTTGTTTTTTCTTTTGGAAACTATTTCTTCAAGGCCATGTAGATTCTGTATGTACAGATACCCCAAAAGATGATCTGCTTATGGTCTAGGTGGTCCTGGAGCTGTTTTGTGCTGTGCAGGTGATAGCTTCCACATACAGCTTTCTCTTCCTGAGTGTGTTTTGCCTCTGCAGTTTGTCCTGGCTGTCTCTGGAGGTTAGATCTGCTGTTCCCTGTTGCTGCTATTCACGTCTCCCTTTTCACCAGTCGCACACTGTGTTTTTTCTGGATGTGCTGAGCAAATGTGCTATAAAAAGGCTTGGTATATTCTGAAACTTCATAGCTCTTCTTCTGTCTGAATTGTGCCATTTGGGAGTGTTAAATCCTCCTCTTAGACTGACAGGGTCAAAGTGCTCATTAAGAGAATGATCAGGACTAGGAAAGAGATGGAAAGGAGACTGACAGGGCAGTAAGCTCCAAGTGGATTGAGTGGGGTTTTTTCAGAACTCTTCTAAAATCAGTAAGCCTGGCATTTTATATTGCATAGGGAAGGTTTGTGCAGTGTGGTCATTCAGAAGCCACCCTGGGAGGTTTGAAACTCGCATTTCAAACTTGCTTGAAACTTTGCTTTTCCAAACTAAAAGAGCAAATATGTTTATTCAATATTATATAGAATGTGATTTCATAAAATCCATGCAGAGAGCATAAGTAATTGTAGATTATGGATTTCTAGCAGGCATGAGAGTTTACTGATTAGGTTTAGTAGTAAATTATGAGAAATGTAGAGCTCATTACTCTTACCCTAGTGTCAGAAATACCTGTGCGTGGCGAGCAGGGCCTGACAGGAATAACTTGTGGCAGAGCTGTAAGGCAGGAGCTGTAGTTTCTGATTGACCCTCACCCCCTTCAGCACAGAGATCAGCTTAGTTTTTTCTTGAAGCAGTCTTTTGTTTTGCCGATGGACCTCTTCTTGCATCTTATTTTTCTTCTTACAGGGAGGTGTTAGCATGGCCAGAAGAAAACAAGCTCCCATAGCTAGGATGGGGCTATGAATAGCCTAGGATGTGTTGTAAGCTACTAAATTTGAACTTAACCCTAGCTTCCAGGGCAAGGTTGAAAGTCATGGGAGTTATATAGATTTGTACGCCTGCGGGATCAATCGCAGGAGGCTACAGTGTTTGACCTGCTGTTCACGATGATAACCAACGGGTTATGCTCACCATGTGAGCAGGGTGTGTGTGTACTCCACCTGGAGAGACATGACATGCACAGGGGTACCTCTTACTGACTTTGCAACTCAAGGCATAGCGTGCCTGGCTTTGTCCTGGTGTACAAAAAGGGTAATAAGCAAAATATCTTAGTACACTTGAGGAAGGCAGATGTGAAGTTACAGGGTGTTTCTAGTTTTCCAGAAGCTTATAATCAGAAAGGTTCTGGCTAGAAGCTGTTTTTGCTGTGGTATTTAATCATTTGGATATGGCTGTTTAGATGGTCAGTAGGCTGGCTATAAATCCGTGTTTCTTTTTGCTCTGCAGGGGTGGATATTTAAAGGATATGTAGGTATAGGCTGTGTCCTGTAGGGATCCGTATATCTGGGTGAGAACTGCAGTTCTGTTCCCAACTGCATCACATGCGATGCAACTTTGGGTAGATAACTTGTTCTCTCCCTGCTGAAATAGGGACCTTTGGTATCAGTTTGCCTTCTTTAGCTTTTTGAGCTCTCCGAGTGAAGAGTGATGTCTGTTTAAATGCAAGAGGAAAACCTGCTGTTTCTCTCAAGAATTTTGACTTAAGTAATGGCGTATTTGAGTCTGAAGGAGGCTGTGCTTGTCTGAGACATAGCAGCACTTGTTTAAGCATAGCTTTTTATCAGTCTCCAGTTCCTAAATTGGACTCGGTGTGCTTTCAGAAGTTAAAATTTCCAATAAAAACTATTACAACATAACCGTGTGCAAAAAAAGTCAAACTGATAACCTCCCTTGTTTATACTCTCCATTCAAGCTCACAGCATGAGGTCAGTGGGGATCTCAGTGGGTACCCTGGGCAGAGCTTAATGCTGGGGAGCTGAGCTGTAGTGGTCTCTCTAACTGGTGAAGTGACTCTGCGAGTGCATAAAGCTGCTCTGTGAACCTGGGGTGAGATGTTTGTAATGTGAAGCACAGTGTTTGGATTTGATGAGTGCAGAGCTTTGGTGTAACCTTTTTATAAATCCTGCTGGATAGAGTTGTTCCACACGGATGGTGGGGGATTTGTCTTTTAAAGTGATGCTGGACACTGACAGAGGGGTGACTCAGAGCTAGTGAACTGTGCTTTTAGGTCAGCTTGCCATAAAAAAATGCAGGTATAGACTCAGCTTGTAGCGATTACGTTTTTTAAGTAAATGCTTCAAATCTGGCGTCTGCCTGAATCTCAGGTTAACATGTGTTTTTTGTGGTTATGCTCTGTGTTGATTTTAATATTCTGTTGTCTTTGCTGCTGGATGGAAGATCCACAGGCATGGGGAGTAACTTCAGTCACAGAATTAATCAGTTATTCATGGCTTTTAAGGCACATAGGGGATGCAGTGCAGTGGCTTGTCCTGAACACTGCCCGGTGCATAACCAAGAGAAAACTTGTGGGTTTTCCTTGTCCCCTTTTGTTCTTCCCTCTTTTCTTGGTTACATAGATAATAAAAAAATAGGATGATAAATAGAAATACAACCCTGGATTGGCCCAGGTCTTTGTTGCCCAAATAGTACATTTTTAAAGGCCTGCCAATGAGGTAAATGGAACAGATTTTTCTCCCTCTGACTGCAGACTCCCATTTCCCAGGAGGAGGCACAGAATTCCTTCCCAGGGGAAAAGCATGTGAGCAGTAACCTTCAGATCAGGGCGATTGAGTTACCCCGGTTTCATGGGAAACAGCGTGCTGCGCCCGGGACAGAACTTACTAGCATGCTGTGCCAAGGTGTATCAGCCCAGGAAGCGGCCTGTAGCGAGGGAGTGAGCTCTCCCACTAAGATCTTAACTCTGAATGAATTATTTCTAGATCTGTGGCCAGGGTAGAAAGAGACTGTTAATTCCAGGCACGTGGGCTGCGACTTTGCATGTCCCTAGACATTGTCCAGAAAGAAATAAATAGAGCCATCGGTCCTAAGCATTCACATTGCACTGATGTATCTGTGCCTAAAATAAAGTAGGCCGTGCTTCCTTCGAAAGTGTCCAAGCATTCCTTTCACTCTTACGTTGCGTGTCGAGCCCTTTATGGGTAAAATGGTTCATATGGGGTTTTGAACTCTTACTCGCCAGAAATCACTTCTAAGCCTTCTGAGTTTTGATTGAGGGATGCGTTTGTCTGCCAAGCAGCACGCTTTTATCAGCGAGTACACTGGTCTTGTGGAGATTAGAGAGCAAATGAGTTCTGCCTGCCCTTCAGAGGTGTTTGTTTTAAATGGCATTGGCAAAGGGCTGTGTGCAAGGGCACTTTGAAAGCGGCTTTCAGAGTCTTGATGAATTCAGTTTAAGGAGGCTTGAGTCAAAGCCATGGGGTAGGACTTAAGCATGGGGGTCCTGAGTTCTGTTGTAGGTCAGATCTGTAAGGACGTTTCTTTCGGAGCTGGAGTGTGTGGGAGATGTGGGAATGGGGAAGGTGGAAGGATAAGCAAGATAGATCTTCAGTTTGATTTAAAGGACAAAGACAACTTTCTCCTTTGAAAATGCAGTTTGTTCTGTGCCCTGTGTGGTGAAAATTTGGGTCAGCTGCAACCCAAGGAATCCAACTAATCAAAATACATCTAGGCAGGGGCCTGGAAATCTGGTGTCAAAGGAACTGGTAGGGAGGTGTTTGATAGAACCAGAAAAGGCCATGAGTGAAAGGGTTGGTATGGCAACACGCATAAAAAGAAATGAAAAACTCTGTAAAAGATTAGGTACAGAACAGCTTAATGAATTACAGTTATTTTCAAGTTGATCTGCTACTGGTCTATGTGCATGGAACAAAAGTGCTGAGTACCTGATCATCTGTATCTTGTTTGTGGTGTTTGTTATGTTTATTTCATACTCTTGCCACACTTGCTTTGGTGTGGGTGGCATAACGTTGATTCCAGGGTTACGGTCCTTGTCTAGATACAACTAAGATAACAGTGATTGTGATAATGGGTAATAGGCAGAGGGGGGAGGCATGTAGACTGTTTCATTTGGCAGTGTGATATTTAATTATCTGCCTTACTACCTGGCCAGCCTAATATTTTATATTTGTCTCATTTATTTAAAAGACGGTAGCTAAAACTTCTACAGACCTAATAGGGGGAATATGGGCTACTGTAAAACTGCTGGCTGTCTGGTGGGGATTTTTTTTTGTCAGAGGGCTTTTTTTGTTTTGTTGGGTTTTGATGTGGTGGGGGGTTTTTTTTAGGTTTTTTGTTTGGTTTTTGGGGTTCTTTTTAATTATTGAACACTATGTGAGCTTCTTTCTTGGGTTGGTAGCAAAACTATTGATGGTAGACATAATTCCCTACACTGGAAGAGACTGTGTTGCCATGCACAGAAAAATGTTTCTGTATGATTAGGAGTCTCCTTGTGTTTAAGCTTGGTCAGTCATGTATATGTGTGTGTATGTATACTCATGTGTATATATGAGTAAGGGTTTTGACTGTACAAGCATCTAGAAAAAGCACATGGAGTCAGAAGCTGGTCTTTGTGTTTGTAGGAGTCCATGTTACCATGTGAAAAAGAAGGGGAATGGAGGGATGTGTTCTGCAGATTCTTCAATTTGCACTGTTTTTATCTGTTGCCCGTTCTGAGGCTTTGTGTTTCTGTTGCTGGCCTCTGGTACACTGTCTCACTAGACTTGCTTTACCCTTCAGGCCAGTAGTCTGGCATGTTGAAGAAGGGGGGAAATGCGCTGCAGATGGTCACTAGAGGACAATGGCTTGTGTCATTGCACGTGGGAGCATCCCAGGCATCAATTTGGTTTTGCTGTTACAACAGGGTTCAAAATCTGATATGCAAGGTCAGGAGATGGTTTACCTACCAGTGTGGCATCTGACCTACACAAGCCCCTCTGCCTGCTGCATGGACCTTGACTGGTGTGTGAGGATGGCTTGGCTCTAGCTCCTCATGCTAGAAGGTTGCGTGTGTTCATCCAGAGATTCATTTGGCCGTGAGAAGCTTACTAAGCAAAAACTGCCCCTGGAATTCTTTCTCAATCGTGAGCTATTTTCAAAGAATATAAGTCAACCCTCTTCAATGCAGGTTAGCAAGGCACTCTGGCAGCTTGTGTACACACGACCGGCTTACCCATGCTCCCAGGCCGGTAGTGTCCTACTTTGCTAGTGCTAGATAACGGGTGCTTAGGAGATAGGTCAAGTGTGATATAGGTGTTTTATAGGCTTGGACCGATTCTGTTTGAAACCACTGCCTGGATCTCTTTTTGATAGAGCTTGATTACCATGTTCATTTATTGATTTAGTAGTGGTATGAACAGCACTTGCTGTGCGGGCAGGCTTGCTCACTGTCTGTGCTGGATGTTAACACAAGAGTATTTATTGTTGGGGATATGTACCAGTCTTCTTGGAAGTACCAGTCTTCCTCTGTCTTTCAGTTTTTTGTCTCTTGTCCTTGCTTGTGCTTATTGCTTTTTCATTGAAGAAAAAAGGTAATTTCTGTAGTCTTGGCTATTTTTGGTGGGCAGTCTTTTCCCTTCTTGATTATCTAGCATGTATTTTGTTTCATGCTTTCCATTTCTGGTTGCCATAACCTTGTTAGTCTCTGCTTTCTGTCCTTCCCAGGATAATTAAACAACATGTGTGGCTAATTGTAGGATCTACAAAGCTAGATAACCTAGGATTTTTTTTTCCACTTCAGGAAAATGCCTCCAGTATCAATTCAGTTCTCATGGCAGTTATTAGCCCCCACCTTCATATTGCTTGATGATGACTGCAGACATTACCTGAATGTGTTCTTGTTCCTGATGCCTTTTTCCAAAGGATTAATCATTGCAGCATGGTTATTTTTGTTTCCTCTGCTTTTTTCCTGTCTGCGCTTTGTTAAAGGCGGGAACTTGGTGTACACAAGATGAGGAACTGGAAAGAGATGGCCTACAGATACAATTCTGTTAAAAAGGAGGAGAAAATTTTGCTCCTGAAAATAGGTTCCTCCTTTGCAGCCTTTTATTTGTTGTTGACTCTTCTTGGGTTTGACCTCTGAAGTCCTTATTGAGCCATGCTGTGTCTCTGTGCTTGTCCTGTGGCTTCTGCTTGGGTCTATGAGCTCTACCAGCCAAGAAGCTGAAAGGTCATTGAAAACAGCATGTTGGTTGCCTGTGGGCTGGTGTTTGCTACAGAGAGACCTGTTATTTCAGTGAGGGGCAGGGATAAGTGACCTGTTGTAATTGCCTGTCCTTTGGCAGCGCAGTACAGGAGTGTGTTGCTGATGCTTCTGAGCTAACCAGGCACTTGTGGGGTGCCTGGGTGGCTATAGCTGCTATGCAGAGGAAAGTGGGGGTGATGTCCTGTGAGGCAGAAGTGTATCAGCAGCAACGTCCCCAGTACTGTCTTTTATAGCCAAACCTCTAAAAGGTGATTGGTCCTCTTGGCTTGTTGAGATAGATAGCTATATATCTATATCTGTCTACCTATACGTATAGGGGTTGAGTGCCCATTGCACAACGCATGACTTCCATTTGTGGTTCCATGACTTTCCCAGTGATTTTGTCTTTTTCTTTCTTTTTTTTTTTTTTAATGTGCATTTAGCTGTAGCAGCTATCACTTTAAGACAAATCCTTCCACTGGTTTTGCTTGTGAGGAGGATATGGCTTTTAGTTGGTTAGAAAGTATCCATGCTAAAAAGTAGGTCTTTGTGTGTTTTTGTTGTCTGAGTGTACCTTGATCTACATTGCATTACCTTTTTCTGTCCTCGGGAGGGAATGCACTTCTTGGATTCAAGCTTTCATGTGCTTCTAACACTTGAGCCTACAAAAGCACTAGTTTCTAAGTAGTGGCAGCCTTTGAAGTGTCTCATTTTAGCTAGGACATTACTGTGTTGTTCCTTGGTTTCTTTGCCCAGTTCTGAATTGCCAGGACTGCCTGCAAATGGTTTGAGTGAGATCCCTTTGGAAATTTCCAGTGTGAAGTTAAGGGGGGGGGTGGGCAGGGAGTGGTGTAAAAACAACCTCCTGGTGACAGATTTCATTTCCTTACCTAAGGGGCAGCTTTCATGTTGAACAGTGAATTATACAACGTTGAAACCAAACATAGTCATTAAACTCTGTAGAGATTCGGAAGTAACACATCTTGCAGGCCTGGGGCATGTGGATAGGTCTTGGAAAGATAAGCACAGAATAATGATCTAGGTAGGCTTGACTTTGTTACAGGTAATCCATTAAGCCTGGATTCATTGCGACACGACTGTAACGCCCATACTTGAAGCATATAATGTATAATACTCCCTGGCTACAACAGTTCTTCCTCATTTTGATCACTGATTAACAGTTGTTGATCAGATATTCCAGTAACTGGGGTTTACCCCACATTTGCATAATAGTGGATTTCTGAAATTGAGCTGTAGTAATCCATACATCCCCTGTGGGATGGCAGCAAATCCGTGCACTTATCCAGAAATTGAGGTGTAGCAATCCATGCTTCTGCATGGCTGCTGTAGCAGGTGTGTTTGTGAGTCAGGCTATGTGTTTCCCCGGAAGGTGACTGGATCCAGTTGCCTGTGATCTGCAGCAGGGCATAATGCTGTGTGTACTGTTAGCTCAGGCTTGTTTGTGCCACTTCAGTGTGTTAATGTTTCTAGCTGGAGTGCATTATGTGGGTGTTTTCTTCTAAAAATGAAGTGTGTGCCTTTATCTTCTGTGTCAGTAGAAGTGGGAGGATGTGCAGCTGTGCCAGGCCTCCATCTGTGACCCTCACTGTGCTTTTGAAGATGTGGGAGATGAGGGAAATCAACAGAATGAGAATCTCCCTTGCAAAATGGTTTTGGCATCCTGACTGCTCCTGATTTTCTTCTATGTGAATCATGGTGATGTAGGAGACCAAGCGTCATGAGCCTGAGCTGGGTTCTAGGCTGAGGAGTTGGTGGAGCTTGTATTTTTCAGACATGCTCTGTCCTGCATCCCACAGCACCTGGTTTGTAACTGAAGACACTGAAATTGCACAGTGTTAGGAATCTCACATGGAGTGCCTCTTGAACAGAAAGGGGGACTGAGTAAAACATTTTGCTCTGCAGAGTAGTACTTGGCAAGTGCTGTGGTGGGTAGGGGCTCTCAGCATACTTAAGTTTCCAATTAAAAGCAGCAGAGTGAGCTAGAAGTCAGGGGCTGAGCAGAGTACCCTTGGAGGACACATGAAGCTCACTCTGATGTGGAGGCTATGTAAAATGAGGAGGCATACCTCTTGGGCAGGAACGGGATGTGACTCTTGTCAGTGCACTTTTGCGCTATCAGACACTGCAAATATGTTCCAGGGCCTAATGATTATCAAAGGTCAAATGCTAATGCTTTTAATCCTTTTAAAACATTTGAAAGGAGTCAAGCCCATCTTTGCAGTGTTAACTGACATTTACCTGTCTTTGCTTCCCCTGGTCAGTGGTAACTGTGGAGCCCTGGAATGCTGCCCTAGCTCGTTTTCGCTTTCCCTGGTAAGGTCAGATATCTAGCTGTTGTTCAAGCTGCCTGTGTGTTATCTAAGCTGCAAACAAGTTCCCATGGTGGCTGGTTGCCAAAGAGAAAAGAGATTGTCTGGGATGTGCCCGTGGCTCTTAGGTGACTTCAAACTGGTTGCAAACTTGTTCCTTGGATTTTATTTTTACTCTTTTCCCCTCCCTCTTTCAGCACAGGAAGACAGCAGTCATGGCGGGTGATGCCATCATGGTCATGAGAGGCCTGACAAAGCTTAGTAAAGCAGTCCTAGAAACCCAAGCAGGACAGCTTCGGCAGGTGCTCCTCGGGGGTGATGCAGTTACCATTGCAAGGACTCTCCAGGCCACTGCTGAAGAACAGTTCAGTTCTGCCTTGGGGAAAATGCAGGTAAGCAAAGCTCTCTATGCATGGTCTAGCCTGATGTTTTGCTTCTCCTCCAGGTACTTTTGGTTTTGTGGTGAGAGTGGCTAGGAACTTGCATCACAAACTAGAACCCATCGCTGAAGTGCTGGATGGGTAATGCGGTTGTTGCAATGCTCTGGGAATTCTCCAGGATTTCTGTGGTGTGCAGTAGGTGCTGGGGCAGGAATGGGAGGGGAATGTTACTGCAGAGTGTTTCTGTTTCCATTACTGAGTGTTTAAGACATGCTGAAAATGAAAAGCGCTCTGTTCATCTCATCTTGTCAAAGATCAAGCTCTCTGTAAGGCTGACCAGCAGCTTTATTTAAAGTCTCCTTTAGACTTAAGCCATTGATTAGCTCTCCTTTGATGAAGTGAATGAGTTCTTCTAGAGTGAATTAGACTTACCAGTGCTGCTTCCTTTCTTGACGGGATTGCTGCACGTATTTTTCAGAATGGCTCAGGGTCAGATGTTTTCATGTTTATTGTTACAGTCCAAGCTGCATTTTCAGAACTTAAAGTGAGGAAAGCCAGACTCTTTACACATTCTTTTTAAAGCAGCAGCTTTTGTCACCAGATGTGGTGACATGGATTTCTGAGAGTTTCACACTTGCTGTGTTGTCCTCTCTTAAAAACATGGAGCTTCTGAAGAAAAGATCTTATCTTAATCAAAGATTAAGATAAGAAAAGATCTTATCTTAATCAAAAATAATCATCCTGTAGAAAGACAGTGTTTCTCAGATCACAATTTTTGAAGCAGAAGCTAATGGGTAACATTCTGATGTTTTTCATGCAATGAGTTTAGATTGTCGTAGCGATCTTACAGCTTCAGTCTTAGCCTGTGTTTCATTGGTTTAATTTGGGCCTGTGTTTCCTTGGTTCTATTTAAGCTTGCAGTATAAATACAAGAAGTGTATTTGTGTATGGGGATTGTGCTTTGGCTTGCCTTTGTCCTCCTTTTGCATCCAAAAAAGGATGTTGTCCTGTTTCTCAGCACAAGTGAATAAGGGAGGCGCCCCCCCCTGCACACCTGCAGGACCTGCCTTGCATTTTTGGTAAAGGAATTGCAGGAGAAGCTGCTGCCAAAGTGACGTTTTCTGTTTTGAAGAGAGGAAAGCTTTTATTTTAAGTTACTGTATTTCACTTCTCTTGATCTGTGGCAGGGATTTGGCAGTCTGACATGAGTATGGAAGTAGAGATAGATGCCTTCTTGCTTGAAACTGCCAGTTGGTATTGTGGCCCTAGTCCATCTGTAAGCAGATCTGTCTCCATCCTCCCCCACTCCACCCAGCTATGATGTTGAGGTTCAGAATGGTGTGAGACCTGCTGAATAATAGAAAAGACCATGTTCTGTTTTTTTTCTGTAAGGAAGGGGAATGTAATTAGTGTTTAGCAAAGAGCCTTAAATAGGCTGCCTGCTTGCTTGACCACAGCAGGATTTAAAATCCTGTTGACTGGCTGTAATGGTCACAGTTTCTTCCATGGTATTGCTGTTGCTGAGATGGGTAACTAGAGTATGTCAAACAACAAGTAAGTAGGAGATAATCCTAGGATCCTATGTTGCTAACTTTCTTTTCTTTAAAGTTTCTTCTTTTCTGCATTGAAAGGCAGTGGGAAATATCTGGACTTAGTGGGACAGGTCTTGCAGGTCAAGACAGAACAGAAGAGACTGTCAGGAAAAGTGTGCCCTGAGTGCTGCTCTGCCTGATGCTGCTATCCTTGCTTCATGCATAGAAATGTATTTATTTGTTTATTTTGGGATGACAACGAACCCTGCTGTAGTTTAGTGGTTGAACAGTGAGATGGGTTGTGCAGTTGGTGATGTCGTGGCTGTGGACAGCTTAGCTTATGTTGCCAGTAAATAGATACCTGGTGTTGCTTCAGGTAGCTTTGGGCTTCAAAGTGCTGACATTGCATGACTAGGGACAGGATAGGAGGAGGGGGCATGCTAGGGTAAGAGCTGACTATTATGAAGTTCAGCTCTTTGTTGTTCCCCCTAAGCATATCTCATGCGTTATTGTAGCTCCCATCACCTGTTGCTTCTGAGCAGTGTATTGCTTCTAGGGAATTCCTCAACTAGTGACCCTTCCCAGTAGTGTATGTAGAACAAGGTGTTCCCAGTTACAGGTGTTTGAGAATGAATTTGTCCCATGTGTCAGTGGGGCTGAAAGACTGCCAGTGATCCCAGGTGTCCTCAGTATCTCTTCCTTTTTCGTCTCTCACTGTAACCGTCTGCAGTGCCAGAGGGCCTACAAATTACCCACTGTGAAGATGTAACAGCCTAAGCTCTGCGCCCACCTCTGAGGACTGCAGATGGGTGTGGAGCAGGCTTTAAGTTCTTTTCTTAAAGTATTTCTGTTACTGTTTGCAGGAACTAGGCAGAAAGCAGGAGAACTTAACTGATCTTGGCGAAGATTTGGGGAAAGACTATGACTTCTCAGCCCGAGAGCCATCAGATGCTCCAATGGACTTCTCCACCGCCCCCCCTCACAAACACAGCGGTGAAGGCCCCGCTTCCTCTTACACTACAAATGGACCTTTTAGAAGTGCTGGTGAGACTGGAGATTCTGTCATGGGTCAGAAGCCTTTCCCTCCCAAAATGGATGCAAGGTTATTTGGAGGCTTTAGGGACCCTGGAAATCCTTTTGCTGCTGCTTTTGGACAGAACAGAGCTTTTCACCAAGACCATTCCTCTGTTGGTGGATTAACGGCTGAAGATATTGATAAAGCCAGGCAGGCCAAAACAGGGTCAGAACAGAAACCCTACAAACAGATGGTATGTGTGGTGTGGGTTTGTGGGGTTGTTCTTTTTTAATTAAGGATTCTCAGTACTATGGTTTCTATGCTGGATTGTCGTTACTCATCTCCTCTCATTTCTTCCTCTTTGGTTATTCCCTTTCGTGGAGGCGAAAAGAAGGAAGTAGTGCTCACTAATCTGATCTGTGGTATTTATTCTGTCAGTAGCTTTTCAGGCTCTCCTTTCACACCTATATATCAGATATTCTGAAGTGAAGGATGCTCAAGCAGCGTATGAAGACTTCAATTTTATATTAACAGTAGCTCTCCTTTCATTCACTGGCTTATGAAGACTTGATTATTGATGCATGTTACAGTAATGAAGGATCTGCATTTCATCCCCAGTTAGGGGGTGAAATGTTGAGTAGCTGGGAACAACTGTAGGCTACAAAGGCTTGAAGACTAACCTAAAGAGTGTCTTCTCCTTGAAGGGCCCTGTTCCCTTTAACTAGTTGTTTTGCTCCATCTGTGAAGACAGAATTGGACCTAAGATCCTTTTGGTGAAGGCTGTGCCTTACAGTCCTCCTAAAGTCCTTCCCCAAAGCCAGTATCATGCTACTGTGCGCTCACTCGCTCAGGATATTGCTTTGAAACAGTATTACTGCTGCTGCTCCAGCTGGTGTGTTTGTGTGTGTGTATGTGTGTGTGTGTGTGATTATCTCCAGTACTGTGAAGCTGACAGTTGCCTCCAATACTGTGAAGCTGACAACCTTCCATGAGTTTTAGTTCCATATGTGGAAGGGAGTTTGGGTTGGCATTGTGCTGCTTCTCCAAGTTCAAAATACAAGGGCTGCTGAGGTGAAAGTAAAACTGGGGGTTCTAAGTGTAGTTGCCAGCTCTTCTGTCTTTCCCATCCTCTTGTCCACTTCTCTGCTTACTGAATGTTTCAGTTACTGTTCTCTGTTCTGCAGGGTGTTCACTTGAAAATCTGAACATAGGAAGGTCTCAGTGTTCAAGAAATGGGTTCTGTAGCACAGAATTATTCGAGTGCTTTCAGAGTCACACTCTGAATGTGCAGGTATCTAACCACATGCCTGGTTCATTTGTGAATTTCTTGTTTTGTTTCCTTCCCTCCTCTTTCTGCTGCAGCTCAGCGAGCGGGCCCGGGAGAGAAAGGTTCCTGTCACGAGGATCGGACGGCTGGCCAACTTTGGAGGTCAGTTTGCACACCCACATTTGCCCTACATACGCAATTTCACTTTATGGAGGAAACTCTCCTTCTAGTCCTTCAAGTGTTCTGTTACTCTAAGTGCAGACAGCTGGAGCAGCTGTTATTTTAAACAATTTTTCCCAGACTTATCCTTGTGACTTCCCTGAACAGTGGTTAAATATCAAACATACCCTCCTGGTATTGATTTTTGAGTGCAGGGAGATGATAATAGTCAAGGTTTGATTTACTTAGCCATTGCTTATAAACCTGCCCCCGCCCCCGCCCCCCCCCNNCCCCCAGGAAGAATGTAAAATCTGAGCTTGTAAGATCAAGCTACCTGAAACCTATGTGAATTTTATTTGCAGAATGGGACTCGTTATGTTAAAAAGCAGTTAGGTATCTTCAGTAATAGTAGCAGATGGTGCTTACGTAATGTCCTGAATTCAAAGCCATCAAAGGACTTCTCATACTCCTAAGAAGGGAGCTATCATGGTATTGCAGGTGGAAAAGAGGGTCACAGGTTATCTGATGTATAGTTAGATGAATAGTTTCTCTGAGGTTTTTTCTTTTTTGTGTCTGTAATAGTTAACTACCTGTCATCTTCTAACCTTAGGTTAAAACCAAACAACAACCCCCCCCAAACCTAAACCAACATCTCTCCCATCCCCTCCAAACCCAAACCATGATGGGAGAGTAAGAAAGAAAGAGATTGTTTCTAAGCAGCATCCACAGTCATATCTCTTGTGTGTCATCTTTTCCTTTTTTTTTTACTTGCTCTTCTCCTCCCATTGTCTACTTTATGTGATTAATATTTCTGGCAAGACAGAGCTCTGGCTTTCAGGCTGCTTTTGTGGGAGACACCGTGTTCAAAACTGGTGTTCAGATTCTCCTGCAATCTCTCATTCTCATTCATTCTTCCTCTGGATTTCCCCTCACAGCAAGGAGAAGTACTGCTGTTGTTACACTGGGTAACAAACAAACAACAGATCTAGCATGGAGTAATTTTTTTTCCCAGTTTAAAGAAATCCCTTGATAATATTTCTGAAGGATGAGTAATGCTGGAAGAAGGTTTCTGAGGGTGTGGTGAGGCTGAAGTAGCCCGGGAGCCCCGTTACCTGTAAGGAACACATCTCAATGCTGAGTATCTTGGTCCAGAGCAGTACGAGCTTCTAAACAGCCTCTAGAACATCATGGAAAGAGGGACTCTGTTTGCAGCAAGGAGCAGGTCCTGCTTGCTATTTATACCAAGTGTAGAGAGGTTTTTTCTAACCTGCACATGGCCTATAGAGAGCCAGTGAAACCCCATCAGCTAATTCTGGTGGGGCTTTTCCTGACTGGCTCCTAGCTGGCGAGAAAAGTTCCTTTCAAACTGCATTTTTATGAAGCGTTTCAAGTGCTTAAACCAGGAGGCATTAGCTGAGGGCAAGAGCCTGTGGTGTACCACTCACTGTTACCTGCCTTTAGTTAAGGGAGCCTCATGAGGCCATAGGAAGCAGTTTCCCACTGAGATAGGCAATCATTTTTACTTTCCTAAGATCCAACCCAACTTCATGTATTTGGCTTTTTTTTTAAGTAAGCTTGAAGTAAATATTTCAGAGCTTGGGGGTAGGTGAGTTGCAAGCTCCCTGTGCCTGGATACTGTGTGTTCTCACATGCATTTTCTCTTCTTGCCTGTTCAACGGAAGCTAGAAATGAGCTGTAGCATGATTTCATAAGAGTCCACAATTACCTTAGAGGTTTTTTGGGAGCACCTGCTGAGGGTTGATGGTGAACAGTTGGAAGGAGTCCTTTTGAGGGGATGTCACTGTTAACATGTGGAATAGCAATGACCCAGCACTGTCCTTGGGCAGTCAAATGATCAGAATTAAATAGGGGATGTTGGGGGAGTGGGATGGGTGGTGGTGGTGATTATTTCCTGCTCTACCACCTGCCTCTTCACATTGCCTTAGAAATAATTGCGGGCAGGAGGCTACTCTGTATCTATGAAGGTGTGTAGCTTAGAGGAAATAAGATTTTGTTCCCAGTTTGTTCCTTGTGTGCTTTAGGGTGCCATCTGCATTTGAAGACCCCAGGGAATCATTGTGGGAAACATAATGGCTGAGGTGGATTCTTCCCCTACCACCTCCACACCAGTTAAACTAGCATTTGACTCCCTCTTTTCTTGGTGGGATAAACCCCACTTTATTATTTATTTCCATATTAGAAAACCATCATTTTAGACTTGGACAAGTGCAGAGTAGGTCAAAAGCAGAGTTTATGTGATTATTCCTGAGGTTCAGATAGCTGAATTGCCATACTACAGACATGAGCCTGTTGACACTTGCATTGTCCCTCATCCTGCCTTTGCATGTTGGGGTTTTTTTGTTCCTCCAGTGTTATAGGGAATGTTGATCTCTTGGCTGTGGTGTCAGGACACTCACGTGGGTGATGGACAAATTAATAACAGGAGACAGAAATACCTGGACTGCAGAGTTTGCCTGGCTTCTCACTTCTTCTGAGATCAAAGAACATTTTGCTGGAAAGGCTGAAGATCACTTTCTTCAATGCTTGCATGCAGTACTGAGCTAATGTTTCTCTGTAATCAGCACAAGATCCTCTAATGAACTTTTTTGTCCTTTACATGCATTTTTGTACATGTCTTGCAGCTGCTGGAGTGACTGCTAGTAGTTCTATTTATAGTACTAACTATCTTCCTTAGTTTTTGTTTCTTTTATTGCTTCTTCCCAGGATTTAATTAGTAAAACAGATTTTTCTGCAGTTTCTGGTTCCTTCCTTGTTTTGTAGCCTGATGGGTCATTGGTTCCACCCACATGTTTCTTGATCTTTTCTTTGTTTTTTTTCTCCCTTCCTTGCATCATCTGACTTTTTTAAGCAGTTTGTTTCCCTTAATCCTATTCCTGGTATGTCAGCTTATTATTTTAATGATATAAGAATATCCTTTCCCAGTAAAGAAAATTCAGGAAACTTAGTCTACATTGAATCTAATTGTAGCAATTAAAAAGTACGTACAGGACTAGCAACTACATGATTCAGACTGTCATGGGAGTGACAAGTGGGCATGGCTTTCTTCTGGCAAGCATTTAATGCTTGGAAAACAAGTGGAAATGGATGCACAACTGTCTGCAGCTTGCAGCACGTTCTGTGCGGTTCTTGCAGGGTTTTTTATGTGGCCAAAAGCAGGGCACAGGCTGCTCCAGGGTGGAGACTCACCCACCCCTGTGCTTTGGCAGGCTGAGCAGAGTAATAACGGCTCATTCAGTCCCCTGTTTGCTTTGTTGTGTCAGTTGCTGAGCAAGAGGATTCTTCCTGAGCAAAACTGAATCCAGATCATCTCTCAAAGGGCTTGGCTTGAGGTCTTAACAGGTGCTGGAGATGCCTGGAGAATGTCTGAAGTGGCACTCTGCTGGTGTAATACCAAGTGGTGTTTTCTAGGCCTGAAAGAATCTGTCTGCATGAGGTGCAAAATGCAGGAGTGTGACTTTCTAGAGGTGCCCAGGGATGGTATTTTCCACTGTGGTGAACTGTGGCTGTTCAGTGATGCTGAATGTTGTCCCAAAATTACTAATCCCAGAGGAAAGACTCATCTTGCAGCCAAAAGGACATGAGGAGTGACTTGCATGGTCCTGCATGAGGTGTACTCTGGAAAGATGGAACAGATGGGTTCAATTGCAGAGATATTTGCCTGCATTGCTGATTCTACCCATTTGAGGGAGTTTGATGGATTAAATAACACTTGTTGCTGACCTGTACTCTTTATTATGTAAGAGCCTGTGTTGAAGATGAAGGGGGTTAGACTAATGGGAGGCTGAACTGGTACATATTCAGATATTGGTGGGGGCTGAGGCGTCTTAACCCGTGCAGACATCACTGCATCAATCATAAATCAAACAGTAATTCTGTGCCTCTGTAGCCCCAAATACAAAATAAAGTGTACAGTTACGGACTCGGTACAAGTAAAATTGTACCAGCAGTCAGCATTTGGTGGTTGTTTTATAACACTTGCTGTTGTAGCCGTCAGGTATGCTGTTACAGGCATTCAGGGTTGGCATAAGCTAATCTACCTGTCCACATGTGATTCCTTCAGGATTCCTGTGAACACAGAAAGAAGGAGGAACACCTGCTTGGTCTTAGTGACTGCAGGGTTGAAAGGATGGTGTGAGAGATCCACTGGGTGCTGAGCTTGTACCTTTTTTTGTGAATGCCTCTTTCTTCCAATTCTGCTACCACCCTGTCAGTCCCCATAAGTGCTGCTGCTGCCAAGGGATATTACTGAACATTAGTGATGTTAGAGGGGGGTAGGGGTACAGATGTTTGTAATGGACTCACTTTCGCTATGCCTGAATCCTTTTTATTTGGTGCAAAACTCCACACAGCCCCATCTGGGAGTTTCCACCTTCAGCCACACGGTATCTCAAACCCTAAAATACAAACACTCCTAATTTTCATTCCTCTGGCAACCAGAGTGGCAGTTTTGCAGTGGGGCCTTCCTTTTCCTGTGAATTTACCCCTGTGCCAGCCAGGTTTTATGCTGAGGGTCTGTGCTGTTTCATTACTAATTACTGACATCTGGGCTCCAGTATCAGTAAGAAAGTTTACCAGTATTTTTTGGGAATGGCAAATGATAGGGTCAAAGTACTCATCAGAGAGCTGCTGAATTGATAATACCTGCCAAGCAGGGTGGCTCTCTGCCCTCACCGGGGGTGGAAGGTTTTTTGCCGAGATCCCACCTCATCAGTTTGGCACAGCAGGTGCGTTTTCCTTGTGGGTTGGGGTTTCCTGGCTAGGCAGTTCTCCCTAGCTTGGGTGGGTTGCTTATTGAGAGATGGGACCAAGGTGTGTGATGTTTCCTCTGCAGAAACACCATGCGGCATTTGTCGGGGTACACCTAAATCTAGTGTCTTTCCTGTCTCCCTTTCAAAGTTCAATGATGTCTTATAACACCTCATTTTCCTATTTTAAAGCTGCACATTCCACATTAGACACTCGTTTGGGAGCAGGAGTTTCCTTAGCTTCTCACTGAGCACAAGGCAGACAGGCTCCTGACGCCACAGAGATTACACCTTGACCTGTTTTTGCTCCAATGTTTTGTGCAGCCTGACACCGCTCAGTGTGTTCAACCACTTCATCTTCCCAAAGCGTTTGGGCCCACTCCTTCCTTCCCAGCCTGGCAAGGGGCATGTTCCTGGTTTTGCAGCATCTTATCCATGGCAATCCAGCCCACTATGCCAGGTTTTCTGTTCCCTTAAGGGTGAGGAGGTGCCCAGTTGATTGTTACAAGTCCAGTCCTGTTCCGTGCACTGAACCATCACAATCACAGACACACAAGTAACAAGATCCCCCTGCAGCCCAGTCACATTCCATGAACTGCCAGGGCTGCACTTCACAGTTCGGGCACGTTCAACGAGAGCCATCCCAGCTGGATGAATGGCAGCGCAGGCCCGTGTGCATGGGCTCTCTGGGCTGCTGGTGATAAGTTCACTGCCCTCAAAGTGCTTGTAAACCCCATGGGTCTTAACTACTAATGTGTTAAAAGATACACAGCGACTCCAGAGAGAGTTACAGTTTCCTTGGTGTAACCAGGTGGTCGAATCGTACCCAAAGGCATCCTGAGGGGGGGGAAGAGAGGCTCAGCCCATTGACTGATCCCAGGGGCCAGGATGGATGGAACACGATGGTAACTTCTCATACAATATGGTGTCTTCCCTGACATCCTCTCTCCCATATGATATTTTTATGTTATTTCTTATCTCTGAGGTGGAGCTTGAGTGACTCCAGTCACATGTACCTTTGTTAGGATTGGTGTAAAGTCCTCTTGCTTCCTGTATAAAGGTACAGGCTAAGAAGAAGTTCAGAGCAAAGGCTCAGAGGGGGGTGATTGCGCCCTGGAGGCAGGTAGCTTTTGGGATGGAGGTGTGTTTTGGTATTAGGATGATACTATAATGAGAAGAATTTACTAAAGGACAGCATTTTGTCAAATACATGACAGACTGTTGACTCAGGGTAGTAAATATGCAGCTTGTCAGTTCTGTTAACCTTCAAGTTCGCATATCATCACCCAGCCTGGCTGCGGTGTCTCCACTCTGCTCCACCCTCCGTGCAGCTATCTCAGGGGTAGAACTTCAGGCTCCCCTGATGTTACCAACCTTCCAGATTGCCTTGGAACTTGTTGCACAGAAGGAGGTTTAGGAACTTTCGGTGACAGGGCTGCTTGGCATATCAGTTGCTCATCACCCTGGAATGTTTCTTGAATGCAGAAGCTTTCTTTAAAACATGAACATAAGTTTAATTTCTAAGTTACCCCCAGCAATTATTTCACAGCAAGGTCAGTAGACTGGTGGTGCAGAGGAGGAGAGTGCTTTTCTACAGCCCTGTGGGCTCTTTGGAGGGCTGACTTGTTCCTGGTGACAGGTGGATACCTGGCAGCATGTGGTGCATTGGCCTTGGCTGGCAACTGAGCCCTGTGCAGGCGCTTACTTGTTTCCTCCCACAGTGGTATGGAATAGAAAGAGCAAAAAAGAGAGAGACTTTGGGAATTGAGGTAAAGGCAGTTTAATAGGTGAAGCAAACCATAACCCCAAATATTCCCCCCTTGATCCTCCTTTCTCTGAGCTTCTACTGCAGAGCGTGATGTTACATAGCATGGCTCACCCTTTGATTGATGTGAATCAGCTGTCCTGGCCATGTTCCCTCCCAGCCTCTTGCTCATCCTCAGGCTGGTCACTGCAAGGGTAGAGTGGGGAGAAAGAAAAAGCCTTGATGCTGTGCAAGCACTGTCAGCAGTGGCTAAAACGCTGGTGTGTTACCAGTGCTTGTGGTCATAAGTCCAACATGCAGCATGCTACAAGCTGCTGCAAAGAAAAATAACTCTTACCTCAACCAGAGCCAGTACACAGCATTCTTTGTGTTCAAGTAATTCGTGCCTAGCCTGTGGCCTTTCAGATGGGTGGGTGTGCAAAGAAGCTTGGAAAATAAATCCAAATGGCATTTCAGGGAAGGAGTGGTGTGGCTTTGAATCCTCCCACCCAGGGAGGATTGCTTTCTGAACCCCAGACTGTTAGTCTGGTTTGTAAGATGAAGAAAATCCAGTGTGGAAAACTTCATCTGTGTGTGCTCCAAACACCCCCGTGAATCGCTTGGTAAGAGCAAAGGAATAGCATGAGCAACTGAGCCTTCTGAAATGTGGCAGCTTTATCTAAGCCCCAGACATTGGGGGAAGGGCCAAGTTCTGGTATTGCCTTGGGAAATAAAACTGTGAGTTGCAACCTGTCTCTTGGTGAGGATAACGTATGCAGCTGACTTCATCTTCTCAGGCTCGGTTGCTAAGAAGCAGCAGACACCCAAAATGCACATGATCCTGTGCAGTCCCTGGAGTATTATGTACCCTCCTGCTACCACATTTAGAGCAGGACTCCTGAGGTGTTTCCAGGTAGTTACTGAACATCTGACGTAGGAATGCTGCGTTGCGTTTTTATGTAATGCCCTGAGCTAAATACCCTGCTGCACACTGATCAGTGGGAAGATGCTTGAAGTCTTTGTTGAAACTCCAGGTCTTTAAACCTCAGCAGCTGTTTAACACTGAACTTGTTTATGCCTGGCTTTAGTTTACTTGAAACCATTGCTGACTGGTGATTGGAGCTTGTTTTCTAGCAAATTGGATGGAGTGGAGCAATCAACAAATTCTAAGAGGACCTATTGGAACAAAGCTCTTTTTTTAAGTAGCTTACAGTATGGTTTAGTTCAGATGCTCAACTGGGTATGGCCACAAGAGAGGAGGTGTGACATACTTGTTTGGACTCTGATCTTGCCTATGCTGATGTGAAACAAGCTGATTCAGAGCATACCAGAACTTCTCCTTCTGGAAGGCAGGGTAGAATCTGGTTCCTAGTCTTTCATTTGCCTCCAAGTGGTTTGTGTCTGAAATTTCTCATCTCTCTTCATCATTAAGGTAATGTTTTATTTTAGGTAGCGAGTCTCAATAGGGAACGTAGAGCCTTTAAAAGAAGATCCAGTGCATTTTAATTTGGAACCAATTACTGCCAGACCAGTTCAGCCTAGCTCTGATAATGACCAAGCTGATTTCTGGTGGGGAACATTGCTTTGGAGGTGGTGAAGTGGGATCAAGGCCAACAGAAGTGCTTTGCGAGTGGTATTCAGTCTAAAAAACAACATTTATTGATGAAATACCTGTCTTCATTGGCTTCCTGTCTGCCTCTGAGTGCTTTCTGTTCCAAGTTACTGTTTTGCTTGTGGGATCTGTTTGGAGGTGACTATGTATCAGCATTTTAATAGATACTGTTTATGCTGTGTTTGGAAAGTCTCTTTGCTTTTTTTTCCTGTGGAGTCTGGGGATATCTCTCATTTTGTTCAGCTAATAAAATCTCTGGATTTCTGGTGTAAAAGACTTGCTCAGTGGTCAAGTGTGGCTTGGCACTATTGAAGGGTCTGCACAAGGTAGCTAGTAAGAGCAGACTGACTTAGGCTTAGATTTTATATTTGTGCTGCACTTCTATAGGGAAAAAAACCTTCCAGACAATACAGAGAACTTACCAAAAGAAAAACCCTCCAAAAATTATTTCAGGGGTTTTTATTCTAAGTATTAGAAAGCAAAAATCATGGTACCCTGTGAAAGCTTATTTTTCTGAATGTAGATTTCTGTATTGTGCCATGTACACTTAAACATTAATTGTCATGGAGAACAAAAGAAGCTGTGTAACAGCTAAATGGCCTGGGGGTGGCCCTGGGAGCTGTCCTTGCAAGGTCCTTGTAATGTCACTGATGCCTCTTGTGCCCTGCACTTCACCCTATGCTGGATTCTTTGACCCAGTACCTGGGAAACTGTCCCATAGTGCCTCGAGGAGGGTTTGGGGTGCTGGGCAAACATGCTCACCCACTGCTGCTAGCAGTGTGGGAATAAAGCATGGCAGGATGCACTGTGGCTGAGAAGATGGGAAGGAGCACCAGTGGTTCTGGTTGCCCATATAATTTATTATCCAGAAAAGTAAATACTTTGAAATCAGGAAGGCAGCAAGACCTTTCTTAGGGTGGACTACTGCATGGTTAGATGGGTGTCTCATTTATCTGCAGTGGCTTTTGTCAGGTTAGGGGACGCGAATAACGCTTCTTCTGTAGTCCCAGTGTACTCTGTGGCTGCGAGACAGCGCCCTGGCATTCACTGCTTGCAGGGGTGGCAGAGCATGAGGAGAGCTGGCCTTTGCTCTCAGGGCCTTGCAGGGGTGGCAGAGCATGAGGATAGCTGGCCTTTGTTCTCTGGGCCTTAGCGCTGCTGTGCTGTGTGACTCCCCGGCACAGCCCCTCACTGCAGGTTACAGCGCTGCTTGCTGAAGGTAGGCCTCAGGAAAGCCATCTTCAGCATAGTCCACTAGCACGTGTAAGTCAGGCAGCTAACGAGCCTAGACAGTAGGGTCACAGAACCTTAAACTCCATGGCAGTGGCTTCATCTAAATAGTGTTTTGCTTCTCCCTACTGTGGTGGCATGGGAGGCGGG
>VZTU01004033.1:426738-481738 GCA_013400835.1 Zapornia atra
GGATCCTGTTCTCTCCGGAGAACCATATTTGTGAGATCAGGTTTTTTTCTTCCCTTCTAAACTCCACAATTTGGGTCTCCAGCAGGACCTCAGCTAGAGCACAGAGTTCTGAGTAGCACTTGTTGACCTGTTTTATAAATGCTGGACATCCCAGTCACATATCACAGGTATCCCTGTGATACCTGGTTGGAATGTTGGACTGAAGAAGTACAGGAGAAAAATTGTTAGTATCAAACTTGAAGATTACTACATTGCAAAAGCCAAGATGTTCCAATAAAACTATTTTGTTGCTGTGCATTTGACCACATGGTTTAATATTAATTACAAAAGATGCCTCTGTGTGGGGCTCAGAAGACTTTTTCATTCTGACCTGGGGTTTTTTTCTTCCTATTTTAAAGGACTAGCTGTTGGTCTTGGCATTGGGGCATTGGCAGAAGTTGCAAAGAAGAGCCTTAGACCTGAGGAACGCAATGGTAAGCACTTTCTGCATCTCTTTTATCTTTTTCCCCTAAACACAGGTTACCCACATTTGTAAGATTGTACCATTCTAAAAGCCCATGTGGTGAGGCAGTCAGAGTAACGGGGAGTTGTGGGCAGTTCTTTTGTTTTTAATGTAATCCTTCTTCGCATCCATACTCTTCTCCCATCTAAGTGCACCACAGCCTCAGTATGTAAACAGAGGTCAAGGTTAGACTCCAGAGAATGAGTCTATGCCAGCACAGTTTGTACAGCTTACATTCCCACAGCAGCTTCGGGCTCAGAATCCTGTCCCTTGCCCATTCTTGGATTGTCTTGGCCCAACAATGTTTTTAAGTTGTTTGGTGAAGCGACGTAGTTCTATCTGTTCAGAAGCTTCAGATGAGCCTGTGTGTCTGAGGGCTGTCAGTGGCTGCAGTCTGTTCGAGTGGTTTAGGCCATAGAAAGTACAGGGTGGTGTTTCCTAGAAAGCACAAGCTTGCTTTAAAGCTTTTTGCCCTGCTCACTTGCTTCTTACCCTGGAAAAGCTTTGGTGGGATGCTGCAAAATGCAGAGTTCTTCGTTGCAGTTAGTGCAGGCTGTTCTCTTGCCTGGTCTCTTTGGTTGGGTTGGCATGTCCCTGTGTTTAGGTTGCTTCCAGCGTCTGGAGTGAACTGATGAAAGGGTTAAGCACTTGTGGCTGGAAGTATAAACAAGTTCTTATCATTCCGTGTTCAGAAGCATTGCTTTGAGGTAATGACCACTGCTGGGTCCTTGTAACGTTACTCTGTGGTCAGTAGTATTCTACTACAAGGCCAGTCTGTGTCTTCTCATGGTTTTCTTTGGGGGCAGTGGAAGGATGGAGACTGAGATAGTGTGAACCTCTATTTTGGGAGATACTGGAGTGGCTGAAAATGGGAGAAAGCTGGCTGGGGGGAGTAGAACCCTAAAACCCCCCAACGAATCAAACAAACCCCAACCAAAAAACCCCAAAGGAAAAAACACCACCCAGCAGATGAAGCCTGTTCCCTGTGATGGGATGACAGGGCTAAGGCAGGGGTTGTGTGCCACGCAGGATGCTGCTTGTTGCTACTTGCACCTTTGTATTCCCTGTACAAGTAGGCAACGCAGAGCAGCCTGGCAGAGAAAAAGGATCCTTGGCAAAGAGTTGTAGTTTTTCTCCATGAGGTGTTGGAGGCTTGGCTGTGTTTCTTTGTTTTGATTTAAAAACACATATTCAGGTAAACATGGCCCATCTTGGAGAGGATCCTTGAAGGCTTTTGCTTTCAGTGTTTGTGATGTTTGACAGGTTGTTCATACATCATCAAAACTGATGATTTGCTTTGCTTTTAACAGAGGAGGAATTACACAACTGCTGGTATTTCTCTGCTTGCCAGATTATTTTCTAACTGGGCACACCCCAAAGTGAAAACACAAGCTTGCAGAGCTATGAAGTTTAAGGGAATAACATGAGCTTTGCTTCTCTTCCTTACAGCATGAGAAATGATTATGTTTTTTTTTTATTTTAGAGGGCACCTGACACTTTTTCCTTGCAATAAAGGAATTGCACCTTTAGACTTTTTTCTTCTTGCTAGGACAACTATTTTCTTGTATAACTTTGTGCCAGAAGCCTACTCTGCAGTCTGAGTCATGCTTTAAAAGATTAATTTTCTTGGACAAACCTTGATTAAAGAGTAAGGCAATAAGAACTGCTGACTCTGATCCTAGGCAAGGGAGTAAGAAAATGACCTGGGTTTTGTTTTTAGCTGTCCTGCTTTGGTGGTTCTTCTGCTGTCATGTCTGCTGAGAGTGTAAGCTTGGAGCAGTGCTTACACTGTGATGGGCTCTGGGACAGGGAAGGGGCCAAGAGCAGCAGGTACTGAAATGCAGCAGAAGTAAAAGACTAATTCAGCCCTCATAATGTCTTGGAGCTTCTCATGTCAGGGACACAGGAAGGTTTCTAGGTGACAGCTGCAGCCTCCAGCTAGTGTTCTTGGATGTGTTTTCCACAGGATTTTACAGTGGTGGGTAAGGCTCCATGGATAAGAACTCCCTTTGTGGGCTCTGCTCCTGCAGAAATGCATAGCAGAGGATATCTACACAAAAGTTTTGAGTCTGAGATCCCATTTTCTTACTGGCAGTACCAGCCTTGGCTGTTCTTGGGGGAAATTTCCTGACATGAGTACATCCACATTTCTCTGCTAGGTGCTGTAGGGCTGGGCAGGGCCACGAAGATCTGGCAGCTGCCCTGGGTCTGATTGTAGAGTTGTTTTCTTATGAAAAGGACTAATGCAATCTCCGTTCCTAAGTGCTTAGGCTGTGGACTTGACTCTTCCCTTGCCCCAGAGATGGTCCTAAAACCAAATACATGCAAACACAGAATCATTAAGGTTGGAGAAGACCCCCAAGATCATCTAGTCCAACTCTCCCCTACCACCTATATTACTTACTACACCATGTCCCTAAGTGCCTCATCCAACCTTTCCTTGAACACCCCGAGGGACGGTGACTCCCCCCCCTCCCTGGGCAACCCGTTCCAATGCCCAGCCCCGCTCTTTCTGAGAAGAAATTTCTCCTAATTTCTAACCTGAGCCTCTCCTGGTGCAACTTGGAGCCATTCCCTTTTGTCCTGTGCTGTGTTTTATCCCTACTGCCTTTCCAGCTAGCCCTGGAAGCTTATGTCCATATGCACTCTGTTTTCTCCTCTTCACTCACCATTTACATAATCCTGGGTTTGACTCTCACTTTCCAGTCACCTTCTTGCTCATTCCTGCTTCTAGCAAAGCACATAAACAGCAGCTGAGGACATGGTGTTGGGCTGCCCAGTGAGCAGGTAGTGCCCCTTTGGGCTTGGCTGCAGTGGGAAGCACACCAGAAGAGGGTGGGGAGTGCCTCTGTGCCTGATAAGACTCTTTTGAAATTGTCAGGGGTCACTGGCTTCTGGAGGAGACTTTAATCATTAACAAACTCCTTTATCCTGCTGCAGGCTCTAAAGAGGATGTTTGTGTGTGCAGGTGGGGCTTTGGCTCAGTGGTTTCCCCAGCTCCTGTGTTCCGTGGGTTGGAGCTCCTGCAAGGGTTCATTGGCTCCTCATTGCTAAGGACACAGAATAGTCCTGGTGGGACAGGGGAGAGCCAGAGCTCGGTGAGATGGCTTCAAGCACTCTACTTTTCAGAGCCAGCTTTTCAAGTGGGCAAAGCCACATCCTTCTGCCCCAGGCAGCTCTACCTATTCAGCCTCTGAGATTCCATACATTCAGGACTTGGCAAAACATGCTCTGAGGATTGCAGAGATCCAAATGGTGACTTCTGGGCCCCTCCTGCTGCTCTGCATCCTCCTCTCAAGAGCAGGATAATTGTCCTGTGTACTGTCTCCTGGTGTTTCTATTCCTCTGTTCTTTTTGTGTCCATTCTTTACTTGGTACAGGGATTTGGACAGAGAGATATGTCCCACATACAGTCCCATCTTGCTGCTCTTGCACAAAACAGGTAAAAGAAACTAAGAGCTCAAGGACAGGGAAAGACAGTGCTTCACAGTTGCTAGTGAAGGGTTTGGTGGCATGACTTCTGTAGAGAGAACACTATCAGTAAGGCAGCTTCTTGCTGAGGTTGAATGGGGTCTGTTAGAGCAGTAATACACTTAGTGCCTTAAGAAGGTTCTACCAAGTTGTATGAGCCACCAGAGTTTAGACAGCAGCTACATCAGTCCAACTCTTGGTTCTTTCTCCCCTGGCCAGTTTGAGGTCCCTCAGTACACCTTCCTGAGACCTAGCTGGAGATTGAGAAGATCTCTTGCTGCTCTAGGCACTAGGAGACACACCAGCAACCTCCATCTGCCAGAGATCTTCAGGGCTCTTGTAGCTGCCACACCTCTTTGGGTCCTGTTTTTTTTGTGTATGTGGGCTTCAGCTTTTCTGTCCTTTGTGTCCTTTCTTCTGAAGTGTTGGGAGAAAAAGAGATGTATCTCCCTCCAAGAGGGGCATACCAGCTGTGGGCCCTGCAGCTTGGCTGTAAGACCTGACCTTCTTCCTGCTTGGCTTTCTGTCAGCAGGAGCTAAGCTGGGAAGTGGTTGATGGGTTCCTGCCTGCCCCTTCTGTCCCTGCTCTACTGGGCATCACCTGGAGGAGTTTTGGGTTGCTTCTCCCAAAGGGTCCACAACATTGAGATAGGGTCTCCTTCTGTCTCACTTAAAAAAGAAAAGAAAAAGTGGAGGGGGAGCACATCCTATGCCATGTAAAAATACACTGCATACTTGAGGCTGTGGCATGGCTGTGGAGGTGGCTGCAGCCATGAGTTAGGGAGTCTGCCCGACATCAGGCTTTGCCCTTTCTGGGGGATGGGAGCGTGTGTGTTTGAGTGTGTATATTTTGGGCCTTCTGTGCAAGCTGATGCATGACTGCTGGTGGGAGTGAGGGGAGGAGGGGTTGGCCTTCTCCCTGCACGGCCTCTACATGCAGTCAGAACAAGCAGCTGACTACACCGAGATGTTCTTCTCTCTGAAGGCGGTATCCTTCCCAGTAGCAAGCTGCCCATAAGAGCATGGCACGGAATGCTCTGCATGTGTCAGGATGGAAAAGGAAAAAAGGTTTGTAATTTGGACAAGGGAAATTAATTTCCCTTCCAGCACAGTTGTCCAAGAGCAGCATGGTATCCTAGATGAGAGCTCCTGCAGGGCTTCTCCTTTGAGCGCTGTCTCCAGCCTCCTTGGATTCGCCTAGCTTGATTAACCTCACCACAGACTTGCAATCTGCTGCTTTTTGAAAACGCTGTGTGCAGCGTGGTGTTTTGGGGCTGTGGTTTTACCTGCAGATCAGGAGGCAGAAAACCTCAGTTTGATGAGGAAAGAAATGTCACTGTGGGTTCAGAGGTGTGAGGGCTGTGCCTGCTCTCTGCAGGCGCCTGCTGCACGCTCTGGGTGTGCAGCTACACAGCAGTGGGGGTTCATGTGTCCGTGATTTGGGCAGGAGTTACTGGGTGTGAACTCCCTCTCCCACCAGTGCCGACGTGATCTCAGTCTATCCCGGAGTGATGTCAAAACTGTTGACAGTTCCTCCTCACTGTGGCTCACCCCTGTGGCTCTTCTGAGCCTGTGGTGTGAGGCTTCATGTGGTGTGTTAGTCTGAGCTAGCTGGGACAAGCGGGATCCTGGACAGTGCATAGCCACCTGGATGCCTGCGCTGCCGTGGCTTTGCTGCTTTTGGCCCTTAAGCCACCAGTGTCAAAATCACCACAAGACACGTGTGCCCAAGTGCAGTCCGTGCCCCTGGGTTGAAGGCACTGAGTGTAGTCTTGAGTTTGGTCTCCCTGAGGGAGGGCACATCTGTTGAAGGTAGACTAACACAATGGGTTGCGCTCACCGAGCGAAGGGCGCCCTTCATCCCAGTACTGTCTCTCCTCAGGGAAGAAAGCAGTGATGGATTCCAGCCCCTTCCTGTCGGAGGCCAATGCGGAAAGAATTGTGAGAACCTTGTGCAAGGTGCGGGGAGCGGCACTGAAGCTGGGACAGATGCTGAGCATTCAGGGTAAGTGCTGGCATAGCTCCTCAGCTGCCCCCTTTAGCGGTCTGGCTGCAGGGGGCAGCTGAGTGCTTGTGACATAGAATCATAGAATGGCATGGGTTGGAAGGGACCCCAAGGATCATAGAGCTCCAACCCCCCTGCCACAGGCAGGGCCACCAACCTCCAGGCCTGGATCTACACAAGGTTGCCCAGGGCCCCATCCAACCTGGCCTTGAACACCTCCAGGGACAGGGCATTCACTACTTCTCTGGGCAGCCTGTTCCAGCACCTCACCACTCTCTCTGTAAAAAAACTTCCCCCTAATATCTAATCTAAACCTTCCTTCCTTTAGTTTTAATCCATTCCCCCTTGTCCTGCCATTATCTGCTCTTTTAAAAAGTTGAATCCCTTCCTGCTTATAAGCTCCCTTCAGGTACTGGCAGGCTGCAATGAGGTGCCCCCGCAGCCTTCTCTTCTCCAGGCTGAACAAGCCCAGCTCCCTCAGCCTCTCTTTGTAGGGCAGGTGCTCCAGGCCTCATGTGGGCAGCTGCCTGGAGTCAGCGTTGGGTGAGTGTGGAGAGACGAGGCAAGTGGTGCCCTCGTGCAAGAGAGATGTTGGTGCCCTCGTGCAAGAGCTGTTTGATTCTGTTCAGTGTAATGCCGTTACGAAATAACTAGGTGTGTGCCTACACACCACCGCTTCCCCTGTGCCCCTCTTGTGTCAGGCACGTAAGTAGGATTGGTTGAAAATAAGGTCATGGTCTCTATGAATTTTAATGCCTGGGTTAAAAGCAGTTGTTCAGAAGCAGAGCTGTATCACACTCTGTATCCAGATATCCTGCTAGGAATGAGGAGGATAATGACAAGAACGTGATCCTGTTTTTAGTTCCCCGAAAGTGTTCAAGGTTATATCCACAGCTCTCTCCCATTGCAGCATATTTACAGTTTGTGTCCTTTATTGGCACTGAAGCTTTGCTCAGAAGGCCAGTACAACTGATAATCTTATCAGGTATAAAACACTTACTTCATCTTGAGGAGACTTCAAACTGGTATTTATTCCTTTGGGCTCTGAAGTCGGTGATCACAGGTGAAGGCATGAGTGACATCAGTTTCTGCACTGAACTGTTAGGTTACTCCTGGAAGGTAGCGGGTGTGCTGAATTCAAACCTTATCTGGGCCTGTCCGCTTTGCCTTCCTGCCCAGCTTGTCAGGGAAGGGAAGAATCAGCCAAAAATAGCTGTTACACTTGTCTGGAAATAGCTTTCAAGATGTCCCTGAAACTGAGTCAGTGTCTGAGTGTTTGAAGTGCTTGGCTTGTGCTTCTACTTGAATTTTTGTAGGTGGTGACTGATGGGGCTGGATCTAGTATTGTATTAAATAACTTGAGCTAGCCAATAGAGCAAGACCAGCTCCCTGTTCCAGAGAGTCCTGATTGTGGCATTTGGTCTTGCTAATCACTTATTTTAGGTGCGTGCTAGGTGGGAGGCAGCAGCTGCCATGCCAAAGGCTGGCACCCCTGCGCTGTTCTCTCACCCTCCAGAAAGTGCCAGGTGCCAGTTGGCTGGTGGCTCACGGTGCAGATCCAGGAGGAGCTCTTGCACTCCTCTCTTTCTGTGGCACATGCCCCTGGGATGTGGGGTGAGCCAGCTGTGTGTGGAAATCAGCTCTGAAGTGAATTTCTCTACCAGAGGTGGGGGATCAGTTTAGAGTTCTTAGGACGCTGTGGAGTTGTACCTGATGCGTGTGCTGCCCTTGGCTCTAGAGTGAGGCAAGAGGGAATAGCTGTGAAAAGCCAGCTCTGATGGGCAGAAATGCTCTGGATTCTTGTCACTCGCTGCCGTCTCCTAATGTTACCCAGCTCTGGCAGGAGTGTCAGACACTTGCCCAATGACTTCACTTGGGTGTCATGAACACTCCGTTAGCAGCCTCGGTGGTGCTGCCCAGCCCTTGTTTGACTCTTGTGATGAGTGTGTGGAGTGCTGCAATGCCTGGTGAGAGCACAGGCCCCCGCTAACCTTGCTGAGGGACAGCTGGGGTGAAATAGATTAGACCTTCCCAGCAGTGCAGTGTCCATTTCTTGGGCTGGCTGTTCGGACAGGAGAGCTTCAGGCAGTTCCTGCAACTCCATGGGCTTCTGTGTAGCCTGGTGAGTGCCAGTGGAGGCGCCAGTGACCATGTCAGAGCGTGATGGCTGATCCTTGCCCACGCCCCTGAGAACAGTTGTTACACCGTTTGGGGCTTGGCAGTGAGCGCACACAAACGCAATGCTTGGCCATCTTGCAGGGCTGTAACGGTGCAATGGGAGTTTCGCTCGCTGTCCCTGCAACACTTGTTAATCTCTGACTTGCAGTGACAGACTGGGATCTCCCCTTGAAACCTCCTGTGGATTTCACAGGGGGGTTTTGGTAGTGCTTACAAATGCTGCTCATGGCTTCGATGGGAATTTCTAAACAGTGCATGTCTCTGCATTATGTATTGTCCTCTTGCCCTTCCTTTCCACTTCTCTTCCCAGGACAGTGCTCTTAAGGTAACCATTTGTTTCTTGTTTCCTGGGGTGTGGATTCGTGGCGGCATGTGCATCTGCACACGCAGAGGAACAGTAGATTTCTGTTTGAATGCCACAAGCACATGTGCACGCTGAGTTCTCAAGGTTAAGCCTGGGCTTGTTTCCAGTATTGGGAGAGTAGCAGATAACCCAAGTTCCTCTGTTAGCCTTTATGAAATTAAAAGTACTGGTGGCTTTTCTCTGGGCTGTTGTAGAAGCTTTTGCTCAGAGGAGAGGACTAGTCAATCAAGATGCCCCTACTCCTCCTCTTTTGTATGAGTGTAAATATTTGCTTGCTGAATCCTTCCGGCTTTTAACAGCAGAGCTCAAAGTAAGGTATTTTTGTCTTCTGCCCACTTGTAGTTGCTTTGCATTTGCATAATTGTTTTACAGCAGCAGATGCTGAATCTTGGTTCCCCTAAGAGTTGAAGACTTGTGTAAATGGGGCTTTGCCATGGCACAGCTTTCTAGGGAAGCTGCTGTCCCTTTGAATGAACTGGGTTAAACCACACTATGATCCTGAGAGTGCTGGGATGACTCTCCAGAGGTTTCTTTCCATGCCCTGTGTTACCATGATGCAGTGGCCTCTCTTAGACCCGAATGCTGTCCTGCTCTCAACGAGAACATGGGCTGTTGGATGACAGAGGCTTGTGCAGAGCATGCTGCTCTTGGGTTTCTGCAGCCTGCCATCAAACCAAAAGCCTCTGTGCTGTGCAGGGCTGCCTGCTGCTCTCAGCAATGCAGCTGGATGAGCTGGGGAGCGCTGTGACAACTGATGCTTGATTCCAAAGTATAAAAAAAAAAACCCCTTTCAGCATGTTTAGTGTATTCATTTTCCCTCAGTAATCGGGAGGGGATGCACAGAAACATTCTCCTGCTGCAGCACCAGGGTAGCTTAGGAGATGTTTGGGTACTATGAAGGTTTTTGTAAGAGTGTAAGTAGCTTTATAACCTTATTTTGCTACTTCTGTGCAGGACTTCTATTTTGTCTCTCTTCTAAAGGTGTGATGCCTCAGGTGCTGCTTCTGGGTATGGAGGAGTTTCTGAACTAGAATTATTTCCAAAACCTTCACTGAGGCATGCTTAGTGGGTGCACAGCCCAGTGTGTCTGAATGCAGGGGCATGTTTCTTTGTGTGCTGAAGGCCTGGAGATGCAGTGCCTGTGCTGACTGCTGTGTGCTTTTCCCTTGGCAGATGATGCCTTCATCAACCCCCATCTCCAGAGGATTTTTGAGCGTGTACGTCAGAGCGCCGACTTCATGCCGATAAAGCAGATGATGGTGAGGAATATTGCTTCCTGCTTACCAGGGGAGGAGGGACAATGGCAAAATAAATGCCACCTGGGACATAGCCCAGTAAGGGAGGTGGATGGGGATATTTAAGAGTATTCTTCCAATAAATGTTGCACATTTTCAATGAGGGCAACACAGACTCACAGCAGCCAGGTGGGTTTTGAATACCTCCAGAGATGGAGACTCCACAACCTCTCTGGGCAGACTGTCCCAGTGCTCTGCCACCCACACAGTAAAGAAGCTCTTTCTCATATTTAAGTGGAACTTCCTGTATTCAAGTTTGTACCTATTGCCTCTTGTCCTGTCAACGAGCACCACTGAAAAAAGACTGACCCCATCCTCCTGATCCCCACCCCTCAAGTATTTATAAGTATTGATAAGATTCCCCCCCTAGTCTTCTCTAGGCTAAAAAGTCCCAAGTCCCCCAGTCTCTCTTCATTAGCGACATGCTCTAGTCCCCTAATCATCTTTGTTGCCCTTTTTTGTACTCTTTCTAGTAGCTCCCTGTCCTTCTTGAACTGGCCAGGCCAGAACTGCACACATCTGATTTCTTACCTCACTTGTGTGCTGCTTTTTCTCACCAAAACATTGAAGTTCTGCTCTGGATGGAAGGGAAGAATATGGGGAGGGGGTGGTGGTTATGTCTCAATACTATGCTGGTGGAGTAGCATACAAATATGATTTTAGGGTCTTCTTGATTGTAGCCTCCACTTCTGTTTTCTCTCTCTTGTCTTTTTCTCATGGATGTTAACTGGTGTCTGGAAGTGCCTACATTCCATTCCAGAAACAAACTTAGAAGCCTTAGTCTGGGGAAAGTAGCACCAATTTTGTCTTTGCTTTTTTGGCTAAATCTAACCCACCATCAAGAAGAGCCAGAATGAAGCAAACCAAGTTTACTATCTGCAGTGTACATGGTCTCTCTTCTCTCTATTTCCCTCTGTAAATTAAGATGTGAAGGGTGATGCAAAAAGAATTGCCAGCACTACTTATCTTCTGAAAGACACTGAGCAGAGCCAGAACTTAAATATGCCAGTCTGGCAATGTAGCAAAAAAGCTGTTAAAGCAGGCTGTGAAGTTTAATTGTCAATATTGCCTTAAAGAGAGTCACTCTTGTATGCCTGGACTGCTTCTGTTCAGCTTGGCAGCATGATGGAAGAGGAGAAATATCTAACTCCTTGCTCATTTTCTGGCAGGTAACAAGTGGCACCAAAAAAGGGACCTTTGTATTGCTGAGGCCAGCAGCATTTGGGCTCAGGCTCCCTGTCCTTTAGGCCAAGACAAGAGAGGCAACAGAGCCTCACCCAGATCCGATCAGCATCTGTTGAGTGCTGGGGGAGTGCTGCTGGCTGGACAGCCCTTGTGATTCTGTTCAGCTCTGAGGAAGGGAGGGTAATCAGGAAAGCAGGGTGTAGGTGCTCAGAGCTGCTGGGGGCTGTGCATGTCATCTTAAAGAAGGTGATTTCCGAGAAGGAAAACCTGAAGTCTTCACTTCCCAAACCCTAATTTCTCTTTGCAGAAAACTCTGAACAACGATCTTGGCCCCAACTGGAGGGATAAACTGGAGTCCTTTGAGGAACGCCCCTTTGCTGCTGCTTCCATTGGCCAGGTTCACCTGGCACGCTTGAAAAATGGGAAGGAAGTTGCCATGAAAATCCAGGTGGGCTTTACAGAGCAGCCTTGTCTCTTGTCTGTGCCCCACAGAAGGGCAGGGAAGCTGTGTTAAAGTATGTTTACTGCTAGACATGTGTCATGGTTTAGCCCAGCCAGTAACTAAGCACCATGGTGGCTGTTCACACGTTCCACCCCTACTGGGTGGGATGGAGAGGAGAATCAGAAGAAAAAGGTAGAACTCATGGGTTGGGATAGGGACAGTTTGGGACAGCACAGGGAGAGGAAAGCAACAACAATGCTAATCAAAGAACATACAAAGCACGTGATACACGGTGCAGTTTGTTCACTGCCTGGAACTCAGTGCCCAGCCTGTTCCTGAGCAGTGACCCCCTCCTGCCTTTCCCATTCTCCCCCACCTTATATGCTGAGCATGATGTCATGTAGTATTGAATATCCTTTTGACCAGCTTGGGTCAGCTGCCCTGGCTGTATCCCTTCCCAGCTACTTGTGAAAACTAAGTCTGTCCTGTGTACAGCACTGTTTATAATGCAAAGGACCAAGATCCCCTGCTGACTAAACAGGGTCCCTGGCAAAGTTGGTCACCTGGTGGGGTTTTTTGTAAAGTGGGGAGACTGCAGAAGCAGTGAGGATGAGTACTGGTGTCAGCTTCAAGTGATTTGTGTCCAAAGTACTCCCTGAAGTTAGGCCGAAGTAAAAGCAATGGAAAGTTAACCATGTAGCATCAGCACACCTTCTGCCCTGCAGCAGTGTAGGCTGGTTCCCTTCCTGACAGGCAAGGTGAGAAGCCCTTCTGCCAGGGCTGGGTCCTCACTGCTTGCCCTGTTGCTGTGGGTGAAATGCTCTGGGGCTGTCGGTGTCATGTCCCATCATCTGTGGTAGGGAAATGACTGGCTGCCACCCCTGTCGTGAGATTGGTGTGTCTGAGAGCCTTGCTTGTGTTCACAGAGCCCTCGTCAGAAGACCTGAACAGGCTGTTCTGGTGCAAGGAGCTGCACCTTAGCCTGCTTCCTGTTTTAGATGCTGAGCTATAAATAAGCTGAGGGGTGTGTTCCTCAGGCATGCCCTGGTTCATGGCCAGGCTGTAGGTGGCTGTGCTGTGGGGGGGGTCTGTGGATGCTGACCTGGAAGGCATCTATATTTTGCTCTCTGCAACCATCTGGTCTCACCACTGCCCTCTCCCATTCTGTCTTGCAGTACCCCGGTGTTGCCCAGAGCATCAACAGCGACGTTAACAACCTGATGACTGTGCTGAGCATGAGCAATATTCTCCCTGAAGGTACAAGGACAAAGGCCCTTGGCAAGCCCCGTGTGCCCAGCGGCCTGCGTTGAGTTCTGCCCACCCCTTGCCAGCAGCGCAGCGCATGCTTCTGTCCTCAGTCCAGAAGGAGGGAACCACCTTAAGGAGACACTGAAAAGGACTTAGCAATTCTTAAGTCTGCCTGCTAAGCAGGAGAGGTGGTGGATGTGGGCAGCGGGTGCTTAACCATGCCCTGCTCCCCCCTTGTGCTGCAGAGCTGCCCCTGCCTTTGCTGGGCGTGTGCCCGCTGCAGCGCCCGCTCCCTGGGGGAGGAAGCGTGCCGCTGTTGGCGCTTCCCCCCCGTGCACGTGTGTGCACCCACCGGAGCAACGTGTGCCCTTGTCTCTGTGTGTTGGCTACAGCAAAGGACCAACAGGGCCTTGTGGCAGAGTAGAAAGTGTCGCTTTAGATGGCTTCCTAGGGCAGCGTTCAGGTTAGGTCGTCTGCTTTGTCCCTGTTCTCTGGTATGTTTGGCAGAACTCATTCTTCGCTGTGGTTCCTTTAGCCCTCCATGCCTGCCTTCTCTGCTCTTCCTATTATTCTCTGTTCTTCCCAGAGAACGGTCAGATTTGGAGCTTGCTCTGTGTCCCAGCATGCAGATAAGGCTCTTTCCCTACAGGGAATGGAGGACGTGCTACACCTTTTTCCAGCTGTCAGCCTGCAGCAGCTGTAAAACTTAATGAGACTGTGCAAATACAATTTTAAATCAGCCTGAGTGCTGGTGAAGCCTGGGACTGTTCTCTGTGCTGGCTAGGCAGGGCCCTGCTCAGGCTGCTGTGCTCCCAGCTGTGTCTGGCTGAAGAAGTACATTGATTTTCCAACTCCGAAGACTGAGAAGACTGGACTTGGCTACTCAGGCCCTGGCTACGTGCTGCTGCAGTTCCCTGTCTTAGTCATGCTGACTGTTTCTGCCTGGCAGTGCCCACTCCCAGTTGTAGGCAGATATGGTTTAGAAATACTTTTTTCCTTGTTTTTGCTGCTTTTGCCCAGGCTGGTGTTGGTGTGCTGCTGCTCCCTGGTGTGTGTCTCCACACTGCCGTGCAGGACAGGCAGCCTGGGGCGGGAGCTCGGGGAGCACGGATGGGTGTAGCAGATGGGTGAGAAGGGTGTTGGAGGTACCGTGCTTAAGGAGCAGCGGTGTAGCCTTGGCCTGGGATTATTGGATATTCCCAAGTAGATCCAGAACCTGTGTCTACTTGGAAATACACTTTGGATCTCTGGGGCCTCTTGCACTCTTCAGCTCCGAGTTGGCTGGATAGCAGGTTGCTCCTCAGCAGCAGCTCTGAGGAGCTTGGCCTGAGGGACTCCTTTTTTCTAAGCCTACTTTCTGGTGTTTGACTTTCAGGTCTGTTCCCTGAGCATTTGATTGAAGTCCTTAGCAGAGAGCTGGCCCTGGAGTGTGACTACCAGAGAGAAGCTGACTGTGCAAGGAAATTCCAGTATGTTCACACCATTGTCTTTAACCCCCTCCCATCTCTCCATGGGTGTGAAATGTAGGAGAGGTGACGGTGGGGAGATGAATGCCGTGGCCTGGGATGTAGTGCAGTGAAAGGGTGTGTTTGTGGCCTGAGCTGTCCCCTTGAATTACCACCTGTGGTCTCAGCCAGGTGTATTTTCAGCCAGCTGAAACCTGGCAGCACATCCCCTCTCGCCCTTGGTGCGAGCCTGCCTGTTTGCCACACCTGAAAGTACAGCAGGAGCTCCTGAGGCCAGGCCACAGCGCTCAGCTGTGCACCCTCATGTCACCCCCTGTAAGCTTCCCCCAACCTTTAGTCAGGGAGGTTTGTCAGTCCAGCACTGCTACAGTAACTAACACCACCAATGCTGCCCCTGCCCTGGCTCGCTGTAGCAGCAGGCTTGAGGTGGTTTTTACATGAAGGCTGGGTGAGAGAGAGGTGCTGGAGCCTGGATGTCCCTCCTGTCCCTCTGTGGCATCACTCCCCTTGGAAGAGTCCTGTTTCTTACATGAAGTGAAATGGGGTGAGCAAAAGTGCCCTGTGCCCTTTGAGGTCCCAGCCTGGAGCCCTCCTAATGCCACAGCTCTGGCAGGACATGTGACTTCAGGAGCTGGTGGCAGCTGTGTGTCACCAGGCTTCTCTCTGGTGACTTGATTCCTGGTGTAACTGCTGAGGAACAGTGTCTAGCAGCAGCCTCAGCCAGTGTGTGGGGAGAAGTGGTGTGAAGGAACTTTGTGCTGTGTGGGGAGTTTCAGAGGGGCCTGGCTGCTCTCAGGGTTCCTAACCTTTCCCTCTCCTTTCTGTATCCCCCAGGGAGCTGCTGAAAGACCACCCCTTCTTCTATGTCCCAAGAGTAGTGGACGAACTGTGTAGCAAGCACGTCCTGACCACTGAGCTGGTGCCAGGCTTCCCCTTGGATCAAGCTGTAGGGCTGAGCCAGGAGATTCGAAATGAGGTACTGTGGGGTGGTGTTTCTCCTCCCCTCACTCAGTGCAGTGTGCTTGGCCTGCCTGGGGACTGTCAAATCCAGAGATGCTTTGTGGAAGGGCAGACCCCTAGCAATGCAAAGCAGTGCTGGAGTCAGGGACTATTGGGAGCCTCTCAGAGGATTTCTGTGTAGGGACCCTGGTGTTGCTGTTTCCTTAGGCTGGTCTAGGCCTTGCAGGTGCCAGCGTTCAGCAGGAAGTGCCTGGAGGGCTGAAGGTCAAAGGCAGCTGAAAGGGAGGTAGCTGGCCTGCTGACCTCCCAGCTGCCTTGTTTCTGATGACCTTAAGGGTGGGAGGGATTGTCAGTGAGGGCAGAGGGGGGTCTTGTTTTGCAGCCTGCCCTTCTGCGAGTGTTTGGGTGTCACCTCCTCTTGTGGGACTGACCTGTGTTGCATGGGGCTGCTGGAAAAGTACCTCTGGGTAAACAGAGGGGGGATGTGGGATGGATAGGTGGCAGTGCTGATAGCAAGGGGTTGGAGTCCTGGGAGGGACAAGCAGCTGCTCTAGTAGCAGAAATAACTGTCCTGGTATTTGGATTTTTTTTGGTGGGGGGGAGGTGGGGGGTGGAGAGGGGATTGTGTGTCGTGGTGTGAGCTGTCAGCTGTCAGCGGGTCACTAGGGCAGAGGGCAGAGCATGTTCCCTGGATAAACAGATCCCAGCAGCGTGCTGGCGCGAAGCTGTGCCAGCGCTGGCTGCCTCTGCTCCCCAGCTGCCTGCTCGGGGGGCTCGTCCCCACTGATGAGCTGCTCTATCACCAGGGCTGCTTTTAAAAGGCTGTGAGGCTGGCTGTTGCAGCAGGAGCTGCCCTTCTTTCCTGGCTGACCCACTGCCTTCTCACCCAAATGGCAGTGTCCTGTGGCCGGGTCTGGCTGCCGTTTGGTGCTCTCCTCCCTCCCTCCTGGGTACGCTGCTTCACCCTGCAGAAGCTGAAGAAGGGCAGGAGGAGGCTGGCAGTTTTCTGCTTAACAGGCTCCAGCTTAAATATCCTCCCAGACAAGCTCTGCTTGTGTTTTTGTGGGTAGAGCGAGGTATTTCTCCTGAGCTGCTGCTGCTAGTATGTAATTCAGCAGTGGGCTCTTTGGGGACTGCTGCTCTTATTTCCCCCATGCCTGTCATCCCCATGGTGTGGGTCTGATGCTCTTCCCTCAAGCTGGGTCAGTGCTGAACCTAACTGAAGACTTGGCTGATGAGGAGTACACGGTGGTGGGTGTATCTGTTGAGACCCCTCTTGGTAACGGCTCTGGGCTCTGTACACTATTCAGACCCTTTATGGGAAGAGACTCCTCTGTAACTTCTTTGGGCCTTTAACTTAAACTGCCTTGGAACTGCTTCACTTCCCCTGAACTGCACTGGCTTTATTTTGGCCAGGGGTCCTGCAGGCCTTTCCACCAGAGTAGGCTGTAATGCTCACCTGGCTTCCTCTACCTCTGCTTCTGGATACTTTGCCCTGTGAATGTGTTCCTTTTGCTCTCAGGGCCCAACCAAATGTGCAGTCAGAGCTGGGAAGGTAGAAGGCAGGACCTGGACACAAGTAACACAAGCAGTTAGAGGATGCCTGGAGCCTGCTGTTCTCAGCTGCCAGATGCAGGGTAACAGCCTCTTTGGATGCACATCCAAGGGCTGACAGGAACTACAGCTCAGGCCGATGCAAAGCTTGGGTGGCATCTGTGCTGTCTGCAGATGATGTCCCTGTGGGCTGAGAGTTGTTCAGAGGCTCTCTCTCTCACCTCTGCAGGAGTTTTGCAGCATGGAGCGGGTTGGTGGGGTGCTCCTGGTTTGCTAATGCCTGCTGCACATTAATGTGTGAGTAGGGCTTGCTGCCCTTCTGACTTGCTTCTTTCTCCCCTTGCTGTTCAAGATCTGTCACAACATCCTGGTCCTGTGTCTGCGGGAGCTGTTTGAGTTCAGGTACATGCAGACTGACCCCAACTGGTCAAACTTCTTCTACGACCCACAGCTGCACAAGGTAAGCCCAAGCAGCCACTGGTCCACCTGTACAAGAGCTGGTTTTCACCAGCTTTTGATTATTCCCCACTCCCAGAATTTAATGAGATTCTCTCAGATTCCCGTTCTTGAGCTTTGGGCAGGTAGGACAGACGAAACCTCTTGTCCTAACTTAATCTGGATGGGAGAGCAAGGCTCCTGTCCCCCCGTCTGTCTTTGGCCTTAGATCCAGTCACAGCTACTTCCTCAGCCTCAGGGTCTGCTTTGAAGCTGGTCAGTGGGAAGCTGTAGCTGGCAGTACTCTGCCAGGGCACCCTTGAGCCATGGACTCCCCAGTCGAATGCTCTTGCCTTGTGTTGTGCTGAAGCTAAGAGTGTCTGGGGAAGCAACTGCAGGTGTCCTGCTTGTCCTGCAAGCGGTTTGGCTGCCTGCCTGTGCCCTGCAGGTCAGATGGAATTGCTTCATCCCTGAGGTCTGAGTGGGGAAGAGTTCTGTGCCACTTTGTCCCCGTGCAGAAAGCCTGGGTGAAGTTACCACCTGTGCAGGTGTGATAATGCCAGCACGGGCCATACCTCCTCTGACAGGTACTGGTGCTGTCAGGAACTAAAGGAGCTGGGGGAAGCTGAGCTGCAGAGGAAAAGCTGGCATGCTGGATGAGCTTCCTGAAGACATCCCGAGTCCTGTTAAGGTCTGGCTCTACGTGAGTGGTTGATGCTGTAATGCAGATGGGTTTGTCCATTTCCAGGTGGCCCTGCTGGACTTTGGAGCAACGCGAGGGTTTGATGAGAAGTTCACAGATGTCTACATAGAGGTGAGGGCCTGCACTGTGCCCTAGAGCGCTGCACTGGGGGGCTTGAGGGATTTGCTAGATTCTGCTTATCTGTTGGCTGCCTCACTGTGTACTTGGATCCTCTCCGGTGCGGAGGGACGCAGGGCTTGGAGACAGGAGAGGCCCCTCTCCCTGCTTTACCCCCTACCATGCCTTCTGCAGGGCTGCTGTGAGCCTCAGGCTATCTGAGTTTGGAGGTTTAAATTGCATGTTAAACACGGAGACCTGTGATGTGTCTTCCTGGGACACTCGGGCAGCAGAGCGTATCAGAGCACCCCAACTGGGTGACTTTTAGCTGAGGGTGTGCAGGAGTTGCTCGACTGTTCACTGTCTCTTCCTGTGCCTCCTAGCATGTCTACAGACTCAGGAATTTGTGTGAAGTTGTACTTGCTTCCTTTGTAATCACCATGTTCTGCGCTTGATCAATTGAGCTGCGGGGGCCAGCAGACATCACATAAAGCTTCTCACAGTTGGGTCTGCTGGGTCTGATTGATTTGTGAAGCCTTTTTTGATATTCCTTATGTTCTCTGGGCTACGTGTAGCCCTACTGGGGAGCTCTGGAGAGCCAGCAGTTGTATCTTCTTCTAGTAGCTCTTGACCTGGCCAACATGCAGACCCCTGAAGATGAGGGAAGAGGGGCTAGGAAGGGAGCGGGCAGCATGCGTACCGGTAGCCTCTGTCGTAGTCCTGTACTCAAGACACTTTTCAGTCATCCCCAGCTCTCCTCAAAGTGTTCCTCCTATTCAGGTCATCAAGGCAGCTGCTGACATGGACAGAGAGAGAGTACTGAAGAAGTCCATTGAAATGAAATTCCTCACTGGCTATGAAGTCAAGGTATGGAGCCAAAGGGACTGCTTTTAGTGGTGGCTAGTGGTAACTTTGGAGGTCTGTGGTCTTTCTCAGACTTTTTGATGCCATAAAAACCACTGTCAGCCTGAAAGCCCTCTTGATGAGGACAAAAAGAAAAGGTTTTGGCTTTTGTTTTCTTACTTCCTTTCGGGAGCAGTAACGATGATGCAGCTGGCCTAGCCCCCAAACCCGTTCTTCCTTCTGTGCCCCAGCAAGACCTTGCAGGTGGTAATGCCTGCTGAAACTTCACAGCTGGGAAGATGCTCTTTGGGAGGGTTTAGTTGGATGACTCCAGTGTTCATCAGCCTTGCTGGGGGCTGGAGGTCATGTTTTTTGTGGGTAGAGTGAGGTATTTCTCCTGAGCTGCTGCTGTCAGTGCCAGTGTTTCTCCTTTTCCTCCCTGGTGGCTAAAATGACTAGTGATGTCACTTATGCCTCTTTCCTTTTGGGCAGGAAATGGAAGATGCCCACTTAAATGCTGTCCTCATCCTGGGAGAAGCTTTTGCATCTGAAGAGCCTTTTGATTTTGGCAACCAAAGCACCACTGAAAAGATCCATGGTTTAATCCCAGTCATGCTGAAGCACCGGCTTGTCCCTCCGCCAGAGGAAACCTACTCTCTTCATCGGAAGATGGGAGGCTCTTTCCTCATCTGCACCAAACTGAAGGCCAAAATTCCCTGCAAAAACATGTTCCAGGAGGCATATAGCAAATATTGGAGCAGCAGGGGCAAGAAGCCAGAGGAGTAGTAAGAATGAACTAACACGTCTTGTTCTGAGGGCACAGTTCGTCTGGGCCTTGTAGAGAGCGTTCTAGCCTCCCATGCATTGCACCCCAGCTCTCCATCCTCTTGAGATGCAGCAGCCTGTGCCCTGGAAGCCAAGCTTTCACAAGGACAAAGCTGTTCTTTCATGCTGTGTCTGCCCTACACCGGTGGTACAGTCTGCAGCTTGTGGGAAATGATCTTCTTGAGTGCTTCTGTACTGCTCCCAGGCACTGGCCAACTACCTGTTAACCTTGTGATGGTGGCTGCGTATTCATTGGGTTTTATAACGAGTAGTAGGGGGACGACAAGAGCAGAATTTAATACTGAAACCTCTTTGTAACTGTCCAAAAATTATTGTGGGTTTTTTTTTTTTTTTTAAAAGAATCCCTTCCTTCTTGTGGAGTTCAAGTAGTTTTCATACTGTGAAATATACGGTGGAACACCTTGGTGTACCCTGACACGTTCAGCACTTCCCCCCATTGTTGTAAGTCAAGTGGTGGCAGTCTAAGAACCCTCCTGGATTGTACTGACATAGATTTAATGCAAGGGGTGTGTCCGTATATATAGGATGAAGTTTTCTGCTTTCTGCCTCTTCTTGGCTCGCAGGCTAACCATAGGAAAGATTTTAAATGTCTAAGGACCGAGTGCCAATCTTCACACACATGCACACATACACACACATGTACACTCACACAACCCATCTCAGTTCTGGGAGGAAATAGGTGACAAGCAGAGCGATACCAGAGCACAAGTAGCGGTGTTCTTCACTGGCTGGTAGGTATCTGCTTTCCTGAGGGCGAGTTAGATAAGCTACTACTCTGAAACCAGTTGCTTGCTAGACTCCTAACCCAGAGCCTGGTCGGTCGGTCTGGTCTCCTGTAACGCAGAACTTAGGGCAAGGCAGAGGAAGACATAACATCTCTCCCTTGAGCATTTCAAGCTTCCTAGGAAATGTCACACATCTGAAGCCAGATGCAGAGTTCTACACTCTGAGTCAAGCTGGGAGATGTTCCTTCTTAGGTTTTTGTACAATGCCTGTACCTGTACAACATCCTGATTTCAATAAAAAAGTGCTTGTGCGGTGGGCTGCCTTCTGCCTGCAGGTTTTTTTTATCTTCTGCTGTGGTAACACGTAGCCAAGTGAACCGTGTCCTGTCCTCTGGGATAAACAGGAGTTGAGCAGGAGCAGAAACTTCTGCATCTGCTCTCACCGTGGTTTGCTCAAAGACTTGCTGCTGCCTTTGTAAAGCCATCAGGCTGTGGTCTGTTTCTTCCTTCGTCCTTCTGTTGCAGCTGCGTCACTAGTGCTAACAGTGATGGCAACACATTTACCAGGAGCCACTGGGACATCAGCCTGAACATCTGTCTGGCCACAACAATCCCTGGTAAGGTACTTGTTTTGCTTCCTTTTAATAGCTCTGTTACCAGTCTCCTGGACACAGGTGTCACTGCCTTTCCTCCCCTTGTGAAGAAAGAGTGGCTGTCGGAGTTGGCGCTTACCTGGTGCTAGTAGGAGAGATGTCCTTACCTGGCAAGTGCCAGGTACTCAGCAGCAGGCTGTGTGGGTCCCACTCAGCTAATGCAGCCCTGGAGCCCAGAGGTGGTATCATCTTAAACTTCAGTATCTAAGAAATCCTGGCTGTTGATGCTTCCAGAGATAAAGAACAGGTGAGTGAGTGAACAAATGGTTTCTCTCAAGAGGGACTTTGGAGAATGAGAATGGATCATTGTATTACCTTTGTTCCCAGATCATAACAACATACAATGCTGCTTCATTTAACTCTTGCATGAGAGAGATTCAGTGCTGTTTAATTCAGCTAAAAGTCACCCTTTGAGAAAAGTGAGCTCTGCTGTTCCCTGAAGTAATGGATGTGCATTAAGCTGTTTAACTCTGCTCACTGATAAGTAGTTTCCTTCATGGTTCTGTGTTCCAATAGATGCTGCTTATTTTTTCTCCTTTGGATCTAGACCTTGTGCCTCTAGAACCAATGGAATTGGCTGAGACGTTGAATGCTTCTGTCAAAGGATACCAAGAGTGAAGTATAAAATGCTGACAAGGGAATTTAGGTAACTTCAGAGCAGAATTTCTGAACTGAAGATGTGCAGAGGCTTGCAAAAGAAAAAAGGCAAAGTAACTCACTCAGAGAGCATTCCTGTTCACCTTCCCAGTAGGTGGGACTGGGTGAGCTGGGTACCTTCTGTGTGCTGTGCCGTGCGTGGTTAGCTCTGAGCACGTGGTTCCCTGCCCTCAGGAGGTGATAACCACGTTTAGGAATAACATGGGGCTGGACAGTGGCGTTTTGCCTTTGCCTAAAAGGTACCAACCAGCAGAAGGTGAGATGTTTGTTTGTTAAGGGAACTAACTGGAGCTCTTGGTCCTGAATTTTCCTGGCCTTTTGTATATGCTCTGAATGCATTAATAATCGCTATAGTTTTGTCCAGAGAAATTTGTGACAAGAGGAACTGTGTGTAACAGCTGCAGAGAAGAGGTGAGCCAGAGGTCCTGCGCTCTGGCTTCAAGGCAAAGTCACATTCTATAGTAACCAAGAACGCTTATCACTGCTGCTTGCCCTCTGCTGGCAAGGCACCTGCTTGAACTACACATCTAGGTTGGGGATACCAACATTACTCTGCTGCAACAAGCTGGTAAGTTCTAGAAAATTCCTCCTGCAGGAAACTGGTCTTTGTTCCACAGGGCAAGTGGGAAGTTAAATCTGCTTCTCTGAAGACAGGCACTTTCCGTCCTAAAGAATCAAAGCTCAGGCTACAGGTAGTAGCAGTGATTTTCTTCCTCTCTTTCTTTTGAGGCAGCAGCCAGGCTGACTGAACTTAGTGAATGCTGAGGAGCCAAACAGGAACCCTGACAGGTCACTCTGCTTGTCCAGTGCCCAAATCCCTTGACAGTAGAAGGCCTGTTTCCTTCACAGCTGGAACCAGAAACACAGCACTGAGTGCTGTCAGCGCGGGGGAAACAGGTGGCATTTCACAGAGCTACAACAGCTAGGAGGGACCTGCAGTGGCCTGAAAGGAATGAGCCAAGGGGTTTAAATCCACCTAAGCTAGAGTGGGGGGCTGAGAATGTCGTCATTTTTCCTGAAGGAGAGGGACCAGCTCAGACGTTCTGAGGAGTAAGGCAGCTTGTGGCTCTTCCTGGAGGGGTTTGCTGCTGGTCTTCGGTAAAGCGGGAATGCCCACGCTGGCATGGCTGGCAACACAGAATCAGTAACAGCACAGTTATCAGTAACAGCATGTTTAACAGCAGTGTGGTCCTGTATTCCTGCTGCAGGGGCTGTGATCGAAGCATGTAATCAAACTAGGACCTCCACTGACAGGGTGATGTATGATGCGGAAGATGTCCTGACAGACAAGTCTCTGGTATGGAGAAAATCCCAGGCTGACTTGTGAGGAAGTGGTGGGTGATGTGAAAGCGTCGTCAGGGCACATGCAAAACCTACAGGTATTCTGAGATGCACTTAAAGATGCAGAGTACTCAGGTTGATGCTGGTAGTTCAGACCTAAGTAAGAATCCAGCTGCTAACACTAGGGTTTGATGTGTTAACTAAAGTGAAACGACTGTCAGAAGCAATGCCTACAAGTACCGATGCAGAACAGCTGGCCTAAGGAAAAGGTCAGGAAAACTCTAGCCCAAGTCCAGTGTGCCAAAGCATAAAGGGATTCTTCAGAAAGGTTCTGGTAATTCTTCTGGAGAGCTGTTAGAACTAAACAGATTTTTATATTAATTTCCTTCCCCTGGCGTAGCTGCACAGATGCATTACAACACGCTCATTTTACCTTAGAAAGAACTCCATCATCCCCATTTCTTCCTCAAAGCTTATGCTGGGGAAGTAGGGGGGGTGGAAAAAAAGACAAAACATCTGCATTTCTAACAGTTCCCTGTTTTATTGCAGTACATCAAAGTAGGTTAATATTGTGTGTTACCGACATAAAATATTGGTGGTAAGTCATTTTTACTTGTTGACTTTCCCACCTTAAATATTTCTGTGCAAAAGAATCTACATCATTGTTCTGTAGCAGAGAATCTCTTACGATGTCCCCTCCAACACCGAGGGCATTCACCGGAACAGTGAGAAGAGTCAAAAGAGCAGAATCTTTCCCCCACACACACGCTTGTCAGCTTTTATCCTCTAAAACAAAAAAGTGATTACATCTATGCCATGCAAAACTGTACAATAATATTACAATGAAAAACCTAAAAAAACCCATATTTTTAAAAATAAATGATATGAAACTGTCATACATAAAAAGGCAGGTATAATCGCTCTGAAATACCAGCGCTGGGTTGTTTGTGGATTGCTTCCCTTTGGATGACACTTTTGTAAATGGAGAATGAAAATAGGTTGTACTGAGCTGCAGCTGGAATGAAAGACTAAGTAGGGTTGGGATTTGGACTGGAAAGCCTGCAGCAGAGCAGTCTGTGGGGCTGTTTGTTTGTCAAACACGGCCTGAACACAAAGCACGCGGCAGGGTACAGCTGTGTTAGGGCAGAAAGCTGTCCCATTTCTGCCATGGAACCACCTCTTATTAACAGCAATGAAAAATCACTGCAGAAGCTACTCTGTGCCACTCCTATTCTCAGACTCGGGCTCAGGAGGAGTGGGTACTAGCACTGCAATAAGGTTTACCCTTTATGTATTCATTTAAGATTAGACAGCGTGCATAAAATGGGGGAAAACAACCTCCTCCTGAGGTCCCTTCCAATCCCTATGATTCTATGTTTGCCTTGTCACTGAGGGTCTGGTTCTGTGAGATGATACAGTGCCAGCAGCTGTTCTTGGGTGGTACTCCAACTGTTGTGTTTGGAAAGGCTGGTGCACGCTGCAAACCAGTGAGGTGCAGTGACACCACATCTCTAGAAATACGGTGTACTTCTTGGCCTCTTGTGGTATTACAAGACCCTTAACTTCCCTCTGCTGGCTACCTGAGAATGACACACCTGGCTTGAAATGTTATTAGAATCAAATCAAGGAGGTAACATTCCTGACTCGGTTTTGAAACTCATTAAAATGGGCAAAACATGTATTTGTAACAAGCCCCAGCAACCACCTGAGAAGAAAAGCAGCAACTACTTCACCCCAGAATGCTGAGGTGTTTTTTTAAACCACCAGCTGTCTTCTACAGGTCAGAGTCAATAGAGAAGAGAGTACTGTCACCTTGCTTTTGGGTGTATGAAATGTTGATGGAAGCCATGTATCTGCGTGCACACACGTGCAGGGGAAAGCTCCTTACCACACCTGTTCCATTCTGTAACCTGGAATCCTTGATTAGCTGCCTGAATCTGTTCAGATCCTTTGTTGTCAGCAAAAGAGGAGGCAGGGGGGGAAGGCAAAACCCCAACAACCCACATGTTTAAGCAGTGTGAAAAATGCAAACACCCTCAGTCTCAGCCAAAAGGAAGAAACCCGCTAGCTACATACCGTGTACCGGGAACATACGCTACAGTCACAAACAGCGGAAGAGCTGGAGCTCCCAGGAGGAAACACAGCCCTCTCACTGTGAAGTTGAAGCAGTGCTACAGTGCAGAGTAGTGAGCATCAAACCCTAAGAGACAGCTGTCTTGGAGATACCAGTCAAGAGTCCTGCAGTTCGAGGAGTACTTGAAAAGCTCAGCTACAGTATGCATAATGATTTCAGTGTTCACACCACCAAAAAAAAAAAAGATAGGATGATGAGTGTGGTTGAAAATTGAGTATATAGTCAAACGGGCCCCAAATAGATAAAAGCAGTCAAGTCCTAGGACAGTTTTTCCCTTCAAATAAGTCACGTGGTCATTTGCTGTTCAACTGAGAGACCAGTTGCTGTTTCTCTTTTGAACAGATGTGTAAAAATGCACAGTACCAAACTAATTAAATATAGGGATCCTTTCTAAAGGAGAGCAACAAGGCTTAGCAACCGTAGTGTATGAACGTGGTAGGCCTGGGGAGCGCTCACCCTCCGGAGCTTAGGCTTGTAACACGGCTAACCTATGCTCTGCCTGAAAATGTCAGGTTTTGGTATCAACAGGTTGCAGGCACCGAAACAGAGTAAACATTGGGGTTTACTTAAGTTAATGGTTTGCTGTGGCATGGCTCTTTGGGTGTCAATTTTCAGACAGAGCACTAGCTTGACTGCAAAAAAAAAAACCCCCACTGACCAACCAACAAAAAGAAATCCGTAAAAAAAGATCCCGTGACCCTCTCTTGGGACTGTCACGCAGGCTGCTCTATCTTAACTTCTGCTTAAACGCCCTCTCTCAACATCAAAATAAGATTAATGTGTAAATACAACATACAGTAAATACAAAATTAGTCTGCAAAGGCTCTGAGAAGTGTGTGGACATGCTTCACCAAGAGGAGGGACTTGTGGGGCGAAAGCGGTGGCTATACACGAAGCAGTGTGCCGCCTTGAAAAGGAAGCTGATGTAGAATTTTAATAATGCCAGTAGCACCCTGCCTGTCTGGCCCTTGGAAAGGCCAGGAACTATCCTGTGAGGAATTAATTTCAAACGCTTAGCTCTTTGCTAAAGCTTTTAATATTAAATGCCAGGCTTGCAAAAGTAGTAGCTCTGAAATGAAAACACCGCAAAACCAGCTTGCAACTCAGAAAACAACCCCAAATGGGAGAAGGAGGCTTTTGGCAGGCTGGTTTCTAAAAAAGGACTTCTCAAATTCCTGTCCCAAACTGACACTGAATTAACTTAAACTTGGCCAAGCCTCTTGATTTCCAAGTGAAAGAGAAATCTTACCTAGGAGACCCAGCACGATTAAAGGGATTAAACAATCTGCATCTCATTCCCTATTTCATGTTTGGATCATACCTGGAACTTGCTGCGCGTGGCTCGAACTTACCTATAACTTCCATTAGGGAAGGCAGAAACTGGGCAACTCCAAACGTCTCCCTGTGGGTGCAAAACTATGTGCTGCTGACTGCAAGAATATGGAATGGTTTAGTAAGAGCCACAAGAAGTTCCGAAACCCAGTACTCTGCTACAGAAAGCCTTTACATGTTTGAGTAGGGCGAGAGTACAAAGCCAGCAACAACACTACAGCTAAGAGAGGCTCATTTGAACACGCTCCCAAATGAAAAACCCATCTGCCTCCCTAACTAAAGAGAAGAGGTATCTTCCCCTCACTGTCCTTTTGTACACCGGTGTCTCACTTCCCTCTGCTGACTGTGTGGCCAGCTCCAGCATTTTATTCTCCCAGCCTCGGTGGCTCTGTCCTCTGCTGCGTTACTTTTTGCCATCCAACCTGACCTGCTTTTGAAACCGGGCAGCAGGCAAGCACATAGCGACAGCTGCTCATTGCACAGACCCACAGCACGGGTGGGAGGGAGAAGGGAACCAACTCTACCAGCGTGGTGGGTGTGGGTGACCAGGCATCTCTGACTACCACAGTGCGAACAGTGCGAGTTCAGTCTTCAAGGTTCTTCGTTGCTACAGTGACAGTGTAGCCAGCCATGGCTGGCTCCGGGCTAAGGGCACTGGTTTGGCTGATGGGTATTAGCAACCTGTATTTGGTAATGAGAGCTAACAGTTTTCTGGTTAAGATGGACAAGGAGATGTGGAAGACTGCTCCCTTCCGAGTTAGACCCACTTGAAGGCTCACCCAGATAAAAGCTTTCCTGCTGCACCCTGCTGCATTGAACTCCCATGCTGCCTCAAGGACTCCGCTGTAGCACGCCGCAGGCTCCTCAGCCACACAGCTGGCACACGTAAACCAGGGCGGGCAGCCACCTGACTGACTGGTGCCCTTGCTGTCCGGGCAGGGGTTGCTTCCCAATCGTCATCATTTTTGCAAAGGCCAGGGGTTACCATGGAAGTCGGAGTTCTAGCTTCAGTTATGCTACTGCCAGAAGTAAAGACATGTAGTGAGAGCACTGCAGGGACCCTTCCCAGCAGTGCCGTGAGTGCTACGTGACAGGAGTGTCTGTCCTGCAAAGGGCTTTAGGCCAGGCCTCCGAGTCTGTATATTACCGAGCATGAAAACAGGGACAACACATATCTTAAATTAAAAGCTCTCTTAAATAAGCATCCATCTTCTGCTGCATACACAATGCTTTTTTTTTTTCTTTGAATATATACATACATATTTTACTCTAACATCTGCGTATTTATTTAAACTCTGTACTGTAGTAAAATATGCATCATTTTCATCAATAAGGATTTGCTGGCGACAATCAGATTGACATTCAAACGTGGTGGCTGAAAGCTTTTTATGTGCCTCTGACATACCAATTGTTCCCCCCAAGGGGAAGGGCTCTGTGCTACTTCTGTACAGTACAACAAGCTATCGTATGGAAACTAAATCCCTCTGAATTTTCTTGTGTCGATACTGGTCTGGTCTACTTAAGCTACTTTTTGGGAAGTGGAAAGGGGGGGTGGGATAAATACATCTTTAAAAAATGAAGCAGCTGTAACCACAAAAATGAAACCAATGCTAATACAAATCTACAGCATCTGATATTTACCAACACCCTAGCTTTGCTTGTTTGCTGCTGTTAAATCTGGGGCAGGGAGGTGAGGCAGTGCCGAACGGTGCTGAAGACGACCAGCTTTTACCTTCCTCTGTACCCCACTCCCAGATCGCTTTCAGACAGGGAATGGGGAGGGGTTAGGATGATGAAGGTGAGAACTGGAACGAGTGAAGGGGACAGCCATGAGGACAGCAAGCTGCTGTGACGTCAAATCTGAATGCTGAAGCAGTTCATGAGTCCCAACTCACGTGGTCAGAGCTCTCCAGGGAGAGGCTCTTGGTCTTGTGAGGAGAAATGGGGCTGGGAGGGCTGCTGAGGTTGGAGCTGTTCGATGCAGTAGAGTGTCTCGGCGAGTCAGAGTCCTGCAGCACAAAGACACGGAACACCAGCAGTTAGTTAGAGGATGCCAGGTTTGAGAGTGACTGAGGGTGTCTGGGGAACTGGTGGCTGAATTCAAAGGCCTCCACGTATTTTGCTTGTGTCCAAAAATACCGAGGAATTTTTTTTGCTCAGAATTTCCTGGTGCAGGGGGACTTACAAGAGTAAGTGGCCAGGTCACTCTGTCTAAGGCATACCTGAGGCTGACATAAGGCGACAGCACGTGTGGGATTCCTGCAGCCTGCACGCCGCTGAGAGCCTCTTGCTCAGCAGTGGGCCACGCTAAAGTGGCTCCTGCCTTTTCCCTGATTATCATCTGAGATGATCTCGTGCTAACCTGAGAAACTGCAATGGTATGGGCTTCACCACAGCTCCTATTCTGTGTCGCTCCCAGGGTATTAACCCAAAGCATCCCATCAAGTTACTCCAGTTGGATTTGCCAGAGAATGGTAGAATGCAACTATTCCTGATCTTGAGTTTGGGTTGACAGTTGCCTTCTGGCTTCAACTAGGAAGATAAATTCAGCATCATGAAAAGCCTGCATGATCTCTGGTTTCCAAACTCCTTGGTAAGGAAATGGGCTGGGGAGGTTTTGCCAGCCAACTTCATATTGAACCCTCTCACTTAAAACATTCTTGGTTGGACGTTCTGAGTTTAGCACTAGGCAGGACTGCGGTTGTATCACAACAGTCTTGTTCTACACAGAATATAAATTATTAAATCCAGTTTCTCCTCTAAATTAAATTATTATATGGTAATAAATAAATAAAAAATCTCCAGTGAAACGCTTGCTGAGATAGCCGAAGAGTCTTTGTGAATAAAGGGCAGAAAGAATATTGCTACTGCAAGCTGTGATAGGTCATTATCAAGCTCTTACGCTACCAGGCCAGTGTTTTGGGGAGCCTTACCACCCACATGGCTTCAGCTCGGGAGCACAGAGTGTTTTCTGCATGTTAAATACTAGGACTAGAGCTGACACAGTTCAACCAAAGTCTTTGCCAAGATAGCTTGAAATCCAGGCAAACAAGTCTTCATTGTCAACAACTCCCAAATTTGCAGCCGAAACCGTGACAGAATTTAAACTTCCTAATCTTTACCAACACACAGTTACTCCCCTTTCTCCTGTCACTCACCTCTCGCTCATAGTCCCTTGTTGCTGCATCGCTGCCTTGGTCCAGGCCACCAGAGGATAAGGAGCCGTCCGAGGGCGATGCCATAGGCTGGCGCTTTGCTCCGTAGCTCCCCCCTGAGAACTCCCTCCGCAGAGCGCTGCCGTTCTGCGCAGAGGAACCTAAAGCGTGTGTGGAGGAATGAAACCGTGTTACAGACGCCCGCTCAGGGTACTAGGAGTTTGTTGGCTGTTTCCCTGGCTGGTGCTGCTTTCCTGCAGCGTGTCCTGAGATGCTCAGCTCAAGGCTTGCAGGTTGTGTGCCCGCAAGACCTGCAGGTTGTGTGAGCTTTTATCTTGCCTGCTGGCAGCTGCAGCTTTTTCTAGGGATCTTCTGCTCCCTCCCTTGGCGTATCAGCATTAGCAGACTCTATCCAGCACAGACACAGTCACTATGCTCCCGACAAAGACAGCTGTGGTAGAAACTGCTGTGGTGGCAGCCTAGTTCCAGTGGCCTCTTTCCCAGGGAGCACCTGGGTTGTGCCGCCTTTCTGCAAGCAGTTTGCCATGTGTGGCAAGCGCAGTGTGTGCCACAGGAAGGGAAAAACCCCTAGAAAATCTGGGACACAAGTCTTGCCTCTTGCAACACATCATTTTGCACATCAGCAGCCACTTTTCTATTGCTTTCTCTTTGCTAGAGAGGCATCAAGAGGTCCACACAGTACTGCAACAAGTAACTGTGGAGCTTGTGAGCCACCTGCCATTGATTTAAAACACTTTAAGCAGCAGCAGAGTCATCCCAAGGGTAACTACTAATTTTAATTCTAACATCAGTTTTAGAAATTTGACGAATGACAAATGTGGGACTCTCAGAAGTGCTGGCTGCTCTTTTGAAAGTAAGATTAAACTACCGTGCTTTGCCTCAGCGGGAAGAGAGGCAGCCTTCTGAAGCGCCTGCCCGGCGGCAGCATGGGCAGCAGGCATGGCAGGTGGCTGTCTCCCTGCGGGGCGGGTGCACAGACCCCAAAGCAACAAAGTTCAGTTTGCTTACGTGCTGCCAACCCGCTGCTGGCGCTCATCGATCGCCCCGGCTCCGTGCGGGATTTCGTGATGGATGGGATACTGACAGAGCCACTGAACACGGTCCGACTTTCCTGAGGCCGAAGATTCTGCAATGCAGACACACACAGCGACACGTTTACTCACTGGCTGCCGAGTCCACCTTGGATGTTATGAACGAAGGCCCCAAAAATGTATTAAACCCCCAGCCTTACCCAAAGCTAAATTCCCTGGGCAGCGAGACAGCAAAATTTGCAACACAATGCCCTGCAGTTTAGTGCAGAGACTGAAGCGCACGCAGCACGGCAGCCAAGGGCTGAATTACATGGACGTATGCAGGCAACTGAGCAGGCATGTCTGAGAGCTCCAGTCACGGTTCGCAGGGCTAATTAAGCTGCTGTAGATACACTGAGAGTTACATCACATCACGCCTTCTTTCTGAACACACACCTCCAAGGGCTTATTAAAAGCTTGCTCTCTCTAATGCCATGGTCTGTGCCACGCCTGTGCAACTGTGTATGACAACTAGGTTAAGCCCTAGTGCCTGATCCACATTGTGGATCAATCTGTACATCAATTACTTAGGTAATTCCAAAGGTATTAAGAGCATTGCTCTGGACCTACACCAGCTGAGTCAAAATCAGCCTCCTGTTTTCACCTGCTCAGAGGGGATGACCAGAGCACATGTCCCTGGTTTCCTGTGTATTGTGACTATCACTCCTGTTTTGCATCCTGAATGTTCCAGTGTGATTTTCTGAGCCGGACTGAAGTGGTCCTTTACTGAGGGAAGAGATAAAAGACATTTTCTCTGCATGGATATGGTAGGTCCTTAAGCATAAGGTATCTTTAAAAGAAGGGAAAAAAGTACTTTGGAGGGAGTTCTGAGAGATTTGGTTTCTGCTGCTCACAGCTGACTTCAGGCTTCTGGGCTTATTTATCCCACCTCTGTATCCGAGCTGGCTTCTTAGAGTAGAGGGACTTTTAATGACCATGTGTGTCATTTCTTCTCTGGCTAAATCCTGACCTCAGCCTGATCCTAACATGATCTGCACTATTAAGTCATTAGCACCATCCTAGAATGAGGTTTAGGGAACCTTTACAGAAGTGGAATGGGAGAAGAACCACAGGCAGCTCTGAGCATTACTTTATTTACACTTTACACAACACCCCCTGCGGTAACCGTTAACGTCTTCCTATTTATATTCAATGGTTTCCTCATCCTCACTCCCAGACCAGTTACAGCTGCAGTGCCTTTTTAAGCTAGGACCTTAGGAAATTTCAGATTGGATCAGAAATTTCATATTGAAATCAGATTCAGATCAGAAAATTCAGATTGGAAGATTCCTCCCCCAACAAGGTTCTCCTCAGAGACCCATCAGATAGTACTCACTTTATCTGTACTTTAAAACAGGTAATTAGAGGCTTCGTAATGAACAGATTTTATACAATTCAGATTTTATCTGATAATTGTTACCAAGCTGCTGTCTTACAATGATCCTTAGAGTCACGGCTGCAACAGACCCCTTTGCTCTTAGAGACAACCCTTGGCTTCTCATTCTCCCAGTGGGCTAGAAACGGCTGATTTTTAACGTGAGAAGGAAGAAGGGATTCAGATCTCTCATCCTGTTCCAGATCTCTCTCAAACACCAACAGAAGAGAATCAGAGATCTCATAAATGAAAAAGCTCTGGTTAATTCTCTCCTCATCCACTGCTGCTCTAGTCTCAATGATGATTTTTACCTGAAGGTTTAAAAAAAGTCTCTTAAATAATTTGTAGGATGATATTGCTGTCTCTTGCTTACCGTCCTTTCCCTCCCCTCCCCTTTTTTTTAATGTGAACAACCAACCCGCTTTGTACTCTGCTCCTATGTCCTTCCCTAAGCAATAAACACTCTGAGTTACAGGTAAGAATATGAGCATCCTGGCTGTACCTGAACAGTGGAGGATCCCCTAATGATGCACAAAGGAACTACTGGGCTAAGGCCCAAGTTACTGCTGTGTTTTGAGAAAGAAAGGCAGAACCCGAGTGCAGCACCGTGCAAACCCGAGCACTGAGGCTGCCACGAAGGTCTTCCGTACTTCTCTACACCTACAGTGGTTCATTTTGCAAGGAGAACAATAATGTGTAATAATAAGGTGATTAACCTCCTTAACAGTGACTGAGCAGCCAACATGCAGGCATAGGAGGAAGGAAGGGACAGGTGGGTGTGTGAAAAAGACTCATTTATTTTAACAGTGTAGTCTAACGATGGTTATTTTTCATGACCTGCAGTTGGCAAAGTCCATGTAATTCCTCACAGGAAGTTTCTCCACAAAGCAATTCTTTCATTGTTCTTTGTTCTACAATTAGAATAAGGACGTGCCAGAGACCCTGGCATTTTGGACCAGACCCCTACAAGTGCTGTGTCTGTGATGCAGAAAGGGGATTCAAAGAAAATAAATGCTGGTTATTAGCAATAGTTATAAAGCAGCAAAATGCAGCAGGTTAAAAACAAAGAGGGGGGGAAAAAAAGCCACAAAAGAAACCTGAGCTTGCTTTAAAGAGACAAAACCCCCGCATTCAGAGCGACAATTTGAGTCCTAGCAGGAAAATTCATCCCCACTGCTGAACCAATGAAGACAGGTGAGAGAAGGAAGGGGGGGGGTGGAATTCAGCAGCAGAGAAGCTGCTTGCTGAGCAAAGTTAATCACTGTGAAATAGGGTGAGGCCCCCAGATTAGTTCAGGACATCCCACTGCCAGCCAGAGAACAGAGCTTTGGGTGATGCATGTGTGATTGCCGCTACGCTTGCGGCTCTGTGGTGTCACCCAGCCTGGGGTCTTGCTCCTGCGCTGCCTTCTCAGGCAGCGGGGTGAGAACATACACGTAGGGTCTAACTGAACAGTTACAACACCCCCAGGGAATCGTTGCCTCTGTTTCTCTGTCCGTGATGCTGCTTGCTGTTGTTCTGTGGTTTTTCCCTTAAAGTGCCATACTGTTCATTACATCATAAACCCAAGCTTTTAATTCTTCCATGAAATAATGTGACAGAACCTCAGAACACCCATTAAACAGGTTATTTTTCAACTCTCCCATGGATTCTGGGCTCGAGTCCCAACCAAACGGGGGCCTATGGTCCCCTTGGAGGGAGCACTACCCTTCTTACACTAAAACTCCAAATGCAAAGGGGGGATGGACAGACAGACATGGAACTGAAACTCACAGCCTTGCTTTCTGTACACCTTACAGCACCTCTACCCTCAAGCCACAAAGGAGACAAGTGGTTTTTCTTCATACAAGACTAGACCTCTAGTTCAGTTAGGCCTAAGGAGCTAACAAGGACAAGATCTCAACACTCCAGGCTGCCTGCTTCGCTTTTTTCTTCCAATTTATGCTACTGGGCTGCAACATTAGAGCGAAGGATGCTCTAAAGCAAAAACTAAAATGACTGTCTGAAACACCAGTGGTCATTCCTTACTGATCTCAGGCAGACTCCTCACGTGAGAAAGGGAAGGTAGAGGGTGGGTCACAGTCCAGTGACACATCACTGCATATTAAACTGACAAAATTTTATAGTACAGTTGGATTAAAAATACCTGTTAAAACGAGAACTGAAACACAGCTTCAGTGACCCTATAATGACCCTCTAAGAGAGAAACAAGTTTTAATTCGGCTTAATTTTAAAAAATTTTTTTCTTTTTTGGCCTATCAATAGAGAATTTGTCTTCTGTTCCACCTCTCCTCCTCCCAGAAAAGCCAGGATGGGTGCAGACCTGTCATCACAAGGCGTGTTCTCTCCAAAACGCTGCCACTTCGTTTGTTAATATTAATGGTTGGAACAACCAGGGCTTCCCAACAGCACCACACCACCATGCACAGCCCCAGCCACGGCTCAGCTCCCAGACGTGTGTGGGGCCACGCGGGAGAGGTTAGTTCTCCTCCCACAGTTCTGAATGCAGGCAAGCAACCAAACCTGCCCCTGTGTGACAGGGGTCTAGAACAGCACCCAAAAGGCACTCAAAGCCGTTTGGCAGTGAGGGCTTGTCATGTGTGTCTGAGGGTGTCCAAAGGCCACGGAAACCAACAGCAGCGTTTCCGTTGCAGCAACGGACAAGGCTCTGACCCACAGAAACCCTGAGCAACCAACCACCAGCGCGTGCATCTACCTCACAGCTTACTCCTGGTTTACCAGCGAATCTGTCCCAAGCAGCACTGCAGGGTACAGCAGGGTAACCCAGTACAGCACACAGCACGTACCTGTGCCCCTGTTTTAGTACAGCTCGGATTTCTATAGCACCTAGGAGCCCCTGCGTAGTCAGACCAGGATGCACCATGCAAGAAAAAGAGACAAGACCACTTCCATGCCCCTGGCTTACATTCCAGCTAGAAGGATATCTACAGATCTTGCTTGTACATGTTCTGGCTTCATTTCCCTGAACCTATAAACTGCCCGAGGTACAAGCCGTGTCTCTTGCAATCTGCATACAGTACTGTGTGAAAGGTCCTTGCACTCAAAACGATTTAGTAATGAACTGCTGGAAAGTCTGATCCAACACACACAGATCCAGAACCTCTTGCAACCTGATACACAGTATCCTGCCACTGGCTGCTGGAGGATGAACACCATGGAACAGAGAGCTTAATAATTCAAAACCCCCACATCCTTCCTGGTGGTTAAAAGTGCTATTCTCATAGCAAAAGGTTTAACCCAATTGATATATGCTTTTCTGTTTTATTTTAAAGCCATGAAGTATCCATTTCTTGGCAGGTCAAAGCTGTGGAAAGGCCACAGCTGATGGCAGAAAACAAATCAGTTGGCACAGAAGAAAGTTAAGGAGGGAAGGAAATAATTTACGAGGGCTTTTCTCCCATCTTAATAGCCAGGCAAAAGGAAAACCACACAGTGTTAGTAGAGTGAACACCTGACTCAGCTGTTCATACCCTCAGAGTCATAAAGTCTGGAGTACCGAGGACAGAGCGAGGAGGTGGGGAAAATGCAGGGTTTATGGAATCATAAGAGAGGAATTTTTCAGCTGAATTAACAGTCATGTGGTAGATGTGCTCAAAGTTGCTCGGAGAGGAGATCAGACGGGAGTGATGATGAGGGAATTGGTAAGGGGAACGCTGCTATCAAAGACAACAGAGAGAGAAATCAATGGTTGTACAGGTAACATCAGCAACAGCAGTCTGCAAGAGCAGTCAAACACTGAAGGACAGCCAAAGGGCAATTCTGCTCAACGGTCAACAAACATGTATCTCACATTGTCCCCCCCAGTCCCCTGAGCACCTTCCTTACAGGGTACCGTATGGGCCTGCCACCTTTGCTGTTGCTAGAACATTAGAAACAAATAAAACTTTTAACTCATTGGGAATCGATTCTAATATTTATTATTATTTGATATTTCAAAGAGCACCACAGTTGTAAAAGGTGCTTTACAGACAGTTGAGAAGCATCAGTTCCCTGCCTTGAGGAGCTTACAATCTAAAATAGACATAACACAAAGGAAGGTGAACACAGGTGAGATGGTGTGGGGAGAAGAAAAGATGAGAATACACAACAGTTAAAGATCGTTAAGAGATTTCCTTCTGTTATTCATGCATTAAGTATCACCCGTACAACAAACACATTGTATTTCTAACAGGAGGGAACAGTGTTTCGACAGGATAGGGAGACAAGTCAGGTGGGAAGGTGACCTGGTTAGTGTCAGACAACTGGGACAATCTACTCTGCTGTAGATAGACGACAAGGCCTGCACCCTTCTGCACCCCCCCTGAAGCCTTACTGCGCTTTCGTGATGACAGACACTGCGCCGCCGTCTCTGCACTGCAGAACAGGCCCTGGCCAGGTAAGGTGCAAAGGCTTTGGGACATTCAAATGGTATTCATAGGTCAACTGAGCTATGTGCTCCCAATGTGTGATGTAAAGGGAGGGGATGCATGTTAAACAGAAACAATTTCTAATTCAATCTCTACAGAACGTGCTGACCTAAGTGCTCTTGGAATTTTAAATCATCTAAATCCAGGTTTGATAGAGGAGCATTTCAAGGCTCAGTCTCCCTCCCTGTGCCACCCACACGTGTTCAGCAGGTGAGCTTGTAAGGGCATGGTCTGCCCAATGGCCAGCAGCAAATCAGAGCACCTTCTCTAATGTCTAACTTCTACTTTTCTCCTCCCCTTGTCCAACTGGTTTCATCACCTTCAAACAAGCAGATCTGAGTAACATTAGAAATGTTTGGACTTAAAAAAATAAAATATGGTAAAAATACAGCTTACCCCTCTGCTAAACCTAAGGCACTACTTTTTGTATGTGGAACGTATTAAAGTCTGGAAGAACATTAAGTCACATCCCAATACATATTAGCAAACATTATTGTTACTGTTCCCTTTGTTTCAGCTGGTAAAATCCAACTCTTTTTTCTTTTGAGACACACAGTTATTATGAGGCTTTGCATGTTAACCCAAACATCAATTATCACATCATGGCATATAAGACATAAGATATATTACGTTATTATTTAGTAAGTTTAGCAGCATCTAAATATCAGTACAAGAAGCCACCATTCCAAGAATGGTCCAGGAAAGCAGACTTTGCTGAGTTATCTGCTCACAGCAGAGAACAGGCAGCAAAGCCAGCCACATACCTAAAAGCCAATAAAGGAGAAAAGGTGGGTGTCTAAAATCACGAGCTAAAAGGCAGAGGGTAGGCCAAATGCAGGCCACAAAAGTATTTAGCCAGCATTCATGAATGTGAGGAAGCGACGATATGGCAGCATTTTTAAAACAATCCTCCATGGAACTTTGCCCATGGACTCCACCATTAGATGCATGCACAGGGCTCCCACTTTCTTGAAAGAATACCAAATATTCATGAATACCAAGTATTCATTTACTCTAAAAGTTTCTCATTGGAAACAAGCAAAGCTTCACACATCATCTAGAATGAAAGTATAATGGCTCATGTATAATGAGGTCAAACTGAAGCATAATGTTCAAATATAATGGCAGTCAAGACTAGCTTTTGTATGTAAAATACTCAGGCATGCAGAATATGAAAGCAAAATCAATCCTGTACATCTGATGTACACAGAGAGGTGGTCTGTGCTGCAGTAAGTGCAGTTCCAGATTTCAGATCTTCACTACAAAGGAGCATCCACGATAAAGTGGCCTCAAGGGACAAGAGGGCAGAAGGGAGGCCAGACTGTACGGCCAGTTAATTGGTGACAGGCTGCTAGGGAAGAAAAACATGTAAATAAATAAGTTTGGGGATATACTAACAGGAGCGATTCTAAATTGCACACAAAACAAGACAACAACCCAGATCTCGTATCCACATCAATAATATGCAAATATGTACTGGTTACAGCTCTGTTAATAGCAAACAAGAACTTCTGCTTTCTGCTGTGTTGTAACCCACAACTTTGCTTGGCAAAGCCAGGCCCCTGAGTAACTGCTTGCCACAAAGAAGGATGCAAATTTACAATCGCCTGATAACCTCTAAGATTTTTCTCTCTTAAATCTGATCCCACTCTGGGTCTTGGGCACGTTCATTTCTGCCCAAACAGAGGGCTATACTCAACTCAAGGGTGTCTGTTCACGGAGACAATGACATGGGACTAGCAGCTTCCCCCCCGTGCGGCTCCGTTAGTGAGGGCAACCACATGCAGGCAGATGTGTTGCACCTATGTGGGCATTTCAGAGATTCACAGGATTGCAGGGGTTGGAAGGGACCTCCAGAGATCATCAAGTCCAACCCCCCTGCCAAAGCAAGTTCCCTAGAAAAATCTGATACAATAGATCAAATAGCCACGGGTTGAAGCACCACCAGCACACTCCTCCTCCTGCCCACATACACGTCACAGCCCGGCCATGCAAGGGCCATCGCCACCAGTTCTAGTCCTGCTCTTGGTTCCATTTTTGGCCTTTCCCCTGGAAAAGGCAGTGGGACTGCAGTGATCAATTTTGGTTGGGTTCCCAACGCACACATAAAGTGAATCTGTATATATTCATAAATAATTGCATACATACATGTAAAAATTGCCTGCTTTGTAAAGTTCATCCATGGATGCTAGATACAGGCTAGGCTGAGCTGGCTATTCAGTTCCTGACAATCTCATCCAACAGAGAGATCTAACTATCTATTCCCTATTACAACCTATTTATTACTAAGGATGCTCCTGCCTATAGAGCATGATACTGACTTCAGTGAAAGGTCACACTGGAGAACAGGTTTGTATCAGTAGATCCAGCCAAATCTGAAAATGCTCAAGTCAGTCAGAAGCAACTGCAAACAGAAAGGCTCACCCTGTTCTTTCACACGCTTTCTGCAATCCAGTACCTCAAAAAAAGAGGCGGGGGGGGAAAGCAGCTACATCACCTAAAACAGTTGGATGAAGGGAATTTGAGAAAAGGCCTAGCCTTGCACTCCTTGCTCCCCCTGGTGGCACCCCGCTTTAAATGCAGAAATGAGTTTTATCATCAGCTTTCATAAAGAGCAACGGGCACTCGTAAAGCAAAACGCTGCAACCTTTCCCACAGTGCTTTAAAGGTAAAGACTGCTGGTTCTGAAATATGCTCATCTATTGAGGAACATGAGGGAGATGCTCCAGCCACAAAATCATTGCACATGCTAAGCAGCACCAAAAAAAAAAAAAATCTAGCCACATTTTTGGAACAAAGTCTGAATCTAGTGAAATAATTCCATGTCCTTGTAAAGAAACTGCCACAGTACAGAAACTGTACACAGGGTTGGATGAGTATTCTTCATCTTGTGTACTGATTCTCCAGGGAACGCCCTCTCTATTTCCATCCTCTCTTCTATTCCTAACTTTATCTTTCAAATGAAGCACTAGACTCAATACATACCAAACACAAAACTAATTTTCTTCTATTTTTGTGCCTAAGAAACCAAGTAGGTGGCTTGGAACAGACTAAAGGAAAACTTAATCCAGCCAAATACCTTACAGGAAGCTGCTGGATAAGAAAAAAACCTGGACAGAGTAGCTCTTGACAGAAAATTTTTTCCCTAATCTCAAGTTACAGTGTCAAATTCCCCCACTTTCAAGTCCCATGATTGATGCAATCCTGTATCTGTTAAGCTAGGAAGACAAATACAATACAAAATTGCAAGGAGCTGCTGGAAAAATACGTCGGATTTGCTTTATCTGCAGTAACATCTCTCAGCATGAAGATTGATACCTACTTAAGACAGGGGATTTTAATAGCAACTTTAAAAAGCAGCTGCAGCAGTGGAACAAGTGCAGAAATCAATTCTATGTTTCCCACATTTTGTAATGTCTTCTCATCACATTTAAATGTGGAAAAAGTGACTCATTAATTTCTTTCAAAACCTCGTATTGATTGGTAAGAATCAAAGTACCGGCCCTAACTCCAAATACGACCTTTGAGCTAATACAAGGCTTGTGTAATTAGAATGAATTTAAAGCTAAAAGCCATTTAGAGATGACAGTCAGGGGATCAGGCCCAGCCAGCACAGGTTCACGAAAGGCAAGTCCTGCCTGACCAACCTCGACTCCTTCTACGACCAGGTGACCTGCCTGTGCATGAGGGAAAGGCTGTTGAGGCAGTCTGCCTCAGCTTCAGCAAAGCCTCTGACACAGTCTCCCACAGTATTCTCCTGTGGAAGCTGGTGGCCCATGGCTTGCACAGGTACACTCTTCACTGGCATAAACACTGGCTGGTGAAGCTGGTGAAGGGTCTGAACACAGGTCTTATGAGGAGCAGCTGAGAGAACTGGGACTGTTTAGTCTGGAGAAGAGGAGGCTCAGGGGAAACCGTCTTGCTGTCTACAGCCACCTGAAAAGAGGTTGTGATGAGCTGGGGTCAACCTCTTCTCACAGATAAATAGGTTAGACATGAGGAGAAATTTCTTCTCAGAAAGAGTGGTTGGGCATTGGAATGGGTTGCCCAGGGAGTTGGTGGAGTCACCGTCTCTCAGGTGTTCAAGGAATGCTTGGATGAGGTACTTAAGGACTTGGTTTAGTAAGTAATATAGGTGGTAAGGGGATGGTTGAACTAGACGATCTTGGAGGTCTTTTCCTACCTCAATGATCCTATGATTCTACAACATAGGTGAAGAAATATTAATGCCTGTAAGTCTAGAAAATCCCCTTCTATAGATAAAAATAATTCCTCATTTTACACTTGCCAAATTTGCAGTTTGATTAAGAGTCCTTGCAGCTTTTGATTCCCATGAACTTTCAACCACTAATGGTATGAAACAGGAGTGACTTCTGCACTACCTTTATTTTCTCTGCTTGAAAGGAGCAGGAAATATTTTAAAGAACCTGCCAGAAATGGAAAAGTGACAAAAGTTTCTATCTACATCCTGAAGCAAATTATATCAGACACCTATACTCACATTCAAGGAAAATAAACACTACCTGCCAACTTCCCTTGGAAGTGTTTTCTAGAGCCAGTTCCTTCATTATTTATTCATTTATAAACACAAAATGTTGTTTCTTGTTCCATTGCACTGAATCTATTTGTTATTGAGAGGTTTATGAGCATCTCTAATATGAGATCTAAAGTAAACCCTTTCCTTCCCTCACATACTCTCACTCAGCGCCGGAAGGGCTCGTGTACAACGTGCAGACTTTACAGTGAAGCGTAACATAAAAGTACCACTTGCAGCAAAAGTGAGGGTAAATGAGTGAGGAGGCACAGTGAAGAGACCAGAGGTTATGCTTATAGGCTTCTCAACTAGTGCAACTGCACAGCATGCTTTATTTTTTCAGTCATCATCTTGTTTCCTTTGGGCTCTTCAGCACCTGATAAATCCCAGTTTCAGCACCTACTTCCTGCACTCCGCACAAATGTAGTAACAAGGATAACTTTAGACAGCGATTCTGTACCAATGCCCCTGTCTCACAGCGGCACTCACACAGTCAGTGTGATATTGTATCATTTGATCTATCCTACTGTGCTCCTCTGCAGCTTCTGAATCACACCTGTGCCTTTGGGGACAAGTTTAGAAAACAAGACAGAACAGACGAACAGGTCTCTACAGCTACCTGAAAGGCGGCTGTAGCTGGGTGGGGGGTGTTCTCTTTTCCCAAGTAACAAGCGCTAGGACAAGAGGAAGTGGCCTCAAGTTGTGCTAGGAAGGTTTAGCTCAGCTACAAGGAAAAATCTCTGAAAGGGTTATCAAGCACTGGAACAGGCTGCCCAGGGAAGTAGTGAGTCACTATCCCTGGCTGAGATGTGGTGCTTAGGGACATGGTTTAGTGGTGGCCTTGGCAGTACTAGGTTAACCCTTGGAATCGATCTTAAAAGTTGTCTTTTCCAATCTAAACGATTCTATGACCAAGGTAGCTTGAAACAAGCAGTATGATACTCTCCTGTGAACAAAGTATTAACTGGTCTTTAGCTCATCAAAAATTTCAGTACCTTCCAGCCAAATATTTTCTACATCAGGTTTTGTGGAAACAAACGTGCGTGTGTGTGTGTGATATTGCATGTGTTGGGTTTTTTTCCTTTTCTATTTTTCAACTTAGAAGTTTAGTTTTTATGGAAGAAGTTTGGTTTCATTGTGATGAGAGAAAATGAAAAACAGCATCTTTGGGCACAAACAATGTTGACCTGCTACAGAACCCCTGTCTGAGGAAAAGAAGCTGTAAAGAGAGAGGCTAAGTTGGAGCTAAATAAGAGAAGAGAAGAAAGGAACTGAATTTACAGTAATACAGTTCACAGAGAAAGAAATTTCTCTTTCCATTCCCACAGAGAACACAGGTGCAAATCCTCTTAATTGTGTCCCTTCACAGGGGTAATAGAAAAAGAGTTATCACCAGCATTGAGAGGCAACCTTCCTTAAAACTCAGGAGGCATTAGCCATTCCTCCTCCTACTCTCGATGCTTAGTGCCATCCTCTTTGTTTAAATTTTGTCACACACAACAGAGTATGTTCAGCTCCATTCCCCTAGTTATGCTGCTCCTGGTATGAAATCATCAATGCTCTGAAAATGCTTTTAAAATTGTACTCGTCTTTCACTTATCTGCAGCCTCAACTGATTGCAGGCAGTCACCCCATGTACTTTTGTACTTACCATTGGAAGGTCTTTGAGAATCTGTATACCATCTCCTGGACCCATATGTGCTATGTGGTTAAAATTAGTTGGGTTAGAAATTAATTTATTTCTCATTTCTGGATCGCGTAGCATCTCCCTGGAAGAGAAAATACTTTTGTTTAGGTATTTCTTTCATGGCAAGGATGGAGGCTTACAAGACATGATTATTGGCTAATTTTAAATGGAAATTAACTATTTGACCACGCCAACAGTGATAAACCCTTGCTATCAGCACTAGCATGGACAAGCTTCCAGCCTGGAGAAGGCAAGGGGCCATAACAGAAGAATGCTGTTTGCAGGCTAACACCCAAAGGCTATACAACCACTATGAGCTGATAAAAAGTACTGTAAGATGAATAAAAGCAGAACTCATTTGTGATGTATCACAAAGTAGAGATGAAAATGAAGTACAAAATATGAAAAGAGAATGCAAATAACACTGCAATACCTTTCTCAGTCTGTAGTCAGAATTAAAAGCTCTTCAAAATGGCAAGGATGCATTTCAGAACTCAGAATAAATACAATTTTAAAAGACCAAACTGTGACACAAGAACTGGAATTTTATCTCCACTGTAAACAACTGTTAACTTTTTGTACAGCCAGAAAGAAGAGAGGTGGGAGCCAGCCACTGGTGGAAGATGTTGCGAGTTAGAGAACTGAAATACTCAGTTCCTGGAGTGTAACTTAGCACAGTAATAGGTCATCTTTAGTGAGTGACAGTAAATGGTTAGTAACATCCTCTATGAACACTGTGAGTAGTGCAGATGTATTTTTATTGCCATTTAGGAAAATATTTGCGACCTGTTAAAGGCTTCTATTAGAAACACATAAGTCCTACGTCCTCAGAAGAGGTGAGTGTTCTGAGATGTATAGAATGTTTATGTAGTTAAATCTATAAATCAAAAAAGCAGCTGCCTTGGAATACTGCTGAGAGTAAAATTGCCTTCAGAAAGACAAGCAGAACCAAAGTCTGAAAGTAATTAGTCCATACGCATAGTTAGCAACGGAATCTCCTTTTGCAAAGTATTTATTATGGATCTTTATACACACAGTAAATGCACATGCCTAGGTACCTATACACAGTATGTGGAGACATGCATTCCCAATTACAGCTGTTTCACACAATTAATTTGAACTAACGAATACTTGTGTATCCAGAGCATATCCACAACCAAACTGGTGTTAACAGAAATTAAACGCTGAGGATTAAGGCGGTAGTGAAGAGACAGAAACATCTGAATGGACATTCCAGAAAGCAACACATGATGTACTACATCTGCATTTGTCACTGTCCTTCAGGGCCTACAGGCATGTACAGAAGACAAATACATGTTGAATACCGACCTCCTCTGCTGCATCCTCTCCTCCTCTGGTACTCTGAACGAATAGCGGCGCTTGTTGTTGATGTTTCGAACCATTTGCTTCCTGCTGTTATCTGATGTCTCAGGAACTACCAGCTCATCACCCTCTGAAATCAATATAAATGTGATGATGGTCCAGTGGGACACTTCATTAGGTATTCATGGAATCTGAATTCAAAGGCATTTTCTCTTTTCTCCCTCCCGTTTGCTAGTGCTGGACACCACCCATTTCCCATCAAACCAGAAGAAATGCTCCTTGAGTTATGGGTTTTCTTGGGTCACTGTCTACATGGTTATATAACAGCAGACTTAACCCTTCTTCATTCACAAGCTGACTGACTATGTTATCAAAGTACCACTTAATAATTAATTGTTTCAAACAAAACAAGTAGGTTGGGTAGGAAAGGATCTCAGTCCTCTATCTCAAGCTTTCTTTGGCAGTTCTCACTGAAAATCACAACAGTCTTGTTCTGCCAGTTGTCTGGAAACTCAGTACAAGATTCCTTTTCATTCATTCCCTGCTCCAAAAAGACTACTCCTTTTGGAAAGTTTAAACACTGATGTATTTTGATGCAGTTATAGGAAAAGGGAAGATTTTTTTTCCACACACATAGGTCTGGCCAAGGCATCTTTAAGACAGACATGAGATGTACAGCAGTGATAATTGTATGGTAGGTGCGTTACTTCTGAACTGCTCTGTCTGATTTGGTATATAGAGACTAAAACTGCACTTGATAAGCTTGAACATACCCAACAGCTACTGCTCACTACCATAGTGGTTTCTGTATGGGACTGAAATCTCCTCTTTCCTTAAGATCAACTGGAGATTTCATGAAGTGTGGGACTTACTAGGTAAGTAGCTTCAGCAAAAAACCTTGCAGACTTTTAAGGAGATACACCCAGAGGATACTTTGCTGTTTGGCAGCCTTTTTGGGAAGGCAGTGAAAAATGTACAGGAGCAAAGCATCAGCCTTACTCCCTTCTGATCCCATGCCCTCCACCTTTTTTCCCCCTCTTCTGTTCTAATTGTAATGTTCAATCTTTGTTAGACTTGAGAATTCTTTATACATATGTCCACCATACTGCTCCTCTCTACCACTGTCATTCCTTTTATAGGAATTTGCTAGCAATTTAAATAAATGCTGAAACACTGCCAACAGCAGCATTTGTTTCTAGAGTGTTTATTGCCACTATTTTCAGAATAGTTGTTAAAAACATTATAACTTTTGATTGTTACAACAAAGCACATCCCTCTCCACCTAAGAGACAAAAACAAAAGGCTAAGGAAACTATTCAGGAGTGTGCTTATGAAATGGGGTCAAAAGAAAAAAAGTCATAAAGACTCATAACAAAAAAAGATTTCTGAAGCTAAGACTTTGGCACAGAGTCATATGTGGCCCTAATAAGTTATGAACACATAATTTTGTATTACTTTCTGATCCTTGGGAAAGGTTTTTATGGGTTAAGTGTAATATTAATTTTAATCTAGGACTCCCAAGATCACAATTAAAGCCTTTATTTGTGCAGGCATTTTTAGATAATGTTCTGGCAGGTGATCCCAGATTTGGAGGGAGCATCTAGTCCTTCCATTTTTATTTTTTTTAATTTCCAGTCTTTATTCAAGTCTTCATTGAATATTCAGAAGGGAAAAAAAAGTTCAGGCTAGCTGCCTAGCAGCCATCATTGCAATCACGGTGGAGTCTACAAGCTTTGGCTTTCTCCCAGATATGTTTGAGAGATCACTTTCTACACTGCACAGACAGAGGCCAAAGAAAAATGTTCTTTCAAAACAAAAATTTACATGATGAAAATCAGCTCCTCTTTACTTACCTGCTGTTTTGTTTTTGAAATATATTAACCTAACTGTCTCCAGGCCCAAAAGGTTTAGTGATCCTTCTGTGTTCAAGGGTCGTACCTGAAACAAGAAAACCAGTCCTTGTACTAGTAATAACTCACATTTATATGGTGCATCTTATTTGGAAAGCCCCAAGGTGCATTATAAACTCTGTGAAAGGAGCAGGTTATAAAACCAACCAGGGAGCCGAACCAGCCAGAGCAAAGTCTGCTCCACAGAAGAACTGGAGGGAGCAGCGTCTCTCACGCCTGCTACAAAAATACCTGTGAGTCATTAAAGCCACAGAGGTAAAAACCATTTTAGATTTTAAACTTCTGTTTGGAGAATGAGTACAGAGGGACTTGCCTGAAGTTTCATTTAAAGACACAGGCTTAACACCATTCCTTTCAGTATTTAAATTAAACTGTTCTGTTGGAAGTCTACTTCATGTAATGATTCCATTTTGTCTACTAGATGCACAAAGCAATAAACAGTGCTTTTATTTTGTGTTAGTATCATGCTACAGTCACTCTTGGCAAACTGATGAGTACATACAGACTGCTAACAGCTACTGGTATTTGTGATTTCCAAACAACAAAAAAAAGCAGCATTCCCTCCTCTGAGTCTGTAAATTGCATTAGAAACAAACCCTGCATAATAAATTGCTATTTTTGAGTATCCTGGATGTAGCAATTCTTGTTTGTTGTAGGTAACTTAATTCATTAGATGGGCAGTCTTGACTGAAGAGTTCAAAGTACTAAATCATAACCTGCTGTCTAGGAAGAAATTGCTCCAACTGCCTAAGAACTCAAAGTTTGGACATCAGAAAGGGTAGAGGAAACTTCCTCGAAAAGGCCAGATTCTTCTCTCCTTAAGCCAGTTGACAGCTGAGCACCTTGATTGCTGCATTATTTATCCTTAGAGCACTGCCATAATATCCTGGTCTGTGCCTGACACGTGGGAAACTGATACGCAGAGAGACTGAATGACTCACACAAGACCACAGGGACAGTTTCTCCTAGTTCTACATCATTGGAATGCTGGTTAAAGGAATTAACATTGACACTAAACCAAAGTTGAACTCAGTCTAACCTGTGGGAAAAGAAGCACCTTTTTCTTTGCAAATACACCTGAGTAAACACTTTGCAAACACCCAGGAAACGCCAGTTTTCAAAAGCTTCCTCTTGGTTAGTGAGCCAAACCTGACACAGTTTTAATATTTGTACCAGCTGAACCAAAGTGCTGTGACCCTACCTGTCTATGATGTTCTCAAGAAGCAGAAGTTAAGACTTTTGAAGGCCTGTTTAATTATCTTAACGTCCACCATCTTCTAGCAATAACATAGATGCAATCAGCCCCAATTAAGCCATGTGCAAACAATACCAAGAAACTGCTCCCTACAGTAAGTAGTAAGTCAAATACACAGTTGTGCTCCAGGGTGACCATTCACCTCAACCAGTAAAAACACATGCAAACCACATTTTGTATCTTGTATTTTGAAGAAAAATCACTGGTATCTTGGAAGCAGCTCTTCTTTTAGATGAGCTGTATTTAAAGTGGCAGTTTTAATGATGGCACCTGATGCACTTAAAATACCTGGTATGACAGCAGCAAAGCAATACTGAGCCTAGACATAGTCTTTAACTGATATGGAAAGAGAAGTTACCTTTTTGAGAGGAATAGTCTGAATCCACTCCATGGAGTTCACGTCAAAGATATCGATTGCATTTTCACTGTACACAGAGAGGTATGGTGCATTGTAACCTAAGAGGGAAGATTAGGTATAGTGTCATGTACTTTCAGACAGGCCTCAAAATACATGATTTCTTATGTTTAACCATATATATTACCACCACCACCACCCCAGTATAACAGCAATTTTTGCAAAATGTGTTTTAACTTAAAAATTACCTAGAAATTTATTCTGAAGGCAAATCACCAAGAAACCCCTGCAAGCTCCACATGTTTTCATTTAACTTTGGAGAACCAAACTCCTTTTTGAACTGCAAGGGTTTACAGTTTGTTCTGCAAAACACTGATGTGGTTCAAAGTTTTTTCTTCCAAAAGCTCTCTTTTTAAGAGCTTGTATTTTGTAAATTATGTGGTTGGAAACATATTGTTGTTATTTGATAACTGTCATTTGAATGAACTGAGTTCTTAGACTTTAGACTCTGTACTAAATGAGCACCAGTTGGAACTAAGCATCATGACAATGTCATAAAAATCTTAATGTTTCCTTCTAGCTTTAATTGTAAAGAGAATTTGTGTGTTACTCATCTGGCACATTTCTCCAGGATGAAATTTGTTCTACTTGGACCGCTTCATTATTTCCATGTCAGCATCAAGACTAGCAAGACTATCAAGAGCATCCAATTTGGGTTCAAATGTAACAGGTTTTGCTATAAAATATACCTCCTTTCTGAATTAACATCAAGTCACTTCATTTAAGGTAATCATAAAACTCTGACAAATACCAATGACCACTATAGATGAATGACATGTGGAAATACTTGTTTTTCGATCTATCACAAAAATCTTTTGATTTTCATTCATTCATTCTCTGATTCCCTTATCATAACCACACTCCTGAAAACCACAAGAGACACACAGTCTATAAAAGTTGCTCCTTCCACATTCAGAAGGGGCTTCACTCAAACAAGGTGAAACAATCCTCTACTCTGCAGTGTGACTAATGCTGTCACAGTGAGGTAAGAAGGCAGCCCGTTTTAAAAATCAACAAGAGACCAGGCTCATTCACAGATACTCTGAGGACAAATTTAGCTAAGTTTTATCTGCATTCAGAAAGACATTAAAAAGCAGAAGACAGGCTGTGCAGGTGATTTATTTTTTTCCCTCCATCACAAAGATAAGGCCCAGCTTTGAAAAAAACATGCAATAAATATTTAAAACAGTCTTTCTGGAAACTGAAATTCTGAAAAATGACAGTATTTTCCTTTAAGGCTATGAAATATATTTTCTGTACTGCCTGCCAGTAGTTTGGAAGTTTCTGTAGTTTGGAAGGGAAGAGAGAAATTGTGTGTGTGTAAGCTTAAAACCTGCTGTTTTACAAAAATGAAGAGAGGAGATGACTGAATGAATGAGAAGAGTGTACAAAAACTGCAGAGGAAGAGAGAATGAGGGAGTAAAGAAAGAAAATCAAAAAACACTAGTAAGTAGGAATAAACAACATTAGAGAAAAGCAAATCAAACTACCAGATTTTGATGACTCTGAACATCAAGAAAGGTTGAATCACAGTGTCAAAACAAAATACAATCAAATTTTTGGACTTTAAATAACAACAGTCCAGTATCAGTCGTAGCAAAGGCCTAAAGATCTCATTAGCACCTGTGAGACCCAAGGCTTTCTGCTCATTTAGAGCTGAGGCCATGTGTTTAGAAATTGGACATAAGAGTTAGAAATCCTGAGCAGTGATTCCTCGTTGTGCCACAGCAATGTAGGTCAGAGACAGTGTTGTCAAAACTAGCCTAAGTGAGATGAGGATTAATCGTGCTGAGATGAAACACGCTGACAGAAGCTGAGAGTGTTCATTTACCTGTCAGGCAATTATCTGTGAACTTCACTTCCTGTGGACATTTATACAAGCAGTAACCACTTCAATGTCTAATAGCAAGTACACTGACACACATGTCAACTTACAGCAAGAAGATGGAGTCGCGGGCCACATCAACTCTTGTTGTCTAGATCTTCGGCCCTGGCAGTCAACGTAAACCCCTACGCTGCTAAAACACAGCAGGTACTCTTTATTTGAGATTTCGACTGCACAGATGGCATCAGTTGGCTGCTGTGAGATAAATGATAGCGTGTGATCATCTGGATGGAGCAGACTGTATGGGCTCCCTTCTCCGTGAAGGGGGTATTTTAAGAAACCTGACTGGTAGCCCACGCAAAGACGGTCACTGAAGATTGACATCCACTGGACATTCCCCTGGACTTGGATCTCCTTGATCTTTTTGTGACGTGTCTTACTCTGATTTAGTTCGTAACAGAGGACCTGCCTTTTCATAGCTACACAAAGGCATGTAAGAGCTCCGTGGCGCACGTGTCCAGAAACTATTGACTGACAGCCTTTTGTCTCTGCCAGCTTATAGAACTCAGTCTCCCTTCCATCCAGGGCAGCCATAGGGAAAAGCCGCACGTGACGGTTTCGTCCTGAGATTACTGCAATGAGCTGTTCATTTGGGATAAGCTCAATCTGATGAACCTTCTTATTGTCACCCACACGGATAATCTCTAAAAGACAAAACAAAACAAAAATGCCCAAATCCAAGTAAACAATGTTGAAGTATGAATTGATTAAAGCATCTGTATTTGTAAAGATAAAGCAAACCCAAAAAACCCTCTTTATCGCTTCCCCGCAATGTTAGAAAGTACAGAAGCAGAAGTTGTATTTTAATAACACCAGGAGTGTGATGCTGGAGAGACCTTGGGCTTTTCCTCATCAGAAAGAGAGGAGCAGACCTGATGCAGTAACAACCACTCTATTATTAATTTCAAAAACCAGATTACAGCCACAAGATCAGTGAATAAAGGAAAACCTGCAGAGAACTGAAACATACAATTAAACATGTTGCTTCTTGAATTAGGCTGGGCATCTGTCATTACACCTCTCTGCAATACTGAACATGAATTTCAATTTCCAATACCAGGAAGGAGGTTACAGAAAAGACAGAGCCAGGCTCCTTATTGAGGAACTGAAGAGGGGACACTGGTCACAAATTGAAATGGAGGAGATGCCAGCTGGATATACAAAGACAATGTTTTGTTGGGAGAAGGATTACACTTTGCAACAGGCAGCCCAGAGAGACAGTGGTACCTCTGTCCTTGGGGATTTTCAAGACCTGACTAGACAAAGCCCTGAGCAACCTGGTCCAAATTCCTTATTGAGCCTATTTTCAAACAAGGGAACAAACCCTTCAGCTGCACTCCAGATTTTTGTTACTGGAAAGGATACCCAAAACAGAAAGCACACAAAACACCCTCCTCATTATCAGCTCTCATGTGGGCTGTCCAGCTGATGTAGTAAAACAAGAAAAACGAAAACAGAGGATACTGAAAGAGGAAAAAGGTTACAAAGTCAATTTCTGATTATTTAATATTAGGGAAATTATTATTGGTTCCTAATTTCTTACCGTCTTTGGTGACATGCACAACAAATAAACCTTCTTCATTCCCCAAAGCTATCCTTTCATGGTCTATGGTATTAAGAAAAAAAAAGAGCTTATTTTTATTTAGAAATACATCTTCAATAATAGAGATAATTCTGATTAACAGAGACAGTTTTTTAAAATATCTTAAAATATACAAATATGAAGCCAAATCCAACCCAGTCATGTAACAAAAACCCCACTGACAATCTCCCAGTCTTTCACTATTTTCTCTTGTTAGAAGTAACACCAAGAAAGATTGTTTTTAACAAACCATTCAGAGCATGTAAATGTAGTACTGACTTTGAAATAACCATATCACACTTAAATAAGTTAACTAACCCCAGTTTAACATCTTTTATGCAGTAGCATTTAAAATTAGTAAATTAATTCTCTGCTTTTACGTTTTCACTGCGGTCCCACAAGCAGATCTTGTAAAGTCAGTGATTTGCATCTATTTTACTGGGCTCATTCTGCCCAATTAAGGAATTATGTTTACAGAATAACAAAAAAGCAATCTCCAATTCTCAGTCTAAATTATGAATAATTACAAATATTTGTGAATAGGGGGAATATTCTTAAAGATCTAACAAAAGTGTTGGGTAGTGAATTGCACGTGTCTCTCAAACCCATACACATTGCCGTGTGGAATAACGAAACTCGGTATTACTCTCTATTCAGTAGATACCAGCATTTTATGTATTTCTGAAAAAAAAAAGGCATGCTTTCAGCATACCCCATTTTCTTAGAGAGTCTACTTCTTATTCATTTCATACCTATGATTGCTGCTGACTGCGTTGTTTTGATGAGGGGTAAGGTGCTGTCATAAGCTTCTTTGGGAACATAGACTGAGCGGTCTTTGAGTTTGTTCTTCTTCAAGATCCTATGCAACTCACTCAGCACTCCTACCCACTTGCTTTTTTCATTCTCACCGTCTGCTAGAATCAGGATTGAACACTTATTACTGGATGCAGAGAGCTGGGAAGCTGTGACCTGGAAGATTTTGAAATATACATTTTAAGTCATAAGCAACATAAAATTTCATCTTGATCATTTTTACAAGGGTATCAGATGCCTGTAAGTGCCCTTTTAATTAGCAGTCTGTACTCAGAATGCAAAAATTTAGACACTCTATCTCAATCAAGGACCCACAGCAGAAAAACTTGTAGATGTAACTCAGCAAAGAACAGAGAAAACTTTGGCTTTACTCTAAATGCATTTACATTTATTCTATCATTTGCATAGGTCTGCTCTAAATAAGGTAGCAATCTGTTTCTCACAGCAATTTTATAATGGAATGCTTTTCTTACAAAACAGTCCATATTTTATTTTTTTCTTAAAGACCAATAGTTTTCTTTAATAATTTAATGCAATGGGAATGGTCTTCATGGAAGAATGATCTATGATCCTTTTCCTGTATTTTGTACAGCTACTGTAGATTAAAATTAAAGTTCCTTTTGTATGTTTATCTCCTCTCTGCATGTAGAGTGATGAACAGTCTGAAAGCTGGAAAAACATGGAGTGAAATACTACGGTTAAGAAGACCCCAGAGATATTTCACCGAGGTCAAAGACTAGACTATCTAGTAAAAGTAAGAATAATATTAGAAAAAGCCAATGATGGCCAAATCCTGGTAGTAGATATTCTGATGAGCATTTTACACTGGCTTTCTGACTACCCAATGAATGGGAGTTTTCCAAGATCAGTGCATATTCACAAAGAAAACATGTAAGCTAGAAGCTTCAGAAAAAACACAACAAATGAGAAGCAGAAAGCAACTTTAAGACATGAAAATATAGAAGGACATGAAGAACAGAAGAATTTCAAATGACTTGGGAAGGTTAAAAAAAGAAAACCTGTTAAAGGGAAGACAAGAGCTTGTCTAAATGTACCAGTGCTATTTTTTAACACAAAAATGATATATGTACGGATCCTTATGCATTACTGCTGCTGCCATGGATACCACACAGCCAGAACTTGCAAAATAAATAAAATACTAGCAAGCTGTCAGTGAATGCACACTGTACATCACACTGGGAACCTTGTGATTGTGGGTTACTAGGTTCAAGGCATAACACTTACCCTAAAGATGCAGGGGATATCTTTACGATTTGCATGGATGACATCTGAGGCCAAGACAGAGCTCACTGAGAATTCTTCATCCCTTATGGACATCACAAACATAATTGGAAAAGAGTTAAAGATTAAAATCTGAATGCTTGCTTTTTACTTATATTTCCATAGTACCAACAGCCTTGCTTTGTGAAGGATGCAAGACAACAGTACTGAGATCTAATTTTAAAAATTATCCTTTCCTCTATATCTGCAGAGAACAGTCATAAATACAATATTGCATAACTAACTCATGGTAAACATTGATAGAGATAAATCTGTACCTAGCTTTTGTCTGTGTAAATTAAAACCTTTTTTAAAAAATAAAACAAAACTTAACTTAAAAAATAAGCCTGGACCAAGAACCCATCTTCAAGTCTTTCATAAAAATCCAAACTCCCTAGAAGCTATAAGCCACAGTTGTTTGAGACTTCCTGAATAAATATTAACCTAGTTCAGTGATGAACTTTACTTATTTGGTATGTTAAATAGTCTCAATTTTCAGTGAAGTTGTTTCAACCTTCAGTGAAGCTGTCAGTATTTCAGGAATATTGAAGGACAGCGGGCACATTAAGTGGCCCTTCTGAATCAAAAACTGTATTGGTTTCATCCTACAACAACTTCTTATTTGTCCTTTCAAAATTCCATTCAACCCCAAAAGAATGTATTTTTCCTCTTTTTTCATCCCTCGTCTCCTACATGGCTGAACTGATGCCTTGTGGCACATGACACAGCAATGGAAGTATAAATTAGCACATAGAAACTCGCAAGTATAGTTCAGGCTAACTGCAAATACCAGGGTTTTTTTCCTGGAAAATCAGAGGCTCTCAACATGGATTACAGTGTGTTATAAAAGCTCTGGAGTTTGATTACTGACTTCATAAAAAGGAAAAGCAGAAAAAACCTCCCACTCAGCACCAAATAGCTTACCTCATGTCTATGACCTGACTCACTACCACGCTGGGCTGGGATGCTTTTCCTTCTGCTACATCATATAGGAAGAGTTTAAAATCACAGATGACTGCCAGCGCTCTCTGCCAACCTTTCTTTACTCCAGCTGGTTTTGGTACCTTTAGCAAAATAAATTCTGGTCAACTGTCTGTCAAGCAACAGAAGCAACAGCACAGGTGCAGTAAGAGCATCAAACACAGCCACGCAGAGAGCACAGTATTATTAAAAAAAACCCCTCACAGCACAGATTCTTTCTCTGTATTTCAGGAACTCATTCACAGCTGTATGTACAAATACAGAGAAAGAAATCCATCTCGAGACGTCCAAAACTATGCTGAGCAATTTTACTACTTGTAGATCCACACACAAGTGTTCACCCCAATGACCCTAGACAGTACTAGCATCAACAGAAAGACTCAAAAACTTACAGGCCCTGGAAGATGATCTGATCTCTAGAGATCATGACCAAATAAAAGCACATCTGAAGGAGATGGAGGGAAAATTACTGTTGAAAATGCTAAGAGTTGCTTTGTGAAAATTAATGTCTTAGTTTCCAAACTGTCACCTTAAAGTATAATTGTATCCAACCCTCTAATGCCCCAATTAGAGCTTAATTCCAGCTCTGGAAAACAACAATTTTAAATGCCCCAAATGTAGCTGCCTGATACTTACTCGGACATGTCCTTCATAAGCTGTTCCTATGCCTTTCTGTGGATCTATTCCCAAAGGCCCCTTAGTCTGTTCGGGAGGGATTGGACATACTGCAGGAGCCTTGTCTGCACAGGTCACGTGGCAAGAGAATCCACATACTTGAGGAGGAGGAGGAAAAAACAAAAAGATTTTCTAGTTATCTCTTGTGCAGTGCAAAAGCTATGATAATGATGACATTTATAGAGGAACCCTCTCTTTTTTTGACCAACAACTGAATAGTTTCACTGATCTTCGCT
>VZTU01004033.1:485877-510392 GCA_013400835.1 Zapornia atra
ATTCCACAGGTCGGTGTTAATTACATTCACAGGTCATCAAAGGGGGGTTTGGTCCCTGTCTGAACTGTAAAAAATATCCTATACAGGAAACACAGTTTCTTCAGGGGACTATTTTCCTAGTCCTTGATATACAATGAAACTAAGCCCAACACAGATCCCTACTGAATAAGGCATATAGATATGACCACATATTTTGGATAACAAGTCATCGTTTGTCAGTGCAACTAAAAAGAAAAATCAGAGAATGCAGGATTCTTCCTTGAAAACAAAACATCTCCACATCAAAGTTTTCTATTTAATTTTTTTTTTTAATTAAAGCAAGATGAGGATACTTTTCTACACTAATAATAAATCTAAAAGCCTACAGGAGGCTCCATTATATGCCTGGATTTTCTGAAGCACTGCTATCATCAGGTTCCTGTTGCTAAGTATTTGGCTAACTTGCACACATACTAAAATACACAGCAGTGTTTACAGAAAGCATTTGAACATTCCATGATTTCTTCTCTCATTTGCTGTTGACACCATCCTAAGAATTCCACAAATGTCACTGCTTTTAGGGAATGAAATATATTGCCAAGACAATCTTATACATGCATATACAATCCTGTTCTCCAGAAACTCAGTCATGGTAGTGAACAGGTGCAGTTGCAGTTTTTTGGTTGGTTGAGGGTTTTTTTGTGGGTTAGTTTGTTTGTGTTTGGTTTCAGGGGTTTTTTTAATAGTAGTAAGTCAAGTTTGATCATAATAGTAAGTTAAGTTTTATCACAGCCTTAAAAAAGAAATAATCTGGTGGAAAAGGTTCACCAACTTAATCAAGTGTGGCATACTAAGATGCCTCCAAGTCTTTCTGTAATCAAAACGGGAAGTGCTCAAACTGGGGTAACACCTGTTTCCTACACATAGATCATGTGTTTCAAGCATTGAGGCAAAAATTTTAGCAGTAAAGCAAACATTTTCTCCTCAGATTTATCAGAAGCAAATAATGATTGGAAGCTTTATCCAGTATGAGAAGCATTGATGCTTTAAAGTAGCAAATCCCCAAACAGAAGTATTGTTTCGCTGAATTAAAACCTTTTTCTTTTTTTTAGAGACTAAACACATCATAACTTGGAGTCCAATCAAAGACTCTTTAACCTCAAAAAATTCTACCTTCTTAAAAGCATTGTTAAAAAATAAAACCGATGAGCCACTACAGGCAAATTTTTCACAGCAAGAAACAGACATTCCTTCTGTTCTGTAAGTTAAATTCAGAGACTAATCTATCATTTCATAAACGCTTCCAGATACTCCAAAGGCTTTCCTTTTCAAAGTAGCATCTGCATACCAAAGAATTTTCCTGGTGTCTCTTAAAAAATCCAGTACAAGCGTAATATAAATGATGGAACTTTTCTGGAATGTGCTACAAAGGCTTTGCGGTTGAAGGGAACTGCTGAACCAGTAACAAATGAGTTTTTACTTTACTTAGGAACATAAAAAGCCTGCAAACACACAGAACCTGATATACCATTACAGAATTTGAAGGGAATTTAACCACCACTTAACACTGCAGAAACAGGACCTTAAGCTGTATTGCTGCAGTAATCTCCAGGCTCCTTGCTTTAGTGAGAAGTACAAAAGCAACCTGAGACTCAACTATGGCCAAAAGCTTATGTAGATCATATTAGCACCATTAAAACTAGTTTTAACCTAATCTATTGGATTAACAAAAGCATACTTCAATATCTCCTATCAAAATGTAACAGCCTTTTGTCTTCCACGGGACTGTCCTTAGCTGTCTACAGTGTGTCACCCATGTAAGTCTGAGCCAAAGCTGGCCAGCATCTGAATATCTTGAGGAGCGATGAACTTCTGAACTGGAGCCACAGCTGACAAAACCAAGCAGTAAGCTTGCCTAGGACACTGAGTGGTGTGCTTTGAACTACATAGGTAAGGTCATTATTAGAGTTGTTGGGCACTGCCACTTATTTACTGGATATTCAATATAAAGGCTTTGCTTTCCTATTGCTACCATGAGAAGTGTATAAAAGAAACAAAAGCGACAGTATGAGTTTAAAACGGACACAGCCTCCCTGGCCTCAATTCAGTCTGAGAAAGCAACAGGAACACCATGTTTGAAAACCCACCTTGATTTCTGAAACACCACAGAGCTTTCCAACTTAACAGACTACAGCACATCCAGCTCTTGTTTTCTTTGTATGAATTTTTTCAGCTCTCCCTGAAACCCTAATTTATTCAATTCCCCACTTCCCATTTATTTATCTATCTTTGTACTCTGATATTTTCTATCATTTGCTATGACATGCCTTCCAAGTGCCAAGCTTCTGCCTTCTATAGGCAACTCCCTTAGCTCAACACACACCTTCTGCAAATGCCAAGGAAACAAATGGTGCCTCATCTGACATTTGCTCCTCTTCCCAACCTGCATCTACTTGATCGGCTTTCACAAAGAACTTTCGCATAGAAATGAGAAAGTATCCAAAGCATCTTCTCCCATTACTGTGATATTCTGCTCACAGGACTTCACCAAACGAAATACTCCGAAAGCTTTCAGCCCACAGCTGTAGAACAATGGAAAGCGCAGCAGCAGCAGCAGCAGCAAACGGCAGCAGCAGCACAAAACATGCAGCGAGGTAAATACACAATCCATACATTAAACAAAGGCATGTACACAGCGGGCAAAAAAATAAAGGGCCACAAAGAGTAGGACAGCCTCTTACACGTCTGCCTTTGTTAGCTGGAATACAGGAAGGAGAGCGCTTTAACAAAGAAAGGAGAATACGTTACAAACCCAGGTAGTGACACATACATCATCTCAGAATTTGTCACTCAATCTTCAGAGGCAGTGTTTAGACACACATAAACACGTTCATTTCTACAAGTATTCTGAACACAAGATATTTCTGGGGCAACAAGAGGAAAGAAACATCAAAAAGAAAAGAGGCAGGTTTTTTACAGCCTGTAGTTTTACACTGGACAATAGCAGTGAAACTGCAGACTGTTACACTGCACTTAGCATCTCTGCACTTTGAATAACATGAGTACAGTAAACACTTGCAGGTGCAATACACCCCATTTAAATCATCTTTAAGAATCAGAATTATTCTGAACTAAATTATGAATGTGCAGGTAGAGCCAGGGCTCTCACCACATTCTACTATGGCTTATTCAGTTTAATAAGGAGAATTCCAAATATGATTTATTCCGTGGTTATTTACAAAATTTAGATTTGTTTAGTCTAACCAAAGCCCGTGGGAACTGCATGTGAGCACAGATTGCAGGAGGATTCAAGAAATCTACTTTCCACTTGGAGAAAATAATGTTTTCTAGCAAGTGGGGAAAATAAAGTTGTCAAGGGAAATGGGATTTCAATTTATTGTTATTAAGCAATCACAAATTCATCTTTAAATAAGTTAATTGCTTGCAGCAGCTAGTGAGATACACAAAGATCCACCTGGCAAAAACCCAAAAGCCAACACTTCCATTATCAGACACTGTGTGAACACAGAAGACTTAACACCTAGACGTTACTGAGAGACAGCCTGCAACACATAGGAGAAACAGTGGCAAAGATTTAGAAATGAATATATTAGTAACTGGGGGTGAATTCCCTCCCCATCAGAATGAGAAACCAGGGACAGCAAAACCCATTCCTAATGCCCTTTGCACCCTCCCGTGTGCAGTGGAGACAGCAGATCCTTTCTGAACGCATGGGATTTCACAGCTCGGAGGATTTAGGCACCACTTCTGTCGCCCAGACCAAGTATCTTTCAGCTGATTTGAGGATAGATAGCTGGAACCAACAGTGACTGCTACTCATCTAAACATATATTTTTACTTCACAGAATCATTAAGTTTGGAAAAGACCTCCAAGATCATCTAGTCCAACTGTGCCCCTACCACCTATATTACTAAACCGTGTCCCTAAGTACCTCATCCAACCTTTCCTTGAACACCCCAAGGGATGGTGACTCTACCACCTCCCTAGGTAACCTGACCCAATGTCTAACCACTCTTTCTGAGAAGAAATTTCTCCTAATTTCTAACCTGTACCTCCTCTGGTGCAACTTTCTTCCCTACAGAAGAAAGTGCAAAGCAACTGGTTTCCGTGCTGAAACATTGAGAATGAACTCCAGTTATTCAAAGAGTGCTATAGATAACTGCAGTTTGGATGGCAGACACATAAACATACCCACCCTAGTAAACTCCAAATGTAATTAGTGGGCCAAACTCGGGGCTGCCTAAGCATCTAATGAATTAAATAGAGTGTGGAGATCTTGTGAAGACTGCTATGTAACTGCAAATTATTTCACACTGTCTGTCATTCCAAGAACAGAGACTGGAGAAACAATACGGGCCATTAGTAATACTTTAGTTCTTGATGATAAGAGAGACTTTGCTGAAACCCATAAATATCACAGCACTGCTTGAATCTGACCAGAGTGCTTCTAATTCTTCCTTGGTCTTAACATAATGAACCCGCACCGCTTCTCAGGTTTGATCTTCTCAAAATGCTACAAGCAACATTGCCCTTCAAGGTAACTACTATCAGAAAGAGACACTGGAAAGGGACTGGAGGTCACATCCAGTAGGAAGGGTTTTAATACCCTTGTTTGCATTTAAGTCTGCTAAATACATTGATATTGAACCAACTAAACAAGAAAAAACACAAATATCCATTTCAGTAATCCAGAGGCTGCGTATTACAAATCTCGCTATGAATGAATACTGTTATTGCCCAATAAATGAAAGATGCAGAACAGAATTTAAGTACAACTTAATTATACCACCTTTCACCTACTAACATGGACATCAGCTTTATTTCTCTTTCTAATTAAGACAGGTAACTCGACAAGTCTTGTATTTGTCTGCAAGGTAGTCTTCCTATCTTTCAACTCTCTTCTTCTGGAATTTTTCCAGATGAGAGAGAAATCTACCCTGGTGATAAAGATGTTGGCCCCTGGCCAGTCCATTTCAGAAATGTACTCTTGCCCCAAGCAACTGAGGAGAAAAACACTCCTGTTGGACTCAGACTGAAGATGTAACAGGGCAAATTTGGTTCTGCATGTATTAAGTCATTCACATGTAACAATATACACATTAATACCTGGGAGTTTTACCAAAGACTGAAACATGGGTATCTGAGAAGTAATTTCTCCTAATTTAAAGGATGTAGGCCCACAGCTGAAAATTATTTATTCACTTGCACTGATTAAAAGTGATTTTGTCAAAATGCTTGTGAAAAAGGTTCATGTCAAAAAGTAAATCACAAAACAACCTACAAGAAATACAGAATAAAGTACTGACGTCCTTCAAAACTAACTAGATGGCAACCATGGAAAACTTTCTTGTCCTAAGTTACTCCTTGAAAAATAGAACATTATCAGCTACTCTACCACTTACGTACTTCATTTGGTTTTTAACAGCTTTTAGGAGAGAGCATTAGATATTTTACAGGTAACATTCTATAAAAGAACTTGTCAATACAAACTTAGTGTTTTTAATATTCAAACACCATAGAAAACATTTCTTTAATATAGATAAACAATGCAAATATTACTCATTTATTGCAGATATAACGTGACGGGAAACTGTACTCTTAATTTCTTCTGTGTAAGAAAATTCCAACAATACCAGCAAGGCAAGGTTTTCTATATGGTACACAAAAATGCAGACAAATACATTCTACTCTGGTACCACAGATGTACCTTCCCATTTTATTAAGGTATATACCTGATTTACAGGGGAAAAGCATCTAGAAGAAAAGCATTTTTTCAGAGTATGTGAAAGAAAAAGCGATCAGTAGAATAACCCCATATACTAAACCCTCTTTGTCACGGCCTTAACCACACACATTTCTAGAATAAAATTAATTACTTCACATTTTAATGCAAAGAGGACTATACTATTTTAATTATGTATGTATGAATATGAAAGTACAGGTATGCACATATACACAAGCACACACAGACATAAACACACAACATACAGAACAGTAAAGGATGGTTCTTTAACATGGATGCCTAGTATATACTTTGATTTGATTTTAAAAAGCTTACTATTATTATTTATTTATATGTGCCTACTTTTTCAGTTTGGAAGAAATATAATGCAGTCAGTTTTCAGTTATTAACTCAATTCCTTTATTGTGCAGTTAACTAGGGTAATATTTAAACACTGTCCTGACAGAAAACTATCATGCTGAATGGCAATAAAAAGTAGCACATTCACTTCAGTTGTAATGAAAATTACTTCTTACAATAAAGGTTAAAACCAAGACTATTCTATTTAGGCAAACAAATTAATTGTATGCAAGGGAAACATTTTCACTGAAGTGATCAGAAAACTTTTGGGAACAACTAGTGATAATGTAATAACATGAACTGATACGAAGTAAATGAACAAAATTATTTTTGAACCATTTTCCACAGGCCGTATCAGTAGGTAGCACCCAATAGAAGCTACCCCCCCATTGGAAAAAACTGCAATTACAAATTCCTCAGCTGCACCTGAAGAAAAACATTTACTTTAAAACTGAACATCTATCCATATAAATAGGTGTAAGTATGCTGTTCTCCACTGCACTTCCAGATTTTTAAGTTGACTGCATTAATGTTTGAATATTCCAAATCAATTAACTGATCTCTGTTATTGAGGGATTTACTGGTTTCAAAGTCAAAGACTTACGTCATCCATAAAATCAATCAATGAGGATGAAGAGGAGGAAAAGGAATCCTATTTTAATGAAAACAGCAGTAAAAAAAAAGAGAAAGAGAGAAAGTGATGGATGAAGAAAATCATTCAGTATAAATGAAAGTACAAAAAATAAAAGAACTGTAAATTACTAATACCAGTAACAGTTACCTTATAAAGTTTTCATTAATTGCCTTTCACAGACAATTAGTTAATAAACTACCTGTATAAAATCAATTTTTCCAGCATTCACTTAATAATATTCCTATACTCCCAACAGATTTTTATATTGAAAGTAACTTATAAGATAAATAATTAAAAAGGAAATTAAAAAATGGTATTAATTGTGAGGACTTCAAGAGAGATCAATGAATTACTGCATACACAATGAAAAGAAATTTTACATCATCGATAACATCAAGGATTATGCTCTTCATGATGACTTTGTACACTCATCAGGAAAGCAAGCTGTGGCAAATTTTAGACCAATGTGTAGCTGTAAAGGTGGTGCCTTGTCCCCTCTGAATTCAGTACAACCAATATTTCAGCTGTTCTTTCAAAAGAAAAATGATGCATTGCTTACAGTTGATTAAAAAAATACCCAATGTATGATATAACTTCAATTTTTGTCTTCCAGGTTTTCTACCTAAACTGGGCTTTTGTCTAAAAGTTACAAAGAAATTAAACAGATTTATTTTTTAAGTATATAAGATCTTTGGAGAGGAGGTGAATCACAGAATCGTAGGGGTTGGAAGGGACGTCAAGAGATCATCGGGTCCAACCCCCCTGCCTAAGCAGGTTCCCTAGGACAGGTCGCACAGGTAGTTACCTGGATTTTACAGATTCATGTAAAATAACAGAAGATGAAAACAGCCTAATAAATACACAGGACCAACGACTTGATGGAATGCATTAAAGGATTACTTAGATATTTTCTCCATTTTTGCCAACCCAGTATCTGCATTACTTAGCATTTTTCTGCACACAAAGTAAGGCCACTGGAACTTTTTTATGGTCACTACAAAAATCAGGAAGATTTTGCTTTCAAGATCTGAGAGAGAATTCACTACGATTAATAGTGTTCAAGAGTAAAGGGCACTGCAAATGACAAGCAATTCTCACATGTTATTATACACAAATATAAATGGAGCAGTATGATTAAAATACAGTAGCAAACTCTCAGCGAACACGCATAGAATCTGCACAGAGCCGCAGTGGTTGCACTGACTTAACAGAGATTTAGAAGAGCTGTACACTTACTTCAAATTGATCCAGAGCAGAGGTAGGCGCATTCAAAAATGCCAAGAAAGAATTCTGTGAGTCTTGGTGCTTTACACCTAGAAAACAGCAGCAGGTTTTTAAGCTACAGAAAAACGACCTTTTCATGGAGGACCTTTGCCTTGCTGAATCAGGTATCCACCTGAACCACCTCTGGTTTTTAAAATGAGTTGTCACGTATGGTCTGTTTTCCAGAGTAAAAGCATATGTTCAATTTACCTTTTCCAAGCTAGGATGCGTGTGGTGTGAATTCAACACCAAAACACACTGAGTGCCTATCACTGTTACGCAGAAGGCACAGGTTTCTAATGTGCTTACTGATGTCCATTTGCAATGTGCACCAGATGACATGTAGGCACACACACCAATGTACCAGGTGTCACCCCTGCTCTAGTCACATGCTGGACAAAGTACTGTGACAAGGCAGCTTGGGCAAACACTGAGGTTCCACAGAAATGTACAGAGCAGGCTGCTGGAGGCCCATGCTGCATTTCCAGTCTGGCACCTCTCACTTCTGAATGTCCAGCAGTAATACAATTCTGGGTAATGAGTCAAAGGTATCTGTAGTTCTAGACCATTTACATCGCTTCGGGTCAGTAAAGCAAAGCAGGAATGCTGCATCCTCTGGAGCTGCAGAGGCTGGCACATCATGACTGCTACTTTAACTTGCTTCACCAGATAGATCTTTTTTGTACTTCTTTTCTTTGGGTGTCCACAAATCACAGATGCATATAAACTCTAGCTTCCTCAATGCTATAAACACATTTTATTTACATATGTGTGTGCGTTTGTGTATACTTCTTACAACCAGAGTCTGCAGGACTGTGTGCATCTGAAAAGGCCAATGCCATCCGGGGCTATTGCTTTGAAAAAAATGTCAGTGTCTTGCTCTAACACATTGTTTGCCCAAAATATAACCCATACTGAATGAGAAAGTTAAAGGGCACTTTCCTCTTTCAAACTGAAAAACACTGCAAGCTCATTAAAAGACTAAAAACAATTCTCAAATTACCTGCTACTTTACAGAACAATTTTAGTAATTTTTTCCCCCACCCTCCTAAATTTCCAGAACACATTTAAAAACAGTGAAGGATTCAAGAGCTAATCTAAGCAAACACTTCCACACACAGGACGGGACTCTACCACTGTACATTGACTACATTTGAATCCTCCACGCAGTTCAGGGTTCCAACATCCATATATTTCTTCTTGTAAGAGGAAAACCAAGTCCAAAGATAATAAGGATTTTGGATTAAGGTGCATTTCTGCTAAAATATTTGAACAGTTGCAGTACAATCTTATTAACGTACTTTTGGCAAAAAGCATAACTACTGACTATTCCTCAAAGAGTACATTTTCTTTCTTTCCTTTTTTTTTTTTTTTTAAGAAGAAAAGCAGAAATGTTGATCTCTATTTTCAAAAAACCACTAAGGTTTTAAACACTGGAAAAAAAATACAGGGTGAAATAGTAAGGAATATTTTCTTCTCCTTCTGCAAAGGAAGATTTCGGAAGCTACATAACCATGGATAATATTTTAGACAGTTCAAGGATCTATAAATGAAAGCTAAACATGACAGATCATTATTGTCTCCAGAAAGCTACTATCAAACATTCTGCTCCAAGCACAAAGCAGCAGCATAATTCTGATATCAGTGCTAAGCATCATGAACAAATATCAGTTCCCTAATCCTTCTATGTTAATTGGCACCAGTCATTTTTTAATGTTGTCTGTAAGTCTGTATTATTTTTACCAGTCGACCAGCACTTGGAGGCCTATATATATGTGTGTGTGTATAGCAGATGAATGTTAACTACAATTGACATGCTGTTAGACTGCAAAGGCTGAACAATACACAGCAATTGTTCCAGGGTTTGGAAACTCTGGAGTTCAAATGGTTCCCCTACAGAAAATGAAGTAATTCTGTTTGGCCTGAAAAATCCCTTCTTCCCATGTGACTCATGAGATACAAATATTAAAGCTACTACAGGAACTGAAAAGAATCAGACAAATCATTAATCATCTCTCACTGAAAATTTTTTTCGTTTCAGAATTACCAAAAAGTCTCTTCTCCCAGCAACAATGCAAAATACTGTTAGACAGATGCTCTAGAAATCCCAGAACATTCTCTTAATACCACAGCAAAGCAAACATGACCACACTGCTCACTATGTGGTTACAAAGCCAGTCAACAAAGTCATCCCAGAAACAAATGAATGCTATGAATGCCTCTGCAGTTGTTTACTCTCTGTGCAGACAGAACCAAACATTCATAGATGAAGAACACTATGAGCAGTATTGAAGTCTAAATACCTTCACCCATCATCATCAAAAGGGGGAAAAATATTTACAAAGGCATCTATAATACTTCTAACAATTTTCTGGGAATAAATCACCATACACATGCCAAATAAAAACAATTCTGTTTCAACTCAAATACCACCTTACTGGTCTATCAACAAAACCAAAGCATATTACAGGTACATATAAGAGGTGCAACTGCCAACTTCCAGGGGTGTATCTTAACATGCAACTGCTGCCCTCACACTTGGTATGCCAAAGCCTGCTGGTGTCTTATTTTAGTTACAAGGTGACAGTTGATTGATAAGATGTACCCACCAATGTGAAACATGTTATTTACTTGGATAACAGTTGCNTTTACTTGGATAACAGTTGCCATACCCTTTTCTGATCTAAGCTCTTCTGTCTCCTTCTTCAGCCTTTCAATATCTGTCAGCAGTTCCATGTTCTTCTTCTCGGATTCTTGCAATTTACTTCAAAAGAATAGAGACAAAAAACCAGTATGTAAATAGCAAGACCCCATGATACAAGTCACTTTTTCCATCTTTGCATGCTATTTAAACATTAATGCTCAGGAAGCTTCATGACATCATCAAATGTGAGAATGAATTAATAAACCTATTAGGACCTGTTTAGTATGATATCTTAAAAAAGTCCCAACAAGCCATTAATAGCTCCATTTACATATTAAACAGGTTTGGGTTTCTAATTTATGAATAATTATGTAAGCCCATATCCTGTGAATCAGTGAAAAAAGAGCACATGTATTTTTAAATTTAAATTGTGTGGGGTTTGCAGGGGTTTTTTGGGGTTTTATTTTGTTTTTTTTTAATTTGAAGTGCCTGTGATACTCGTGGATTATGTTGAACTATTTCTCTTCTCAATTTTTCTGTTACTTTATAGTTTTTTGTTTCAGTGCTTTCTGATTCACAGCTGATGGGGAGCAATACTATGCATTTCTATCACACTCATCCTTGCCTATCAAAGCAAACACAGGTTCTCCTGTTCTGAAATCATCTACAATGCTGCCTGTCATCATGTTACTTGCCCCAAAAAACCCCCAAGTAAGGTGGACAAGTTATTCATACTGTACAGAAAGCATACTTCAATTTCAGCTCTGTCCCAACTGCTTTTTCCTAAAGCTGCAAGAGAAGTCGGTGCTCCCCAAATACAACTGAAGAGAAATTCTTTATTTTACTTCTATTTGAAATTCTTACATGACATTCCACACCTTCTCTGCCATAGAAGCCAATTCCATGCCTTGTAGTGTCTATCTACGTGCTTAGACACTGCAAGATGAGCAAATTGTTACAGAAAATACTGTTGTTATAGAGAAAGCAGTAAGGAACAGAATGGCTGTGAATCTGAGGTAAGGCTCAGAAGTCCTACTTCAGCCTGAGTGCCTACTTCAACTACACCAACTCAAAGGACTAACACTGCATCTCCAGCCCAGAGGGATTTGTAATTTGTAGATGTAACTATCACATCACAGTACATGACCAATTTTCTTCTCGAGGCAAATTCATCATTCTGTAGTGAAGTCTAATTATAAAATATCACAGAAACTATGCAAACAATACATACTTTGTATTTTATCATAGTTTTGCATTTTATCTAATAAAATCTCTTTGCTTAATAGAGTTAACAGCTAGTAACATAAATCATAATGACAGCTAAAGAAATCCAATCCTCTCTCAGCAGAAGTTACTTGAAATGGTTAGCAGTAGCACAAGCTTATTCATAAATCTGAAACATTCTCTTGAAGGCACAAAAAAACTCACGTTTTGTCTGATTTCTCTGACCAAGCTAACAGAAGGAAACAACAGGCACCAGTTCCACTAGTGGGTGCTATGAAGAAATCTCATGCCACTAGAGCTGTGTCCATAGATTCTCCAAGAGATTTCCATAGTTCTTTTGGGCAGTGTTGAACAGAGCTAGATTGAAGCTGGAAAGCTAGGAATTCCTACTATTACCCCTACTATTCCTACTGTTCACTCAACTCAGAACAAATTTTGTAATTTAAGGGGGAGAGGGTGTGGAGAGATATCTGAGTAAGGAATAAAAGAATTCATAATCTTTCACGAGCACATCTTAGTACTGTGCAAATCAGTATGCAAGAGCTAATTTTTGTCAGTTAACCCAATGTAGCTATCCATAGAATGGGAAAGAGTATGTTCTAAGATACAAAACCAAACTCTGCTTGTGTATGTATTTATCATAGCTAGGAGAGATTTTATTATTAATTAGAAAGTATCCCTTCAAAGTCTTCAAGGTTTCAGATTCTCCCAGTAGGTGTTCAGCTGCTTACACAATGAAGAGATTTGGATACAAGAAACTGGCACATCATTTGTTACCAAATTTTGACAGACAAGACAGTTAAAATCATGACACTCCCTGGGAGGCATCCAAGTAAATTTCCATTACAACAATTCAGTCTTACCACTCTGTAGAGATACAGGAAGCTTTGACTTTATTCAACTCATCCTGAATAGCCTGTTTGGCTCGGATTTCAGCATCAAGAGCAGACTGTAGTTCCAACCTTGCAGACATATCCAGTTTTGCAAAGCGGCGCATCTTCCAGGGCATGTCCTAGCAAAGGATATAGAAAGGGAGAAGGAAGAGTAAGAGGGAATAAACCAGAAAATAAGGAATGCAGCTAACTTCAACAATTACATTTCTCAGTCTATTATGTTCTTAACAGAAGAGGCCATTAATTCCAAAGTAATCTAAAATTAAAAAAAAACAAACCCAAAGAGTATTCTTAGTAGTATTATAATTTTTAAACTCAAGTACTAAAAAGGCAAGGGGAATGTCTTAGGCTGTCATGATGTCAAAAGCAATAAGATTTTCTGAATCTTAGTTATGTTGTGCTTTGAAGCAATTGACAGCTATGAAGGACATTCACATTTCAGAAGTGAAAGATTTCAAGGCTTTCAAGATCCAAAGTAAACATTTCCTTCAGCAAATTCATATGTGTCTATATACATAAGTATATATATATAATGATACTAGATGACTATATTACTATATAAAAGTAGCTGCTCAAATAAGATCATGTATAAAATCACATTATAAGGATATTGATGTTTAATTGGTAAATATACAATAAATTTGCTATTCAGATATTCACAAGGGAAGCTCAAGGGAAGTTTAACTTTTGACTAACACAGACTCTTACAGACAGGTAAATTACTGCAGCTGAAACTCTCAAATTAGTGCTTTTTCAAACAAACAAACAAAAACCTGACCTACAGTAGGAATCTTACCGTAGCTCTTGCACCCAGACTGGAGTTCCTCAGGACCTCCAGTTCTTCTGTCATTTTAGAAGCCAAGGCTTGAAGATAACCTCGAGCATCTTTCTCATCACTTACCCTACACAATCACATGGGAAGAAAAAGCTGTTTTAACCAAAGATTTTAAAGAAAAATCAAGTGTCCCTACAATAAAAGAGCAACCAGAAACAGGAAAAAGCAGAATACAAAACAAAAATTGTAAAACGTGACGAGTAAGAAAAACCAAAACCAACCCAGAAAACCACACAAAACTAAGGCTCTGCTGCTCTGCAGAGTTCCATTAAACAATATGCCTCAGTGAGACAAGGACTAAAGACTGAAGAACTACATATCTAAGTAATGTATGTCTCAGTATAAATGTCGGCTACCTGAAATTGAGATGCTGGGAAAGAAATCTTTCAGGATTCAACCTATTTTTTAGAGACTAAATTAAGGCAAAATTTATAACCAATATTTAACAGTTCAACCATTCACACAATACTGGAACTAGTTGTTGACTTTGCTGTATCAACTGACTATGAGAACTAGTAGTTAGACTCACACAGTGACGTTATTTGAAGAATTGCTAATTAAATAAAGGAAGAGTCTAATTTTAATGGTATTGAACAGCGTAAGCCAGACAAGGCACTCTCATCTCTCAAGATTTCTTTCTATCAAGATGTGTTTTCTGGGTCTAAAGACATCAAGGAGGAGACATGTCTGGTTTTCAGAGTCTTTGATCATCATTTACAAAGAAAAACAACACCTTTCTATGATTAATTACAGCAGAGGGTTCTTTCTTCACTTTGCCTCAGGTATTAACATAGAAAATAAAGTTGCTAAAAAGTTACCTCACTGAAACTAAGTAGCTTATGAAAAATGTAAAAAACAGGGGGAAAAAACCCCAAACCAATAAAAAAAACCCCAAACACCCAAGAAACCACCCCAGACATTTCCTTTCACCTTACATGCCTGGGTCTGAAAACACTCATCCTGCTCAAAGAAGTTCTGCAATACCAGGGCATATTAAAGTCTCTGAGCTGGTCCTGAAGATCACCAATCTTAATACCACAGCTTGATCATAATTAGATCTATCAACACTAACCACAGAAACATTTGGGATGTGATCTAAGTAGTGAACTTCAAATAGCTATAAATAACTTACAAGAAAGTGGGAAAATAGTTATTCTACTTCATGGAAATTAACTTATCCTTGCTTCCTGATACTGATTACAGCATCTGTAATCCTAAGTATGTTGGACTGGAGATAAGCGCTGTGCAGAAGGACCTTTCTGCACAAAGTGATTCCCCCTTCATATCTATAAAGCAATATAAGCTTCTCTGGTTGATACTGTAGGGTTCACATACACAGTGAATATGGAAATGGTGCTTACCTGTAAGTTTATCATTAATTAGAAAACTAAAATAATGTTTCAACAAAGATGGATAGTCACCAGGAGGCAATGAAGAGAGAGAATACTTTGAACTGCCATGGGCATGGGAGGAACAGAGGAGCTTTCCCATAGTGGTCTTAGGGCAAGGTGCAGAAGCTACGGGCTCAACGTCTACAGGCTGCAGTGACTTCTGGGTATGCAGTTTAAGACTGACATAAGGAAGACTCCTTTAATACAGAGGATGCTAATGCAAAAAGAGTGACCACTTGCCACAAAACTGACATCCAACATGAAAAAAACAAGCACTTATTCAAGCTTTAGGCTTTATCTCCTTTGTCTCCTGCTTACAACGTAGTTCAAAAGGTTCAGAGGAGCCTAGGGAAAAAACCCACATGTCCTGCCTCTATTAAAATGGGTGGGAATTTTGATATTAATGAGTCAGTATTTTTCCCAAGGTATACTGGAACTCAATGGAAACAGCACACCTGTTTTTCTTTCCCTTAACATTGTGGCTGACACATTTTGACAACCAGATACAGTTAATCTTGGCTGGTACAGACCACTCAGGATAAAAGAGAAGGCAAAAGCTGTATAATTAAATACCTGGTAAAAAGAAAATAGCGTACGCCGGAATAAAAAGAATCTGACAGTGTAACTTTTCCTGATGTACAAGAAGGGAACAAGAGATTTAGCAATCACAGTTTGATCTCTATTTTTCATGACAAGTCAAACCTTTGCAGTAAAAAAGGGACAATGTCAGATTAAAAATAAAATTGAATCAGTGCCTTATTTTTAACTTTTTGAATTAAAGCTTAAAAACTTTCAATGTTCAATTTCTTTGTCAATTTTTATGCCTTATAGATAAGGTGACAAACTTTGGTTTATGATGCACAACATCTTCAGGCTCTAAGTGCTGAAAAGCTGCACAAGTAACAATCTCAGAGAGATGTTCCACAGAACACGTAGAAATCTAGAAAATTAAAATATACCTATGAAGTATTTTTTGCAAAAATCTACACTGAGTTCAAGGAAACTCCTCAGACTTGCTAAAGACATTAAATCAAATAACAATTTGGAGCTGAGATACAGTTTTGTTTTCCACTAGATGGCAACATTCTCTTGATAAGGAGATGCAATGATTAAACATAACTTGAACTCGGGAGCTCTTGGGAGTTTTTGAATTTGTTACTGGTTTGTTTGGCTTTTTTTTTTTTCCTTAGAGTAAGAATGGTAAAGTCACCCTTACTACATATCTCTCCTTGTCCCCTCTCTTACAAAGAGTACTAATAAGCATAGCAAAAGACCTAAGGAAGAGTTCTCAGGTTCCACCCAGAGTCACTTATTTTCTTTACTGAAAATTTAGATTACATGTTTTCATATATAACAGGATACTTTACAACACTTCACAATACAAAATGGACCCAGAGGACTAGAGATATTTGCAGAACAGAAAGGGTCTTGAAGCCCTGGGATCTTATGCCAAAGCTGCATCTCACCTGATTTAAGAATCTCAAGGAAGTACAAGAGCTGTGACTCCCTGTAGTTTCTTAGAGCTTTTGCATTTCTGTCTTCATGTCACAGTGAAGAAAAGCCCCAAACTTAATTATTTCTTTCCCCCTCAAACAAAATTTACTTTTCTAGAACTACTTCTCCAAGTTTTCAGCATTTCACTCTTCTGCCAAACCCTGAAATTTCCCCTTGTCCTCCAGAACTTCTGGTTTATAGATCATTAACCTCCTAACTCAAACAGAACGCATCTTAGAAATTTTCTTGTTTGGACTTTCTTACACAATCCAATTTCCTCAGAATGTTACTAGATCTTCACAGTACTGTTCATTCTCTAAATCTTTTCCACAATTTGTGGTGTGCTTTCTTCTGAGAGCAGTCAGTTTTCAGAATTCAAATAGCAGTGTTGGGGCTTTTTAATATTTAAGGCAGAAGGGGGGTTTTGTTTGTTTGTTTTCTTCTTTATTAAAACTACAATCAATTTTTGAGATAAAAATCAACCACACTGCAACAGTTGGTTGGAAAGATACCTAGTCAACAAGGAGAATGCTAAATGAATCTTCTGGTAAACAATAGTCATGGCTTCTGGCCTCAGCTGAATTTAAGTCTAATATCCACTCTACGGGTAAAAATCAGTTGGGATTTAGCTCATCCATATAAACATACCAACAATATGGAATTCTTCATCTGAACTAGTTGTCTAAGCTTCCTTTCCAATCCGTGGGAAGAAAAATAGACTTCTACAGTACTAGTCGTAGGATTTATTTTAGATATCTACCTTAAGACTTGTAGAACTAGGTTACAGGAATCCCTCCCAGGGAGACTAATAAGTTAAGATTCTTGCCAAGTACTCTGGGAATCACTACCGAGATTTTCATCGACCTCCTTTTTACATCAGACCATGGTTATTTAAAAGATCCCTTTTTAAAGTGACTGCATTAACCTCCTATGCAATGAATCTCTTTCCCATGTCCCATAGGAAAATTTATGGCTGACTATAAAAGCCTCAATATTTCTACTCTTGTCAAGGAATGATGAGTGATTTGGCTAATATAAACTTGTCAATATAATACCTCCATTAAGACAGAATCATCTGTGAGGGTCTACTGCTATCACATCAGAATTTGAAATGAAAGTTTCATACAAGTATTGTTATTAATATTTTAGCTCTATTTATGGCACCACAGATAAAAAGACTTTTGTACATTTGCCCTAAACAGGAAGCACAGCAAGAAAAGCAAGGAAAGGCTAAAGGGAACACGATAGGCCATACTTGCAAGTTCTAAAATCTAAAAGAATGAAAAATTTAGAAGGACCCAAGGAGTTGTGAAGGGACTGCATCAACCACCCAAGTCCAGACTCGAATAACGGGGTAGATTTCCTCACAGAGATTACCTATGAGATGGCAAAGACTCGTTGGGCTTGTGGTACTGAAACCAGGGCTAGAATAAATCCCTTGACCTATTACAGAGAGCTGAGCAAACCATTTAGAAAACCAGTTATTAATTTCATCTACCGCCTCCTATCTTTCATGAATCACGGTACAAAAAGAAAATGGTAGGCAATCCCCATTTTTAAAAGGTATAAAGTCTGCACAAAAATATGTATTTTAAAATAATTATTATGTGAAAAATCTGATCGTTTTGAAGAGGGAGCCAACAAGCTCTACCCTATTTTGTTAGCTCCAAGGCATTCTGTTCTCATAATGAAGAGGTGGGCAGGTATGGATTTAAACGGCATGTTCTTCTGAGGAAAACACAGGGTTGTGACAGATCAAATAGGATTCGTTTTCTTCAAAATTAGTTTTTTCCTTTTCAAATGTTTATCATTATTATATATGGTTAAATACTTCACATAACACCCCTAGTACCACAGCAACAGCTGCCCAAAGAAGGGCCTCGTTTCAGTACACAGTGCTGAATTCTAAGGACAGCAGATGGACATTACCAGATTATCTGGGTAGCACATGGAAAATCTAAACATTGTAAGAAAAAAAATGTGAGACAAGATACGGCTTCACATAGCTGAAAAAAAAAATTAACATAAGCAGAGAGAAGTATGGAGGAAAAGCTGAGATATGTACAGTGATTAGAATCTGGAACCAAGTCAGACTTGTTTTATTTTTAAACTCTCCCTAATGTTTGCCCACATATTGCTACTTCCCCTCCATGATCCTTTAATTTTTATTTCCATACTTTTAAAAAGGCACTATATCATGATAAGGGAGCAGTAAAATGCTTTTATTCAGAATGTCAGTCTTGCATGTTTCTGATCCATTTCTATGAAGGATTTAGGGCAACGAAGCTGGTGAAGGGTCTGGAACACAAGTTTCATGAGGAGCAACTGAGAAAACTGGGACTGTTTAGTCTGGAGATGAGGTTGCTCAGGGGAGATCTCATTGCTCTCTACAACCACCTGAAAGGAGGTTGTGGTGAGCTGGGGTCAGCCTCTTCTCACAGATAACTAGAGACAGGACAAGATGGAATGGCTGCAAGTTGCACGAGGGGAGGCTCAGGTTACAAATTAGGAGAAATTTCTTCTCAGAAAGAGTGGTTGGGCATTGGAACGGGTTGCCCATGGAGGTGGTGGAGTCACTGTCCCTCAGGGCGTTCAATGAAAGGTTGGATGAGGTACTTAGGGACACGGTTTAGAAAGCAATGTAGGTGGTAGGAGGATGGTTGGACTATATGATCTTGGAGGTCTTTTCCAACTTTAATGATTCTGTGATTTAAAGATAACAAAAACCTCAATCCCAAACCTTTTACCCTCCAGCAGTATCTCGAATATGTGCAAGATGCTTTATCGTATACCTGAACCACATCATTAAACAGTCTCATACACTGAAGAAGAGACACTCTTGGCACATTTTTACATAATGTTAGGTAAAGCAATCAAAAACTAATTCTGACTTGTCTGTTTCCAGAACTGCCAATTTTTTTGAGTGCCTTCACATGTAAATATGAAAAATGGGGTTTAGTGACCTTGGTGCATTAAGACAGATAAGCATTACCTTAAAACAATACAAAATGTGAATTAACTTGGGGTTTTTTATGAGTAAGCATTCTGATTTGCTAAAAATTAATTGTTCATTTAAACAACTTACAGGTTTGTCTTTACTTCCATAACACAGGCTATCTACCCACAGTTACAAGAGACTAGATGTAAGAGGAACATGTACAAAGTAGACCCTTTACATGTTTTAACCTCTGCTATGAATATAATTCCTTGAGACACTATGGACTTTCTCACACAGATAAGTGTTACATAATTCTTTCTAGTAAGATGTCCACCTAGTTATATTAAAAAAAAGTTTCATATTTTTGCTTTGATGCAACAAAGTAGATTCTTTCACTGACATGAGACAAGAAAAAGGGAGGGCGAGGGGGAATCAAGAAGTAAACCAAAAAAGATTAGGATATGATGATGAAATTTTCCCAGAAGTGGATGATCTGTAAAAAATGTCTGGATGCAAACTGGTTTTGTAGATGCTAAATACTGCAACAGACCATAAATAGGGAGGGGAGAGAAACAGGCACAAAGAGGAAAAATAAAGGCCACCTTGATAAAACAATATTTTTCTCTTAGTAGACTCAACTTGGCGGGAATTTTTTCCTTAATTTATTAGAACTGGACAGAAGAATTTAGAAACATAACGTCTTATTTAGCTAAAGTATTATTAGAAACATCACTTGACTGGCTTTGTGGTAATCTCAAATGCCCTCCTTGTGAAGAAAAAAAAAAAAAAGGTAAAAAAAAAAATTCACATAAAAGTTGCACTGTATTTGTTTCATTCTGCCACATGCCAGGCAGATGAAGGAAATGAATGCCAAGACACAAGCACTCAGCCACTGCTTTTCCCAGGCTTATTCCTCTCAAGGCATGAGCTCAGCACATGACTCCTTCTAGCATTCTTCCAAAGCCACAAGCCACACCCAATGTCCATGATTCTTCTGCACTTAAAAAAAAATTTGCATTTGCTAAGAGACTTTCCCTCTAAAGGAGGAACATTATTTTCCAGATTTGGATATTATTAAAATCTCAAGCAAAACCACAGCAGAATCCCAGATGCGTGTGAGCTTTTACCTAAGCACTTCCAAGTGACATGAGCAAAGGCAAAACCGCACTAACAGCCCTACCACATGCTGAGGGGACTCTGCAATGACATCAGAGCAGATACTCACCACTGGATGATCTCAGTAATCTGGGCCTCCCAATGGGCCACAGACTCCTTTTTATCAGCCAGGTCTCTCATCTCTTCCTCCAGCTGCCGGTTATTCATACTCAGCCTTTCAAACATGGTGGTGAGCTGAATGAGAATTTAAACAACTCGTTAAATACATAAGCTACTGTGATTCCACCGCTGTGCAGACTTCAAGACCATGTGTTCTCCTCTCCCACATCATCCATCTGCTATCCATTGCAATAAACACCATGTAACGATAAAAGCCAGAACCTCATCTTGTATATAACCGTAGCTGTACCAAAAGGCCATTTTTAAGGACTAGAACTACATTTTTAGTCTAACAACTTAATAAGTTTTCTGAGAATGAGTCTCCAAGTATCTTTATAACTCTTAGAAGGCTTCTGCTTTGCACAATATTGGTGTGGAATGCCCTATATAGAAAAAAACACATTAAGAGAGAAAAGCAAGGGCACAGAAATACTTATAGCTCAGATAAAACTGCTGAACCTCTCCCTTGCTTAGTAACCATAGAGAATGGGAGGCTTAACTGGCATAAGCACAAGTCAGTCCTGAGATTCTCCAGGTGCCTCAAATTCTTCTATTTTTCATTTTACTTACTTGCAGACAGGGAAATTGAATTTAAATTCCTATCTGTAAGTACAATATGTTATACCTAGCAATTAACCTCACTTGCATTCACACAGCTGTCATTCATACATGCACATTCTGCAAGACAAAAGCCACAGCTAACCCGAGTCGGCCCTGGAAACTAAACCTTCATTATGCTAAATGATTATTCAGAAAGTCAAACCGGAATCAGAGATCAGATAGGCTTTATAGGAAGGTCTGCTTAGGAGAATGAATCTCATGTGAAAGGCTTCCTTTAGCACTGAAATATATTAACAAATCAAAATGATGAAAAAATACCATTTTTTAATCTAGTCTACTCTTTTTACTCCTAATACAAGTACTCTGCTCCATATTTATCATTTAAATGGCCTTCTTATTTAAATATGCCTATTTATTAAAAGTCATTTGACAGGAAAAATACAAAGCTAACCAAATTTTAAAAAGAAAAAAGAAAAAAAAGGCCAAGCAGAAAGAGTTTCAAAGTGACTAGTCGCTCTCTGTTCTTGGGCTAAGCCTACATATAGGTGTATAGCTGGAATTCTGCTTATACTGATATGAAAATATACTTTAATTTGAACACCAACATGAAAACACTCTTACTTTGAAGAACACTGTACTTTCATTGTATTTTTAGAAAATCTAATGCATTACAAAAAGAATAGACAAGTTTAGCAAGACTTGGCTAATCCACAATGAACTTGAATAACCTGTCAAAATGAACAATAAAGAGATAATCTAAATGCACAAAATGTAATTATTCCTTGCTCAATAGACTTCAATTAATATGCCTTATCATCTGTATTTTTTTAATATCTTAAAGTAACACTTAATCTCAATAGGCGGGAGGGGCCCTGCTATTTCACAGTAATTGACATGCAAATATATCCTAGCTAATCACACCACTGACTGCATTTTTATGTTTGGGTGATACAAAGAAATCCCACTTTTTTTTTTTGCTGAAGACATTGTTTAAAATTAATCTTACTAAACTGTAAGACTAACACAATTCCTAAACAAAAAAACACATGTGGGTATATATATATGTATGTGCACATATTCTGAAATTCAGATGCATGTAGGTACTCTCTACTCAAATCAAACATTAATCACCACCTTTTGTGTGCAACACTAATTGTTGCTGTCAATTAAGAGTTAAGAAGAACCAAAACAGCTCTATATCGTCAAATTTATACATAGCATCCAATAGTTGTGAACTCAAGACTCAACTAACCAGCACTTACCTTATCAAGTTCATTAGAAAGTTTTTTGTTTTCCTCTGTTAGTAGGACCTTTTCTCTTTCATACTTCTGTTTGAACTCTGTTTCAAATTCCTCCCTTTCACTTTGGCTAAGAAATAAAATGAAGCAGAATTAGGAGGTTTCCTATTCTAAAACTCATCATGCTATTTACTTAAATACATAAAGATTGATGCCCACACTAGCTGAAAGTATGACACTGGTAATACCACAGCCTATTAAAACTAGGCAAGTAATACATTACACTCCCATCTTAGGACCTCAAGGCAGTCTGTTGATATGTATCATCAAACAATGATCTTTCCTTCAGTACAGAATTAATAGAGCTTCACTGAGCTTATGTTTATCAATCCCCTTATACGGATTCTATTCTTTAGGTGAATCTTTCAAACACTGAGCAGCTGTAATTCTGCAAGCCGAAGTGTGTGTCAATATTCTGAGACATTCATATATTCCACAGTTCACACAGAACAGGCAGAAATGACCACATGTGAAACCAAAACATACAGAATCCAAATTAGAGCAATTGGGGCTAAGCGTCTGATGAGAAGAGCTTATATGGGCAGGAGTCTTTGAGCAATTTAGAACAGCCAGAAGACACATTCAAAATGTTCATTCAGTTACTGTATAGTTACTATCAGCAAAAAGTGGATGGATAACATATACGCTTGTGGTATCATCAGATTCTAGAGCAGGTTTGGACCATTCTTTCTGAGAAAGACTTTCAAAGTAGCTGTTTCCCCCAACCCTTCCTTTCTCCTGTCAATGCCACTCAAAAGAGGAGAACCTCTGGTTTGATTCTGCTTAACAACTTTGATCTTGCACAATGAATATGAGAACCTGAAAATACAAGAAACTGCAGGCCCTCTGTTTGCCAAAAACATTTGCCATTTCCTTGAAGTGGTGGATCACAAGTTTGCAGATGTACAGCTCCTCAAACCCACACTTTTGACACTCACTATGTTTGCAAAAGTTTAGTAAGATGACATTGGGGCATCTTGTATTCGCTCTTTCAACAGTTATCCAGGTAACTGGTAGGTTGATGGACCTATACTATAATGCCACAAATACAGTCAATGTCCATTCAGCAAATCCCACTGTCTAGCCTGAAGATCTTTGAAAAAAGTTCCCAGTATAAAAAGCTCACGCTGTAAAAACAGTTTTCAGGGGAAACCTCGTATTGAACACGGCAAAATTTCTTCTGGATACTGAGTAGAATTTTGTATTGTACAACAGAGAAATTACATCCTCACCTCCTTTTCCAAGATGCAGAACTACTACAACCACCAAATGGAGAGAACACCCTTAAAAGATGAGAAGTGTCAGTGGTTGCAGCTAAGAGCAATGCTGGTTTGAATTTCCCATTCCTAATTTGAAATTCATTTAGTGCTTCAACCACTCTTTGAAATCTAGTACAGCATGTTAGTCTCATGGTGAAATTCTATGTTGCTAGGCATCCTTTGAAACATAACACTACGTCCTAGCAAAGTAACATACTCTTGTTACTGTTTAAACGCCAAGTCTGAAATTCACCACCAGTCCTTTTCTGTATCAACAGATTCCAGGCAGATGATGATCTGCCGAGGGAAAAGGCAGGAAGAGATTAAAGCGTTGGCTGTCAGGGGAATTAATAACAGATCCTGCTTCTGTTTGCAAGGCATAGAGTCAAAGCTAATTCCTCAGACAGGAGATTGAACTAATTTTTAATTAATTTGCTTGAGTTCTTTTATTTAGCTTTAATGGTTCTATGATTTAGTTTAGGGGCTTTTATTCTGTATTTGTCTAAAATTTACTCTTTGAAGGCTTTAAAAGGCTCAAAGCAGGCATAGGTGGTGGTGGATTACGGGAGATTTGGATTGCTAAGTGAGCACAACAGATTCATGGCTTTCTCTATTTTATGTTCTTAATTCAACTGGAGTTTTGTCACTAACCCGCTAAGTCAGACTGATATAGAGTACTAGAAAGAGCATTTTAAACAAGGACAGTGTGGGTAAAAGCTATCA
>VZTU01004035.1:0-26080 GCA_013400835.1 Zapornia atra
ATTGCTAAAATCCTGCTCGATTTTATGATCAAGATAAATTACTCACTTTATCCCATTAATCCTTTCATCTGTTCCAAATAACTCCCATGAATGCACTCCAGGAGGCAGAGAGACAGAAGTGAATGGTTTTCAAAGTAACAGCATAGAAGATTGTTTGGGTTTGTTTTTTTTTTTAAATTGTGATGTGAATTGAGAGCCCCAATGTAGGCTTAGCACACTTTTGCAGCACAGAAAAATTCCACATTTCTTCTAACTTTGAAAATTAAAGGTCTGGCTAAGGTGTTTCGTTCATAGATTCAGTTGCCATTACTATTGTGGGGTCTTCTTGTAGGCAGGGGTTTGGAAAGGTTCCTTGTTGTTTACTGCAAAACATACTGTCAATACAGTGGTCCTACTGTTTGGGTTTGGGTTTGTTTGGTTTTTCTTTAATTAGAACATGCTTCACCACCAACACTCAATAGTTTTTGTCTGCCAATAAAGCAATGCACCAAGGTTTATCTAATCTTTCCACGTTTCTAGCATCAATCATTCCTCTATACATTTGCGCATAATTTGCAGGAAGGCTGTAATTTTCACAATTGATAATGATCTCTTCATTTAGTTTGTTTTGTAGCTTTGTTAAATATTAATGTTCTGCCTTTGGTTTTCTCTTTTTAACCTTTTGATTATTAAGGCTTTTACACTTTTTTGTGTAGGTGGCTGAGATGTTGAATCTTAATTCATAATTAATTTTCTAGCAAGTTGTTATTATGATCTTCCTCTTTTTTTCTTTCCAATCTTCCTAAGCTATCTTTTAGAATATTGCTTTTTTATTATTTACATAGACTTACAGTAAAAACATCTGGTACTACTTAATAACCAGTACTGGTTTCAGTGAAAGGTATATTAAGATCAATCACAGATCAGCACTTCTACAACCAGACTCTGTCTCCACTGAAAATAAACTGAGCAAATTTAAATAAACACTTATATAGTTTTCAAATCAAAATGATGTAATGTTTTTGGTCAAAGTCTGTAATGATATGCGGTGCCCTGGAATGAAACGTTATGGATGTTTCCTGTTCTGTAACTAGGCCAAAGAGACCAATAATCTTGTGTGTACAACACACAAGCAAAGATCAAGCTCTTCTCTTTAACTTTTCAGACTGTGAACAGATTATAAAAGATTATAAAGAACTTTTCTCCCGTAACTTTCTATTTTGTGGCACTTTGGATTTCACTTCTCTCCGATGTACCAGCATCCCCAAGAATTAAAAGCAAATGCAACAGCATTTTGTGATGCATCTGATGCTTCCCAGATGTTTTGTGTCACTGACTCTATTAGCGAATTGGTTGAGAGAGAGAGTGTGATTTTTCTGTGAGCCTGTCATTGTCTCCACTTAGTATGTGCAGGTTTGGATCTCTGAGCAGTTTTGATGTACGTGAACTAGATATTCCCAGCTCTTCAAAAGGACATTAGGTTAAAAACCAGCCCTTTAGCTACACCACCACTGAGTCATCCAGCGTGCACATAACACTTTTTGTCTTCAGCGAACTTCACATCGTATTTAGTGGAAGCTTTTTGCCCAGAAGCCAGACTAAATCTAATCTGAAGCAGAGCCCCTGACCCTACACAATACAGAGGTGCGGGACTCTTGGCATCAACCACTTCTGTCTAGTGATCTGCCCCTATTGCACCTAAATACTCAGTAATGCAGGAATAGTCTTCTAGTGGACTCAATTTACTGAGTCATTCAAAACATCCTATAGACCTAAAGAAACAGAGTGTCTTAAGGAGTTTTTAGGTAAGACACGAACTCACCTAAACAGCATACATTAGCCTAGACTGCAGCTGTTACTTCCATTATTTTCAAACTAGCTTTAAGTTCCTGTACATATAAAATGCATTTTCCAATATGTTTGTAATAAGAAAGTAGTAAACTATTAAGTGGCAGCATTTTTTCTTTAACAATACGATTTTTTTCAGAAACATTCTGGTTTAGAATATGTAGCTGCTGGGACAGGTACAACAGATACATAGGTACCAATTTCTTAGCTTTGCAGGATCTAGTTTTGGGTGTCTGATGCCTAAGACAAAATTCAGCTGCATCAAGCATCTAAGGTTCTTATGCACTGCACAGGGACAGTTAAGTGCCTCAAACCTGAAGATGACAGAAAACAGTGCAGTAAGTTAACTGTCTGGGAAATGCTGATGATACTTTAAATTAAACTTGCAACAGACTGGTATAGCTTTCTACTAAGGATTCACAGTCCAAAACGTCCTAGTCTAGGATTCCTGCAATGTCACGTAGAAAGAATGGGTACATATGAGTCACTACAAAAGGATGTCCTTTCTACTTAAGATAACTGAATTAGATGCCAAAATCTCTTACAGAGAATATAATCTTTCTTGTAGAAATACAGTTTCTCTGGGAGGCTAGTGATATAATCAATAACTCAATGCATTTATCTTGGTGTGAGACTCGTTCTTGTCTTTCTTTTGCATTTGGTGTTTTAAACCCACTTCTATTTCCTAGATGAGAACCCCATCAACAAAGTTATGAACTAGTGAGAAATATTTTTTTATGGCTTCCAGAGAAAACTATCACTGCTAAGAATGGATCTGAAGATGCAGGGGTCTGTATGCCAGTAATCACTGGAGCAAGCCAGCTAGCTGAAGGGATTCTGGCTTCCATCCTTTCCTCCAGCCAAATCATATCTACATTATACATCTACCGTTTCATGTAAAATTCATCAGCATTCCTCAACACAAGAACCCAGAAATCCCCACTCCCTATGAGAATTACACAGAATTAGCCAGAAAATTAATGTAGCCTTTACCGCAATAACCCTGAGGCTAGTACCCCATCTGGCAGTGAGTGCCTTACATTCACAGCTTGAAGAGTTCCTCCTGTATATCTTTATATGAAAAGAGATTGGACACAAAAAAGTTTGGATAAAAACCAACAGAAATCCCAAAGTAAGGGCTAGAGCCCCCAGATTCCCAGTTCACAGAGTATATTGCAAATAAAAACTGTTCAGTTCAGTAAGCAATAACTATTTAATTTACAAAAGGCTGTAGACCCACAAACACTGCATTTCTTGCTGTGTCGTGATAAAGCTTCAACATGGATAAAAGAGGGGAGATGGATGAGAAAATGAAGCAACTGGAAAACCATATTGTGCATTCCTGCACGTCTAAATTCAGGTTGAGATGATCAGCCTGAGAAAGCTTTCACACTCAAATGACTCACTCCCATTGGGTGTAATTAGAAAGTAGGCTCTCAATTTAGGAAGACAATTTATCAAAATATAAGACGATCAGACCAGACTACGTGGGCTAATTTGAACTATAGCTGTATGACAAATTTTCAGGTCAAACAATGTTGGGTTCAGGCAACAGTTGGGTAGGCATTTTTTCAACAAAGTCCTGCTTTCAGGCACCCACATTCCTTCCTAGGCCAATGCACAATTCTATGTTCTTGAGTGTTGTTCAGGTAGAAAAGATGCCATGGTATGCATTGAACCAGCATTGTAAATCTGCTTCAGCCTGTATTTTTGGTATATATCAAAGTTAATACACTATTTTCTTTGGTTCAGTAGGTTTGAATTAGAACATGGAATTCTTAGACACATTCTAAGTTCTGGATATATCACAGATTTACAGATAAGCCTTCTAAGCAATTTCTCAAAACTCTGTGCATTGTACAAAGGTCCTATGAAATGCCTGAAGAGTTTATAAGATGTATGCCTGACTTATGTTTTTGAAAACGTCTATGTCTGAGGTGTCACAACAATAATATAACAGGTAAGAGATGGTTAAATTTATTTTGCTATTTAAAGAAGCAAGAAGGAATTTCTATGAAGTCATTGTTATCTTGATCACTTGAAGATGTCTTCTGCTAGGAGAGTCAAAGCATTCAGTAGTGTCAGCAGTGGATGAGATCGTGTTTGATTCCCTTTTTACCTATTCCATAAAGAGAGTATTTCTTTTCTATTTAACTTGAATAAGTTACTCAGCCAGAAAACAGATTTTCAAAATAACTCATAGTTTACAAAATACCTGACAATTTAAGCTGTACAGATAATGATTTAAATGTCATTTAATGTAATAAAGTTTCACCAGAAGGGAATATTTAATGAAAACAATCCACAGTGCAGAGTTCTGCAGGAAGACTAACAGTCTATATATTCCAGAGCTGCCTTTGCCAGTGAACACAGGGATTTGGGCCTCTTTCAGCCTCTTGACCTTGTCAGCCCTTTGAATTTCTGTTTAACAACATAAAGTGTATATAAACCATACCGCTAATTAGATAACAGCACTTGAGAAATTACTATCGTAGTCTTTAGTTTGCATATTTTACATTTTACGTCTAAAAATTAATAATGTACACAATACTTTTTAGTCTCCTTTGAAATATTAATTACACTTGATTTCAACATCAAATGTGATATTATTCTGTTCTACTTTTCTTCCAACTACTGCATTTTAAACTAACAATATCTTTCAGTGAATTTCTAACTTAGAGGAAAGAAACAATTACTTCACTGAATATATATACTGCTCCTGTGAAATTCAATGGCAAGTATCTAGAATACAAATAAGACAGGCTTTGTTACCATATGGCAATTATGCTACAGAAACAATATTGGTTCTGTAAGACCTTCAGAATATAAACTTTTGAATGAAACCGTTTTCTTCTAGACCGCACGAGCTGGAGGCCTTCCTGTCATCCAGTTAGATCTGTTGTCACTGGCAAAGCACACTCCCATGGTGAGATGATGGTAGCTGGTAAGTGTAAGGATGTTTTTTATCTTTTGTCAACAGGCTCTGTGTACACAGCAAAACATTCCCCACAACCAAAGATAAGTTAAGCACATCATAGGATAAAAAAAGTAAACATAGCCAATAACATTAAAATAGTCATCATTAACTCCCACCAAAACATTGCCACACCAGATTCAGTGAGAATTAGAAATGCAAAGGTGATGATGAATAAAACACTTTAGGCTTTTAAATACTGCCCATTATTTTCTGTCCATGCTTCAGTGAATGAAATTAAAGAGCTTCAAAAACATAATAAGAAAGTCCATTTTACATCTTTCAATAAGGTTTAATTTTCCTACTATATAAACACAGAGGCGTTTTTAATCACAGCAAAACTAGATTCAGCATGAAACCATACCTTGAAGAAATAAGGTAGATTTTGTTGCATTTATTCAAATAATGGTGTTAAAGAAAAATGTGTTACTGTTATACAGAGCTTGGTTACAGCGGGTTTCTTTTTTGCTAGGCTTAGCAGATCTTGAATATAACAAAAAGAAATTATGGCTTAACTGAAAATATACAGATTAAAATTAGTCTTATTCATTGATTTGACTAACGTGGTCATGCAGTTTTTGACTGACAGTGGGGAACACAGAAGGCTCCTTGATTTTAATATATCTGTTATAAAGGATGTTCTTCAGAGCAGATTACTTCCAAGGGAAAAAATGGCAGCCAAAAAGATGGCAGTGAACCTGCACTGCTTAACAACCACAAGAAATACGTTACTGATTGGCATTACAGCTTTTACTTTGGAAAAGCTTATTGCAACATTAGGGATCTTCACCAAGATGCTAGTGGGCAATAGCGTACTTTTATACCTTTAAGGGCTAAAGAGAAAAAAAATTCAGAAGAACTTAGAAGATGTAGAAGAAAATAAAAGATTTCAGAAATCTTTTTAATCTCTTTTTTTTTTTTTTACTAAGGATATCTTCTTACAAGAAGGAATTACATGTGAAAAATATTGGAAATCATTGGTGTATACAGCACTGGGACAAAACAAATCTCTCTAAAAGATGAACTATTTTAAAAATTATTTGAAGTTTTATCGTAACTCAGTGTTTCTACACCATAGGGTGATCTTGGGAATTTGTAGACAGTGTGTCACTAACACAGACAAATGTTGATGTACAGACTGTTTTACCAGAGGCAACAGTCCAGCCTCTGGCAGCTCTCTATTCGTGTTCGTGTTGTGGGTCCTGAGTGTGTTTCCAGAGGGCTGTGACTGCAGTCTTCTGCAATACAGATGGATTTTCCTTGGGCATTCAACAGGGACTTTCAGGCCCCCTGGCAAGGAGGGCACTTCTAGCACTTGCCCCATCCCTAAGCTGTCTATAAAATGTTCTGATCAATGTCAACACTTCCCAAAAGAAAACTTCATTACACATAACATGAAGGAAGGAATCAGGCTTGAACTTCTGGGGTGACAAACTTTGCCATCACTCTTCCAAGATTAGTTTGTACCTTTATAGAGCAGCAAACATCACCAGAAAACAACAGTGTTTGCTTCTGCAAGTTTGGCTTGTTTAAATGAACCCTGCTTGCCTCCCACCCTGACTGCTCTATTGCTTTTTCTTTTTGGTACTCCAGCTAGGCGCCAGAGAGCTGTTCTCTGGAATTTATGTCTCACCTAGGCACATAAATTAGATTATTTAGGGATGGATTTCTTTGATTAGGTTGTTTTTTGGTTGGTTTTTTTTGTTTGTTTTGTTCTTTTTTTTTTAATATATACGGGATGATGTAAAAGTAAAAGAAACTAGGGAACAAACAGAGTTTCTTCAGAGAAGCCAGTCCGGATTAGACTATTGTCTCAAAAAACATACATTTACTCATTGAAAATCTTTAATTTGTCCATAATTGAAAGCATTTGTTCTTATCCCTCACAATTATAAAGAGAACAGACTTCTGAGCCAGTTTCCATGCTCCAGTACCTCTCAGTCATCTACTAATTGCCCTGAAGATTTAATAGAGAGGACACTGTCTGGACAATGTTGGAATGCTTGAAAATCAAACACCCGCTGGGAAAGCAAACTTAAGCTACTTGAATCAAAAATTCAAGCCAGTCAATATCAGGAAAAGCACCATGACACAGCTGTCAACAAAAGTCCTTTCAATTAATTAGCCATGCTACATGTAATGACAGCATCCCTCTTACACCAATACTGAATTCCACTAAGAAGTCAACAACCCACTTTGGTTTTGAAATAATGTCTGGATATTGTCCCTTTGGGCACTTGAGCAACTGGTTAGAGAAAACACCACAGCCCACCTTGCACACAGATACTGTTCACTATCTTTACAGGGATTCCTGGAAGCATATTTTGTATGGATGTGGACATGCATGGAAATCAAGAGAGACCAGATACCATATAGGAAATCTGACTTGTGGCAGAGTATGTGAGAGGCAATGGGATGGCATCCTGCATTCACTGTCTCGGGATGGAACTATGAATTTTGAAACAATCCAGCCACTTCTAAATCCATTTTCTGATGTGTACATGCTATTTGTCAAGAGACATACTAAGGGCAAATTCACACAAGTATTTTGTACCACGATGATCTGCTGTTGGCCCAGAGATCTGATGCATCCAGTTTCTACACAGGTTTGGGTCATCTGAAAATCTCGATCACATCAGCCATGTTGGAGAAGGTGACTAGACGTGCTGTCTTTGAAAGCCAGAGAACTGGGAAGGTATGGGTGCTAAGTATGCTCTTTCACTACCTCAACAGCTATTCTCAGCCATGTACATAGTTCTCGGACAGCAAGAACCTCGTAGGATTCCACTTCAGCACAGGGAAAATTCATGCAGATACCCAGTACTTGTGAACACTTCCAGTGCTTATGTGGACAGCCAAATAAATTACAAATCTTCTCTGAAAGTAAATTATCAATGTAATAAGAGTTTTCAAAGAACACCATGCATGAAGCTGTAAATGCATCGTTGGCACATAATGTAGAGACTTTTATGTCTGGGAAGATATATGGCAGATGGACTAGGGCAGATAGTTCACGGATTACCATGGATCTGAGGGTACACACTGGAAGGTGCTTAGACCAGTCCCCCTCATATTTTTTTTAAATAGATAAAAACTATGATAAAGTCCAGGCAGTTTAACCATCGGATGTCTTATCCTACCAGGCAGTGTGACAAGACACAAAAGATACAGCCTTGTAGCCCTACAAGAACTATGCAAAGTTATATTACAAAAAATGTGTTAGGGTGCAGCAAGGACCAGCTACTGCCTGATGACAAGCCAGGAGGGACAGGTGACCTCAGAGCTGGCAAAGAGTGCACAGACAGGAAGCACTCCTGCAGGCACTAAAGGCTGTGAGCAGAGCCCAGGGGCTGGCGCACTGGGTTCTTCAACAGCCCCAGCCAGAGCAAGCAATAAACCAGGTCCAGGCAGTCAAGCCAGGAGCAAAAGGAGATGGGGCCAATGAAAAGGCTGGAGAACAAGCTACAGTGTGGATCCAAAGTCCATCAATGAGTCAGGGCCAAAGACAAGGCTGGAGGCATGCTGCAATTTATGTCAAAAAGGCACATTCAGGAGGTGGACTTTCAAGAGCACAAGTCCTAGGGCCATCTGAGAGATGGGTGAGAGAAAGGGCTGTAGGTCAGTACACCTAAAATGTATCTTGGGCAGGAACTGATGTCTCTAGGTTGAAATGGGGCTTCTGGCCCCTTGTGGGGAGGTCAAGAAGAGTCAGTATGGCTGAATGGCTCCTTCAGAGCCCTGACAAACTTGTAGTTGGACTTAAATTCTATTTTAAAAAAAAAAAAGTGTCAAATAATTGATAGGTAAATTGTTCCAACACATTGATTAAACTACTCTGAGCCTTCTTTACCCATAGCTTATTGATGCACTGAATAAAGATTTTTGCAGTATGTTTTTTCAGAACATACTGAACAGTGGGATGAAATGATACTCTTGACCTCACTGAATATTTAACTTTGCAGATATACACGTAGGGAAAATTAGGCTCATGAGAAGCCTAGCTAATTAGGAGTTTTGCTATTTGGCATAAGCAAGTGAGTTATAGGTATAGACCTTTTACCCAGAAGCAGCTATAATTAATTGGGGAATTGAGCATAGAACATGCTAACTTGCTTGGCTGCGATATATAGACAAGTACCAGGACTGATTTAGTAGCAAGCATTTTGATAAATCACTCATGAGATTAAGTTGTAATAATAATGTAACCATTCCTATATGATTGATGTAGAATTGAAATAAATATACAGAAGTGATTTGCATAACCAATAAGAATTAAAAAATAAAATCTGTAGCAAGAAGGAAGAGACAAATGCTTGGGAAGTGAACACATAAAGAAAACTGTATTTATAAAGTCTGGCAAATATTTTTATTGAAACTTCTTGGCTAGAAATAACAGGTTAAGCAGGATTTGTCCTGTTGTTCGGAGTTGTATTTCTTATGCCCACATTGGAGACAACTGCTTTGATTTTAACAATAAACTTTGAATGATACCTAAAATAAGTAAAAAAATAAACTAGAAAAATAATACATGTTTATACATCCTATGTCATATTAATTAACCATGTCCTTAAGTATGGTGGCATATTTCAACATCTTTATATATTTGTAGACAGGCAGAGCTGTACCTTGCTCAGAAAAATATTTTAAAGAAATTATTTACTTTTGCTCCATGTTCTTAACGACAGCCAACAACAGACATGAGACATCAGTACGTAATTCCTGAACAGAACACTAGTCCACATCATCTCCACTGACTTTTTTTCCAATGCTTCTTGCTCCATTGTCGGGAGGGGTTTTTTTGCACTGGCTATTGTGCTGTCACTAATAGAATTAGGAAATTTTTTCAAGGCAAAAATGTAGCATAAACATTTTCAGCAAGGTGAACAGATATATTTGTTTCTCAAGATGTGTTGCTCTCAATGAGATTTACTGAAGACAAATGGTTACAAGTCTATGAACATTTTAGCAAAATACCGACATAATAGCATACACAAACATATAATATCTACTTGTCAGGCAGAAATGGAATGTAGGGCTAATAGATAAGAGAAGTAAAGAAATGAGAACAATATGTTGAATTTGATTTCCTAAGAAAATAAAGCACATTAAATTATACTTGTCTGTCTGAATGGAATGCTCCCCTGAAAAGTGTCAGCTAAATTTGATAACTAAATTTGATAAAGAAGTGTGTGTGTGGGGGGGAGAAGTTACCAAGTTCCTAAAATTTTATTTAAATCATTTTACTTAGATGCCATTAATGCCCTTTATATTTATCTTGTTAAAAAAAACCCAAACAGATTTTTTGGTCATATCTACATTAGTGGTAAGAAAGGACACTGCCCGAGCACAGTGGATAACAGGAAAGATTCTGAAGTGAAAGAGAACAAAAAAATCATGTTGGCAAGAGAGCTTGGGGCAGGAGTTGGCTCAGGGTTAAGATACCCAAATGTAGAGGATCTGAATGTAGGTTTCCGGATTCCTCAAAGAGTGAGTGACCATGTCATTGGAGCAGGAGAGGGATTCAGTCCACCCCTGGCTGGTCAGTGCACTCAGCTCTGATGCAACCTGCATACCCTTTCTCAGAGAACCCCACTATTCAAATAGTATTTTAAAACTCTTAAAAACATGTACTGGATAATTATGATAATTTTATCGTATCCTTGGAATGTGCAAGAATTCCGTGGCTTGATGATAAAGAAAAAGAGGTGCAAGGGCACAGAGCTTATAATTAGAATTATGCATCATTGGAGAATCCATTTAGTAAAACAATTTATGTACTTACAGAGAGTTAACAAGTCCTCATGAACACATATGGTATTTCACAGTCTTAATAATGAAATGCATTAGCATTTGTAATATTTTTTTTAAGAAAAAGTTTAGTAACCATCTTGTCTGACTGACTAGAGGCTACAGTCACGCTTACTTCAAACGCCTCAGATTTTAAAATCTTAGATTAATTTTTCACACCAGACACCATAATTAGGATCTCCTTAATGCCCTTCATTAAAATAAAAGTCATACCATCTTGTTATACAGACTAACTTTGTGATGCAATTGCCCAAAACCATTATAAAAAGTCCTCGAGGAATTAGTTCTGTTTTATCTGTAGTAATGTGTCTTCTATGTTGTCTACATTTTCACACAGAGGTTATGAAGCTTTACTCTATGACTTCTGTTTCCCTTGGGCTCTATTTCAACTTATAGCAGCACAAGGGAATGAGTTAGTTTTCAAGGTAACAGTCTTTCTAAACCTCAGTAATACAGAAGGAAGGTCACAGAAGGGTTCCACTGGCCAAAACCCACTTGAATTTAGCATTTTTTTGACATTAATTAGTATATTTTAATTAGGGTAGCGAAGCTTAATTAGTTCTAAATGAGAAAAAAAAGAGACATATAAAGAAACTAAGATAAAGAACTAAAAATATGATTCATGTTTCTCTCTGTTCCTGTGAAATTATGCTATTAGTAAAATGTACACTTCAGATACACTTGTATTGAATATAATTCATACTGTATTAAAGATAATTAATATTATTCTTTCAGTGATTAACACACAACCAATATTTCTGTATTCTGACATCACAGTTTCAGTCTCACATCTATGGTTTTCAAATTTGACAGAATAGGAATAAGACACTGTAGATAAAGCCAAATGGATGCAGTGTAGTCTCAGCCGGCTGACCAAGTGAAGACAGTTGATGTTATTTTGTTTGGCTTTCAGTACAGCTTTCGATACTGCATCTCACAGTAACTTGCTGGACAAAATGTCCAGCACGCAACTAGACAAAGCCATAATGCTTTGGGTGGGCAATTGGCTGAAGGGTTGGGCCCTGAGTGTGACAGTGAATGGGGTTACCTCTGGCTGGCAACCAGTAAGTAGTGGGGTTCCCTGGGGTTCCTTTTCAGGTCCAGGTCTTTTTAACATTTTTTCTAAATTATCTCAATTCAGGACTAGAGGGTGTCTTCAGGAATTTGTAGATCACAATAAACTGGGGGGAGCTGTTGACTCCATTGAGGATGGAGAAGCCTCACAGAGATTCCTGGACAGATCAGAGAGTTTGGCAATCACCAACCACACCAAGTTTAACATGGGCAAGTGCCAGATTCTGCACCTGGGAAGGGGCAACCTTGGCTGTGCATACAGAGTAGGGGATCAGATGCTGGAGGCCAGCCATGATGAGAGGGATTTGGTTAAACACGAGCCAGCAGCGTGCCCAGGCAGCCAGGAGGGCCAACCATCCTGTGGTGCATCAAGCCACAGCATTGCCAGCCAATCCAGGGAGGGGAGTTTCCTGCTCTACACAGTGCTGGTGCAGCCTCACCTCAAGTACTGTATGCAGTTTTGGGCACCACAGTACGAAGAGGGACCCAAAAATATTAGAGAGTGTCCAGAGGAGGGCAGGAATTGATCTCCTCTCTTTAGTGACCAGTGATAAAACCCAAGGGAATGGTATGAAGTTGCGACAGGGGAGGTTTCGATTGGGTATTAGGAAGAAGTTCTTTACCAAGAGGGTGGTTGGGCACTGGCACAGGCTCCCCAGGGAAGTGGTCCCAGCACCGAGCTCCACTGAGTTCAAGAAGCATCTGGACAATACACTCAGTCCCATGCTCTGACCTGGCTGGCACTCTGTGGAGCCAGGAGTTGGACCTGATGATCTTTATGGGTCCCTTCCAACTCAGGATATTCTATGATTCTATGGTTCTATAACCATAGTCAGCATGCACCTGTAAAGAGAGCTGAGCTATAAGCCAAAAAAACCCAAACCCCCAAAACCCTACAATAAACACTCTAAACAGTTATACCAGGATTTCTTCTAGAATAATAATAGTTGTAATTATTATTATTATTATTGGCACCGCTCTGTAGTGTTCATCTATCTATATTTTGCTGTGGTGAATTTTCCTCACGTAAAGAATTACAAAAACTGGGCCCCAGATGAAAATCCCCTAAACCCACTATCTTTAATCCTCACAATTACACTGTAAAAAAACTAACACAGAAATGCCATGTGTACGAAAGGTATACAAGGCAGTTGATGGGAGCAGTTGTTTTCTGGATTGAAAAGATTTATCAAAATGAGATTATCATGGTTTTGAGGATTGTCACTTGCATAGCAGTCATCTATGAAAATGGAACCAGAGTGGAAGGAGCAGCTTGAACTAGAGGCTAATTAAGGGTGATGAGGGCTTATCAAGACAAATGGGTAGACATTGACTCTTTGACAGTTTTAGGAGGTCTTCTTGGGCTATATTCAACTGAGTTTGTTATGACAAAACCAGGTATTCTTATCACCTAAAAGCAAAGCGTGCACCTTCATCACAAGCTGTAGGTTTAAAAAAAAAAAAAATCAATTATGCTGTTCATCTTCTATGGAAAAACAGGGGCAGTTTGTCCACTTAGAAAAAATGGGGTCAAACATCTTCTGAATCCCCAGAGCTGCTTTAATTTATTTATCCATATGCTTCACATCTGGACAAGTATTACTTCATTTGAGGGATCAGGTAACAGAAAATATTTTTAAAACCTCTGTATTTGCACTAATGCCTTCACAAATGGGAGGCTGATAAAGAAATTGTAAAATACAGGCCTTCTAAACAAAAAGCAGGAGAACATAAACCTCTATGAATGATAGTGTAACACAGAAATAAGTCAGAGCAGCTTTGCATAGAATATGAACAGGGGAAATGGTAAACTGAAACTTTATGGGATCTTACACATAAGCACCCTCATAAAGAATTAGCTGTTCCAGGGCACAATCCTCTGAAGTGTCTTTTAGAGGAAACCAAAGGGGTTTAAAGCAAAGACATACACATATAACTCATGTTTCTACACAGAGAAAGAAAAACCAAAAAGTTAATTTGGGAATATAAGATGAAGAAATTATGCTTAATTATTACCTAAAACATCCCATGGGAGAACATTTATTTAAATAAATTTTGCAATTTAAATCTAATTAGCATGATATTAGCAATTCCAACAACAAACACGTAAATTGGCAATTCAAAATGCTGACTTGATTTCATTTTTGTTCAACGTAAATATACAAATTAGAAATATCTTCCTCATTTTGTTTAGCAAATTGTTGTATTACAATAGAGGAGAGCTCTAACATGCTAGACATGCTTGTATCCAAGTAAAAATGGGAAGCTGAAGGTACCAAATACTGCTCCAAAGGTATTTAGCACTTTGCAATGGTCAATCCTTAAAATGCAACTATAACTGTTAACTTGCTCAGTAGGGAGTGAAATGATGTCTCATAACTTCTCTCAATGCACATTTTGAAACTGTCTTCGCAGGCCACACTTCCCTGTGGAAAACAGACCCCACAACTGCCCCACTCTAAAGCTGTTTCTGGACCATTTCTCAAAATGGAACGTCTGTTGTTCCTTCTTTCCCTGCTCTATTTTTTCAGTCTAGCTTCTGGACTTGGAGCATGTGGCTCGCTGTGGTGTCACAAGCTGCTTCATACCTTGGGAGCACAATCTAATCTTGGTGCCTGTCCATCATTCCCCTCTCCGTCTGCTGGTTACTTGTGAGAAGCCTGGATGTGAAGGCCCATCTTTTGCAGGAGATGCAGGTGAGAGCATGCAGATTGCATGCACGCTTTGTCAGCACAGACTAAGAGTTTCTCTGATGTCTTCTCTGTGGGTCTTTTGCGTGTGCCCTGATAGCACATAATTGCCAGACTTCTCTAACTCCCGGTTACTTGCCTACTTCAAATCCTCTTCAAGGCTTCTGGGAAACTGTGTGGTTTGACATTGTTTTCTCATGACACTTTTAGATGAAAGAGCTGGGGATTTTTTTATACGACAAGACCAACAAATTTCTTTGGTGTTGAACAAGCTCAGGTAATCCATAAATCATTTTGATCTAAATTATGAAAAGAAGCAATTAAATGTGAACTATTAGGAAAAAATCTGTTGATTTACAGCTGGTAATAACTTTTCCTTAATTAAAACGCAATCTTAATTAAAAGTATTGTTTTCATCAACAGAGAAATTGCAGCTTTATAGAAATATGAACACCCATTCTCAGTGGCATCCCTTCAAATGTACATGTGTTATCTAAAAGCACGATATTGTCAGAGAAGAGACTGACATAATAGGCTGTGTCAGGGCATCTTTTGCTAATGCCACCGAACAACACGCAGCGACAGGATACAGGGAGTTGAGTGACACAATGGCTCGTGTCGAAGAACCAGATGTAGTACTGTGAAGATGTCAAGGTACATTGAGCTTTTGTGAACTTCGGCATACCTAGAAGCAATATTAGATCATCACCATTTTAACTGAAAAGCAGTGGACTCTAACAGCCAGACAAAACCTAGTTACATGTAATCTAAGTAACTATCGCTTACATTTACATATCATGATGATATAAACCATGAAGAAACTTGTGTTATACTTCTGTCTTACATTAATTTATTGCATTCCTAAGTACTGTGACCTGAGAAGATAAGTGGATGCTAAACAGTGTGTCCAAATATTCAAGAATAAATTATACAGAAGAAGAAGAAAAAAGAATTGTTGAAATAATATCCACTGATACACTGTGGCATCATGAAAAAAATATTTCACTGGTGAAGAAAACTCCAAACTAATAGTGTAGCATGCAGTCCATCATTATGGGACAGTTTTGGAACACTTTAACTTATTTCTTTAAAATAAAATGCTGTCACTTTTTTGCTTCCTAACGCCTACAGGCATATGCTGCCTTTATACCACCACCCTAATTAAAGGAACTCAGTAACAGGTAAAACACTAAAACTGTTCTTCTGCTCATTTTACTGCAAGTGTTAAATATAGCTCGATTCACAAGGCTGGAAAATTGTCCCGTTATATCGAACGGGATTAAATACGTGCTTCTTTATGGTGGTCACTGCTCCAGTGGAATGGTTGCCTGCCTCTTCCAGTGGGAAGGGGAAGGAGACTGTTTGTTAGTTCAGTTGTGAAACTTTGTGAGGGTGTAAAACTCTGCAAAAAGTTAATGCTAATGAAGAGGTTATATAAATATGACCGGGCGTCACTAGATGTCAGTATTATAAACAGGCTTGTGCTGCTGCTTATCCAAAAGAGCAAGGCATGCAGCTCGGGGAAATCCTTTCTAAGAAGTGCCTGCTGGCAGGTAGCTGCCTTCTTTGGGCATTTGAAAGCGCATCGCACATTTTGATGGTCACGGTATCAGTAGAGTGATTAGCGGTTCAGGAAAACGGCAGTATTTAATTCTGGACTTTGTTTTTCACAGGTAGTGCAAAGCTTGGGGTACCTGAATGACAGCCATTCCTGTGCTGGACTGTTTAATGCTGCCAGGCAACAGTGTGGTCAGGGAAAGAAAAAGGAAAGTTTATTTACAAGATGCAGTATTTTGAAATGCTGTGAACAGTATCTGACCAAACTGTGCCTTTACAATTTCAGCATGAATTTGAAGTTGCCTTTCCCTTGCAGAGAATAGAAGTTCAGCACTGTGCTCTCCTCAGAGGTCACAGCCCTTCTTTTGGTGAGCAGATCAAACTCTCTGATATCAAATTCAGTGTTATGTGTTATTTGTGGTTTAGTACTTGAGGGTCAGGACTAAGAAGCAGGCCTCTCAGATTTGTATCTTGATTTTGCAATCAACCTTTTTTGTGAACTTCAGCAAGTCACTTATCTCTGTGTTTCAATTTCCTCATCCTCAGAGAAACAGAATTAAGGGAAGGAGACATGGCAGGATGTGAATAAAAAGTCTGGAAAGGAAAACGATTTTTTTCCAGATGTGTTTTGTTTGTTGTTCTACTTCTTCCAGAAAGCTGTATTTTTAATGCAATTATCATTTAAAATGTACAATGTGAAAAATAATAATTTTAGGGTGTCTCCTGTCAGTAATCTGTGAGAGATACTAGCTAGGAAACATTCACATCATTAAAACATGAACACAATGCTGTAATTCATGTTGCATAATTCAGAAATCAGCACAGCAGAAAGTTAATAAACAATAGGTTTGCCCCGAGGAGATCTATAACAATCAGTGCTGTCAGCTACTGCACTAGGAATTATGACTGAATTTACAGAAGAATAAGAGTTTTCCTCAAAACTGTGTCATGAAAAGTTTTGCATGTTGAGCATTGCTAATGCAAAGATTATTCTTACTGGTTTCAACAGGGTTCCCCCATACTATGCACATTGGTTTACTGGATTCTTTTCATCATGTTTACATCCAAATTTGATTCTGAAAATGATGCTAATGGAAAAAATACTGAAGCAAAAAGTTAAGCATACCTATTTGCTGTACAAAGACAATACAAAAGACACAAGATAGCTACTGATTCTAATTGCCCTTCTTTCTCTCTGTTAGAATATACAATTTCATCAGATGAAGATCCAGCCTCAGTATCAAGGATAAAAAGCTCTCTATTTCCAACTGTCATTAACAATAACCAACCTTGTATGCTAAAACAATGCAACATATGCATGATAGCTGAACAACAAAGTGTCTTCTAAGGCAAGAACAATGATCAGCTGTAAAAAAAAAATCAGGGAAGTGTGAATACTGCCTTATATTATCAACACATAATTATAAAGCTATTTCAAGAAGCAAACGCACATGAAATATCCAGGCCAAAATAAAATGCAGTGCATCTAAAAAGAGGCCAAAGGATGAACCATGTTATTCATCTCTTTTTCTTTTGATGAAGTAATTTAAAATGCTTGATGTTGCTGCTACTAATTGTGAAATAATCTCACCAGTTCACTCCTAGAAACTTCAGAGTCAGTCTAGAGGGAGAACTAGAAATTATTTAATTAATGTACTCTGAATAGTCAAGCTTGAATTGTGTCTCATTAAAAAGCCTCCCCCACTGTTGCTGCTGGCTTCTTGAAATTCAGTGTTTCCACTTACATGTCCAGGGCTAAAACTAAAACAGGAGCTAATTAGGGGAACATTAAACTATTGTTTACATCAAATTAAAGAAGTTTTATGATGCAGAAACTACAGAATATAGTGATTCTGCTCACAAAGCAACACCATGAATAAAGCAGAGCACCAGTACAGCATCAGCTTCCTATGAGATGCACAGCAGAACAGTATTAATTTGCTGATCCTGTTATCTGACTTAGGCAGGTGAGTTTGCTTTTCTTAGTTCCAGTGTTTTCAAGTAGTAAACACATATGATGATTCCTTTGCTGTGTTAATGAGTGCTGTGATGCCAACCTGGACTATACAGGTATGTAAATATTGATGAGGATGTCAAGTAGCCAATTACTTTATAGAGCTCTTCGGATTTGGAGGATACCTACAGAAGTGGGTTGCTTTTAATTCCCACTTTTAATCTTGGATAATTTGGGCAAATTTCAGAGCAAGCTTATATGAACATATGGTGTTTTAAATCACAGCAGAAGGTCCTGATAGGAGTAGGTGTTCCATAACTGAAGGGATGTGTTCTGTTAGTTTAAAATGGCTTTTATTGAATTTCTAATGAGAAGATAAAAGAGTTCCCAGTTATTTCCCACATGGAAGACACTGAATACTAGCCACCTCTGCCTCCTGTCTTATCATCAAGACTAGATCAGGAAAAGCTGACATCTCCCTGCACAGCTGGAGCTTCAAATTAAACAGTAATCCTCAAGACTACAGTCTTGCCTCAACACTGTTCAACCAAGAGTTCCGTGACAGCATTTGGCTGGAAAACAAAGACTTCACATATATGAACAGCAATAAAAAAACCCAACACATACATACAAATATATCCAAAATCTATATAATGACAGAATAAAAGATGTGACTGTCTTTGAAACAGCCATGAGGAACCTAGGCTGAAACACCCTGGTAAGGAGAATCACTTGGTATTTCAAAACACTCTGACTATAACCCCATAATAATTCATCCGTTCCACCAGCTCTTAAAAAACAAACTGCAAAGCTGCAACAGGCACAGCTGGCTGGGAATACAGGAGCTAAGGTTTTACTTAGTTCATTCCCTCTACCAAAAAAACCGCAAAACAAAACAAACAACAACCCCCAACATACATATTCCTTACCTGTTAGAATAAATGCACTAGCACTGATATAACTTTTTATAATGCCTAGTATTTCCCAAAGAGCCTTTATTTATTTTGCAAGATCTAATTTTTAACTGTGAATAACACAGCCAGCTAGCCACAGTTTCTGATGCACTACGACAGGAAGATATTTGCATAGTAGCTGTATGTTAAGATGAGTTTTCGAGCACACTCTGCACCTTGGAATAGTTGGGGTTGGCCCTGCCAGCTTTAGATCCTATTTGTTTGCCAAACTCAAATTACTTTTTCAAGAATATCCCATCTCTCTGGAAGCAGAGGAATGGGAAGACTACTGTCAAACAACATAAAAAAATGTAACCTTTCAGATGTTTTCCCTGTAGAAATAAATAAGTATAACTTAAACTACACAAACTAACAAATAAATGCAGATTAAACACTTTGTTCTGGAAGGATTAGTTTAAAACTGTTTTTCTGATTTTTTTTACTTTGGTAAATTTCAGGAAAAGAACAGAAAAAAATCCTCTACTCTTACATTCTGGATCCTCCAAAGTGCACGTATACTATGTGGCTAGCCTGCAATAAATGAAAATCACCACTAGGACTATAAAATTACAGGAAAAAAAGAAAATCTGTTGGTTTCAATACAAGAAACAGTTGAATACTCTGATAGCCTTCAAATGAACTTAATAATCTTGAGTAAGTCCTATCAATTTACAAGTGTCTGGCATAAATCATAGATTCTTTTCAGCAAGAACCAGAGAGATGATGAGATACCCAAACTTTGGCCTTCAGTCCCCCTTGAATTTCATATACAGAATGCACAGTTCTCACAGTTCTCTGTTTCAAGAAGCTCCGATGCCCATTCTTGGTTGCCCTGTATTGCAAAAGGGATCTTTTTTTTAGTGATTAAAAATCCTGTATCTTCTCTTGCAATGAATTAGTATCAAAGGAACTGTAGCATGAAATGGAGTAACAGAAATATTAAGAATTTATTTTTGTGCAACTGACATCAAAACTTATCTACAGTCTCAGTCTCAAGGTCAAATGTTAGAACAGAACCTGGAAAGAACTTCAGATCAATATCAGGTGTCTGAGATCTGAAGTTAGTGTTTGCTGATAACATAGTAAACCCATTATTACATAAGATAAAATCAAGACATTGTCATGAGGTAACATTAATTATTTTAATACTGTATACAAGGAGATACATCCAATTTAAGCCTTCTAAGAATGAAGGACATGCAACTGCATTTAGATACAAATATTGCCTAAGTTTGCTTCTGTGTGCTGCATTTATTTTAACTTCTGGTACACTGAAGCAGGAAAAAATCACTGTAATGTACTGCAGTTGCAAGACTACTCTGTTTCTAAATGACAAAGATCTTGTGCAACAGATTCTGTATTTGGTAGAAAGGTTCTGATACACTTCAGGACTCTTCCCTGAAAATCGTTAATGAGGCCATATACACATACAAGTGGAGAAAAGGGTATTTCATACGAGGTAGGTCTTACAACCCAAAAAGTCCTGAGCAGTCCATGTACTGTACTCACTTCAAGTTTTGGAATTCTTTTTCTATTATGCAACATATACACTAAATAAATGATATTAAATTCTGTTGAGTCAGTAACATAAACTTCAAGCAACCATGCGCAGGGACCATGTAACCATGAAACACTACAGAGGTAAATAAAGCATCAGCACTGTAGTTCTTTGAGTGACATGTTTCATCACTTACCATGATTGTATCACTTATCTTACAAAATTTTATCCAGATGACTTTGCAACTGCATTTTCCTTCCTTTAGTTGTTAACTTAATGGAGAAACCAGTGAAACACTTGGATCCACCCTCAAATTTACAGCATGTAATAATTATCCCAACTTAGTCTTTTCATTCCCAGATTTTACATGTGATACATAGTGATATTTAGCCATATAGGAGTGGAATTAAATTGCTGAAATGAAAATATTTTGCATCTGTGTAGAGTTTCTTTTCTATCACTGCAGCGATGGGTTAATTTCCCTCACAAAATCAGACTTTCCTAAGTTTGTTTGTCAAAGTTTATTCAATTTTTAAATGTTCAAACTAACTAAATACAGTACTTCATGGTTTTATGGGGCAGATTCTGTTATGAGTTATGCTTGTATACTGGTTTTGTCATAACATTTTAATTGTCAGAATTTGAGAACAAAATACAGTTGTTTCAGCAAGCTTTTGGGATTGTTTCAGATAGAAACACATTACCCAATCTAGACTTTATATGGCTTCTGCAAGACAGTTGGACAAACCTAAAATCTGTTAAGCTAGATTTTTCAAAAAATCACTTAAAACACAGCTGGGAACTTCATTCACATACATTGAAAGTACTTTAAATTATTATAGTTCTTAAAACAGCATTAGAGGGGAGATGACTAAATACAGCCTCGTTTCTTTATTTAGCTGACTAGTAAGTAGTTCTGCACAGCACTGATGCCCCATAAAAACAAAAGCTACACTGATAAAATCCAAATGAGATGTTTATATGAACTCTGCTGAATTATTTTTGTCTTCTAGCAACACCAGTTGGAAGAGAAAATAATATTTCCTTCTTCAGATGCTTTTCTGCACAATAATGGAACTTTGGAGGAAGCTCTAGAAGACTGCCATGAAAATGGTGATTCCTGCATACAGAAGTGGGCTACTCAGCACATGGCATACAGTGACTCTATGAGCACTCATTGGAAATTTTAAATTCATCATTCTCTCTTTGATGGGAGTGAGAGGAATTGACTACCAGCAGACAGGAAAGATATTTTGCCAAACCCAGTAGCTGGAAGGTATCGGTATCCTGGCATGGGGGCTTTTTGTGAATTGAAAACTACAAGATCTCTACTTTCATCATTATATAATATCAACTATATAAATGAAAACCCTCTTCCTGGTTCACTTGACAATGGGTTCCATGACATTGATTCAAAATATAACAAATAATACTTGCAATGCTTAATAAATCACGTGTTTAACAGAATGAAACTCTGGAGGACTATGTCCCACATGTCCTACTTTAAAGGTTTTTCAGAAGTTAATAATAAAAATGATTGAGCAGATTAAAAACCATTCTAAATGCATACATAATGCCCAGTGTTGTAAATAACCCCTGAATATGCAGTATCAAGATCATAAACTCTTTGGGAAATCCTGAAAGAGCACCGCAACATTTCTTTGTTTCCAAAGGCCAAAATGCAAAGCATCAGATTTACTCTGGTAAGATCTCAACAGAGTTCAACTGAAGTGATTGAAATCAGTCTTACATTTCTCAAAAATCAATTTTAAAATATGGATGTTGGCAATTTTATTTAATATTAAAAATCAGATATGATTTCCATCTGGACTGACTCAAAGTACACATGTTGGACTTCGGCAGCTCCCATGAAGAAATCTTTTTCAATGAATGATTTTTAAAGTAGTCCCCTCCATTATCTATTCCCTGGTGTGGGAAAGATCAAGAGCTCTCACATTTTGAAAACAGCATCTACTTGGTACTGTTGTTTAATGTTTAACATGAATAACCACATAATTCTGTATAAAAGAAAGATTTCTACAGCCACTTCTTAATGTTTGTCAAAGTTCTGTGCAACGGCTTGAAAGGAACCATTCAGTTGTAAATGGGCAATTCTTTTTCTCTCTTTTTTTTTTTAATCTAAAGATGCACTTTTCAAGAGAAGTGCTATTAGGTTCTATTAGGTAAATAGCCACATCCTTACACATACACAACTGTGTATGATTTTAAAATATATATACACAAATATATATAGATATTCACACGAGACCATAAGAAGTGTTTTCTAGCTCATCATCATCACTTAACTCAAATGATAAATGCTTTATAACTTTTTTATTCGTCTCATTCCTATGACAAACATTAATTTAGTGATAATTTATAGTCTTGGACTGTATGTTTTTAAAAACTGTCCAAAAGAATGTTAGCATTGATGCTCCAAAATGAACATAAATTCTAGGTGAAGCAGGAACATTTGCAAAAGATTGCACCTGATATCAGATCTTTGTGGTTTATATTGATCACATGGTACTTGACCTCTGATCAATAGGATGTGATCAAAAAGATTGTAAAGAATAAATATAACCACAGGACAATGCTGACCCAAAAATATACAATTGCAAGTTTTCTTGAAGAGTTCTGCCACCCAAAGAGACCAAACCAAAGCTATGTTAGTTATGGATTTCAGTTTTTGTCAGGCATTTTTCTTGTTAATAACCCTTAGCACTCCAATCGCATGGCATTTGGCAAAGCTCACAAATTACCTTCTCGAGATGAGTTGGGCAGAACAAAACCAATTATGTATCCATAACTCATATTTTCTTTGTTCTATTTTTTCCTCTGTTATATATGCTAACTACCATAAACAAAGCAGGGATCAAACAAGAAAAGACATGGCCTCTTTGGAGGTAAACCTGGCAAGGGATGTCAAAGTTAACAGGAAGGGTTTCTTCAACTATATTGGTGGCAAAAGGAAACCTGGGGAAAATGTGGGTTGAATGAGGCAGGTGTAATGGTAATGGAGGATGCACAGAAGGCAGAGTTACTGAATGCCTTCTTTGCTTTAGTCTTTACTGTTTAGGCCAGCCCCAGAATCTGGAGGTTACAGAGAAAGTCTGGAGGAAGGAAGACCTTCTCTTGCTTGAGGGAGATCTAGTTAGAGACCAATTAAATAAACTGGATACCCACAAGTCCATGGTTCCTGATGGGATGCACCTGTGGGTGCTGAGGAAGCTGGCAGAAGTCATTGCTAAGCCACTCCCCATCATCTCCGGAAGGTGCTGGAGACCAGGTGAGGTGCCTGAAGATTGGAGGAAAGGCAGTGTCACTCCAATCTTCAAAAAGGTCAAGAAGGAAACTACAGGCCAGTCAGCCTCACCTCCACCCCTAGAAAGTCTAGTTATAGGCTGGTAACAAGTAGTGTTCCTCAGGGCTCAGTTCTGGGTCCAGCCCGGTTCACTATCTTTACCAAGGACTTAGATGAAGGAAGTTCAACAAGTTTGCTGATGATACAAAACTGGGAGGAGTGCCTGACATGTGGGAAAGCTGTGATGCCATTCAGCAAGATCTGGACAGGCTGGAGAGTTGGGCAGGGAGAAATCTTATGAAATTCAACAAGGGCAAGTGAAGGGTCCTGACCCTAGGGAGGAACAACCCCATGCATTAGTACAGGTAGAGGTTGACCTGCGAGAAAGCAGCTCTGTGGAAAAAGACCTGGGAGTGTATCAAGAGAAATGCAGCCAGCAGGTCGAGGGAGGTTCTCCTCATCCTCTACTCTGCCCTGGTGAGGCCTCACCTGAAATACTGTGTGCTGTCCTGGGCTCCCTGGTTCCAGAAGGACAGGGAACTACTGGAGAGGGTACAAAAAAGGGCTACAAAAAAGGGACTGGAACATCTCTCTTACGAAGAAAGGCTGAGAGACTTGTGACTTTTGAGTTAAAAAAGAAATATGAGGGGGGAACTTGTTAATGTTTATAAATACTTGAGGGGTGGATGTCAGGAGGATGGGGTCAGTCTTTTTTTCAGTGGTGCCCTGTGACAGGACAAGAGGCAATGGGCACAAATGACTATAGGAAGTTCCACCTAAACATGAGAGGAACTTCTTTACTGTGAGGGTGGCAGAGCACTGGGACAAGTTGCCCAGAGAGATTGTGGAGTCTCCATCTCTGAAATATTCAAAACCTGCCTGAACGCTGTCCTGTATAACCTGCTGTAGGTGATCCTGCTCTGGCAGGGTGTTGGACTACTTGATGTCCAGAGGTTCCTTCCAACTCCTAACATTCTGTGATTCTGTGAACTTGCTTTCACATGGGAGCTCACACTCTACAGTAGAATGTCCTAAAGAAAACAGCTTTACTGGGGTTTTTTTCTACTTTACTGGAAGTGATTTTTTTGGCAGTGGTCTTTATGGACAAAGCAAACATGATCTACTGGAGGGAGAGGAAAGCTGGATAGCTAATCCTAGGTAACTTGCCATGTACATGCTTAACAAAGTAGTGCTGATGTAGAGGCTAACACTTGGCTAAGCTCTCATCCCACTGGTAAATGTAGTTCTCTTCTTAGAACCTACATAGGGCTCTTTAACTTTTAATGCCTCTCTCTATATCTATAAATCACTGTTTTAAACCAGTTTAATGATCTCTAATGCACTTATTCATGATTTTAAAGCACTTGGGACTGAGGTGCCTGCAATTGCCTAAGGGATAATGAGGTATGAGTTGGGTCAGACAGATGCTGTAAGTCCATTACAGTAAGAAGTAAGAAGTGATGTGAAAAAAGTGAGTTTAAAGAGAGAGAGTGCTTGACACACAGGAAGGAGGCTGCCATTCCTACATTGTGGAGTGGGACTATCAAAGGCAGAGTAGAAAGAGGGTTGGGGGTGAAGAGAACAAACGGAGCACAGAGGAAAGAAGACTGGGCAGAGCAAAGGCCCTTTAAAAGAAATTAGATGCACTGAGGAACAGCACCTGACTTTAAAGATGAGAACGAAGGTTCACATTTCACATATAAGAACAAAAGTGAAGTTGGTGAAGTTTCCAGGGGGAGCAGTGGCACACTAGAAAGAGTGGAAGATTTTATAAGGGGGGAACGACGAAGCAGGAGGTTAGTTACATCATCTGTGGAAACCCTAGGCCAGGATTGTGGCCTTTCCAATACTTCTGAAATCTTAAGTATTTTGTCCAGGGAGGAGATTTTAAGGATTTAAAAGATGGATTTAGTGGTAATTTTTACATATAGGGCTACAGGTCCATTTGAGAACCACCCGGATTCAAGTGGTGCAGGAAAGAGATCTTAGCCCACTAGTGGAAAGAAGGAATTGTGAACTGTCAGGAAACAGAGTAGATGCTGTGAGTGATACGGAGGTGCAACAAACAACGGTACCAGTAACACAGACACAGATGAACAGGTCCTTAACAGGACCATAAGCCAAAATCCTTAGTCATGTCAATCCTTTAAAGGCAATAAATCTTGGGAGGTGGGAGCATGTCAGAAAAAGTTAAACATTCATCATAGAGGTACATCTAGAGGTCTTCAAATACCGTTGCTCAAAAATGAAGAGTTTTCTTTGTTCACCAACACGAAGCAACCATCATTTGCAAGAAGAGCCACCATGCACAATTACTCCTATGATTGAAACTTGGAATGTTCCTAAAAGGTCCCAGCAAGATACCTGGTATATTCATTGCTGAACAGAATGTGTTACCATTAACGCAAGAGGTCTCCATGAAGAACATAAAGGGGGCGGGG
>VZTU01004035.1:26967-40734 GCA_013400835.1 Zapornia atra
AACATGACCATTCATCTAACATAAAAGGCAATCGATTGCCATGCAACTCAATAGAACTGCTGATTTGGAATTCATTCAAACACAGAGCCCTGAACAGAATCCTTGAATGAGTAAACAATTTGCTTTTGTTAAAGACACATGAGTTCTCTCATCATCTGACATTAAAAAAAACAATGCACGGTAAATATTCTGAGCTCAGGTTAATTGCAAAAGAAACTTCTCATTCAGTTTTAGAAATGACTAAAAAAAGTATAATTCAATATTGAATTGAAAAGTGTGCTCCATCAGTGTTAGACATGTTCAAACTTTTATGAATAATTCCTTTTATAGATGGTTGCATCCAATATTTATGGACAGATATAGATACCTGAAAACCAAGAAAAAATAACAGCAGCAGATGCACAGATTTTTTTTTTAAGTGACACATATTTGATAACTATGTGCACCTTTGTTTATATTTCAGCAACTAATGGCAATCAAGGAAAAGGGCTTGGCACTCTTGAGAGAATAACCCAATCAAATCGTACACATTTGTCCAACTCACTTGAACATGCAAGGAGGATAGAAACAACCTGAAACACCATTTAGCAAAACCATACAGAAAACAATAAAATATATTTGTATCTATTGGAAGAATGAAAGAAAACCAAGTTAAGAGACAAGTTTAGTAACACTGGTTATTTAATTTCTTATTTATAGATTTTTTTTCAAAAAAGGAATACAATTTATCCAAACAATGGCAACAAAGACCAACTCTAAGTCTTTTGTCTAAACATGAAAAACAGGGAAAGTGAGATTTTAAGACTGTTACGCTGAAGGTACAATCTAGATTCCCAGTGCGAAACAAATGATATGGGAAATTACACACTGCAAGTAATATCACATAAGACCTTGGGTTTTTTGAGTTAATTTTTTTTGTAAACACTACCTTTGTGTTTTTCTAAAATGGAAACTTTGTTTCTGAACTGTGAATCTGGGAACTAAAATTGAGGCAACTTTTTCAGATGCTGAGAGTAGAGCTCTGATTGTGTAAAGCTAAAGTGTTCTGTTAAAAAGTTGTAGGCAGGTAAAGTGAACAGATTAAGGAATATAGCAAAACAAAGCTCCTGACCTTCTCCCCACTCCTCAGCACCCTCACTACCAGTGACCAACTGAAGCAAGACAATGTATGACATCTTTTGCCTGGCAAGCTACAACTTTGTGGTGTGTAAGAACAATGCTCATTCAATTACATGATATAAAGCAGTATGCCTGATATGTCACTAAAGGAGACTTCCACTGTTGTTGGTGACAGTTTAAGCTGGAAATAGGGAACAAAATAAGTCTTAATATTTCATGTCATTCATGGCTAAGACATGAGGCCTTCTTGAACTGTGGCTGTTGAAAGCCAGTAGCACCTTACACTTCAGTCCAATCTTGGTTCTGCTCAGCTTCAGTAAGGATTCAAACATCCAATGATTTCTTTACTGTGCCTTCTCTCCCAGTGTACCACAGGTCTCCAGATGGACCAGGCTTTCTGTGGACTAGTCTTGGCCTGCCTAGAGATTTCTTTCAGCTTTTGTTTCATTTAGTACAATTGTGCAATGTCACATATGTATTTTGTATCCAATAGATATGTCGCGATTATGTCAGCTTAATTATCCATGACGCTTCAAAACAATACATCAGGGAGGAGTAAGGTCTAAATTTGTCCTCCACATTGGAGAATACTTTTCACACATATGAATTTCCTCTTATGACCTCTACCAGACTGATACTTTAATTAATAGAATGTTTAGATGAAGATGCCTCATACCTTCTGTTGTCCTCAGAATGCTAGTCAGAAATTCAAATTCATCACATGCTGAATTAATTTATTGTTCCTTAGTTAAGACTACAAGTGAGGGGAAAAATTATAATTGCTTGTAAGAAGTAACAATTTCCCTTTGGCAGAGAGCATAGTTTTTCAAAACGTGTATGTATATTTCTGATTAACATAATCAAATAATGAGAATCAACACAGTAAAGTGGGGGTTTGAGGGAGTAGAATAAGAAAATGGATTTTATCTTACTGATAAGAGGAAACCTAAATTATTATGCTATTTTAAAATTAATTCAAAATTTACAGAGCTGTTTTTGTCTTTAGCTGTGACAGGTTCTCACCTAAAAATACATAATCTTTGAGTGCTTTGCTATGTGCAAGATTTAAAGCAAATCCTGCAGTAGAATGAAATGCAGACATCTGAAAGGCTGTCTTTGAATGTATCATTCCTGAAGAGCAAATCTTGGCCAAATCTTTAATAACTGAAAAATCCTGTGAACTGCAATCTCTAGATAACATGGATTGTTCTGGTCCTTAGAAGGGCTGGAATTGAACTGCCAGTGTAACCTATTTGTGCTGCATGTTTTTTACTGTGTCCTCATATCTAGACATTAATATGTAGGACTAGTCCATTTGCTGTGCTTCACACCCCAAAAATATGGGCTACGACCTGTTAAAGATAATTTTCATTTAATATTTCTAAGTTCATTAACCTAAAAAATTGCTTCTGATTAATATGTTTATATTTTATTTACCATTTGCTCCTGTTTTGTACAGCTGTGTAACCTGATAAACTCTTTTTTTTGCATTGTGTGTTAAATGTTAACTTCTCACTCAATGTTACTTGGCTGCAAACATAAACATCATCATTTCCACTTTCTAGCACTGGAAAACTGCCACTTTTTGATAGCATGAGTAGGTGAACTAGGGATGAAATTGGGACTTTAAGAGGAACTAAACACTCCTTCCTCATTTTGTGCTAAACCAAATCCTACAGAAACAAAAATAGATTATTCCATTTGCCAAGTAAAATATTTCTACATCTGATGCCAACTGAAGTAATTCTAAGTTTCTAAACTAAATTTGTGGCTATAGCACATTCTCACTAATTTTGTCAAGGCTCACATTTCAGCTGAGGAGCACCTCAGAGCAAAGACCCACCTCTTTTCAATACTGGGGAGAAAGGGTGAGAAATCTCCTTGAGCAAAGCACTGAAATGGTTGGCATAAGCTCTCCCTATACTAACTGTCCTATTTTTCTAAAAGACATCTAGTTATTAGTCATCCTTGAAAAATTCTCCCCAGAACTGACCTGCTGAACTGTTGACTCCTTGGAGTGAGATGGAGGAAAGTGGGGTGTATTTTCTGAAAGTCTGTTTACATAATCTTAGAAAAGCAAAGAAGCAAAGAAAGGATTTGCCTGCTCTCCAGCTGACCTTGAAGTCTGTAGGGCAAACCACAAAAGTTATGTAACAATTAAAACAGACAAGAGGAAAGGAGGCAAATCCTCTAGAATCCCCAAATATAGAAATGCTATATATGATTAAGCCACCATTGTTTTAAATCTGCCTAGTGCATTTTGTGAGCTCAACCTTAGTTTAATTACTGTGGTTAAAACAACCTAAACCAAACAAAAAAACCCAAACCCAACCCAAACAAACCCAAAACACTAACCAAAACCCATTAATTTATAGCACAATATTATATAAAATAAGTAGGAACATATTCTTTCCAACACAGATATTGGAAAGTTGAATGGCAATAATGTCCATTCCTCAAATTTTAGCCTTCTCAAATTAGACAAAGGTTCAAGTTTCATATTGAATTTTAGAAAATCATTCTGTCTTCAAATAACTTTTTTTTCCTATGTGTAATGTTAATCATCTATTAAGACAACTATCAGTAATGACAAATAGATGGTAGGATATTACAATCTTCATAATTTTGTATTGTCCAATATTAAGCTGAGCTCATTCAACCAAAATGCTGATCCGTCACAGGATATAATTGATGATCTGAGGACACAGTCACTATATTGTAGCAATTAAGGACACAGCAGAGCCAGCTCTCTGAAGTTCTACCCAACAATATAACTATCATTAAAAAAAAGAAAAAAGTCTGATGTTTTTGCCTTCTTGTGATTCCAAAGGGCATTATTCTCCACACTAATCCATCCTGTGCAGGCTGAAGCAGATGTTTGAAGAGAACTTCCATAGGTGTAGTCTAAAACAATAGAGATTTCTTTCACACTAGCCTGTACACATTCCTCCTTTATTCCCCAAAAAAGGCAGTGGAGAAAAGCAGCCTTAATAAATCACTCTTAATTTATCAGTAATTTATATGTCATATGGGAATTACTGCATTGGGTGCAGTCTATTTAAAGCGAGTGTGAGTTGAACCCAGGACTGACAAAAGCAGCCAAATAAATGAAAATATTAAGGATTAACCTAAGAGAAAAAAAGCAGATAGTTGAGTGGATAGGAAGATAATTATTCGGGGAAAAAAACCAAAACAACAAACCAAACAAAAGGTCCTGTGAATTACCTAGGACTTTTGAAATACTAAATTTTAAAGGAGAAAAAGGGAACACAAGTAAAGCTAGGTGGCGACATGCTACAGCTGTAAAACAGATTCTTTTCTGACTTAAAACTTCAGAATGATTTACCTGTCAGGCATCACATCTCCAGTGATGTGACCTTGACCTGTCAGCCTGGATGCATTAAAATACTCTGCCTGGCCTCTAACACTAATAATGATCACAGGCTACAGCATAAAGAATTCTTCAGAATGCTCTAAAGAGCAAGGGTAAAAGAGAAAGAATGACACAAAATGCTTCACATCACAGTTATAGCCCTGAACTTTCTGTCTGACAAAAAGGTCAGAGGGGGTAAACAAGACAGATATTCAGGAAATAAAGGTGTTGCTTGTTTTCTTACGACAATATAAAAGGATTCAATATAAAGAAGAAACATTGCTGGCATAAAGGACACAAACTAAGTACTCCACCTCCTTTCTTAACCATCTTAGAGGGATACAACTTGGTAAGTGCAAAATTGTAATGTCTGTGGTCAAAAGCAGAGTGGAAGAAATGTAATGAAATGATTGTAAGCAAAATTAGGACGTTCTGTATTCAAGCTGTGCTGCATATATTTTGACACATAAAATCCATATAAAAGCTATGACACAATTTCCTCCTTCCCACAAAAAGAGAGAAGAAAAAAATTAAAACCCCACCAACATACATCTCTTACAGAAACTTGAATACTGCTGTTAGGAAAAAAACTCCTAGCGATGCATTTTAAAACATTTGCATTATGAAAGCATATTTGAGAGCAATTACAGTAGGCAGAATAATTAGCTTGGTATTTTGTAGATTGATGGCTTTGCGCATGTTTTGCCCAAGACTGTCATATCGTCTTAGTACCAGTTCTGGATAAGATACAGACTGATTTCTTAATTGATCCATCTTTCTGTATATCAGAGCCCCACAGAGAAAGGAGTCACATGGCATGGAAAAGATCCATGGTAAGAGGTCCTGCAACCCTGCTAGCTGATACTGGGGCTGTTGAAAGACATAGGTCGCTCTCACTCTCTGCAGAGTGCACAGACCTGCAGGCCAGACACAGCACTGAACTGCCAATGTCCAAAATACATGCGTTCCAGTGAAGGAGCTATCAAGGTAAGCTAATTGGGTGATCTGCAGCTAGGTGTCCTTTAGGACTAGGCAACAGTTTTCAGGCATAAGACTCTCAGGGCTGATGAAGATTTAACCCACTTTGGGAATGTCTTGCAATTTTTCCTGAACTGATGGTAGAAAAACAGGAGGAAAGAAACTCCAGAAGCAGAAATATGTATTTTTATACTTTCCAAATATAAAGTTTTAATTTTAAACCAAATTCTATCAGATGTACTACAAAACAGACTTCCCCCCTCCCACCAAAAAAAAAAAGGAGCTACTTCTCTCTCTCCTTCTCTCTCCCTAGCATTCATCTGTACCTTCACTCATTTCTCATCCCTTCAAAACCTCATTGTGTTAACCTTCCCCAGAAGATTACTCAGTTTGGAGGCTGTAAGAGTCTCCATTTTACAGATGGCAGAACAGGTAACTAAGAAGCACTTTCAGTAATGTCATCCATGGATCTAGCTGTAAAGCTAGAGGAAGGCAGTTGACGTAAAAAGCAGCATCTTGGGTCAGCCAACTGCCTCCTTGGGCAACCTCATAGGATAGAGGGGAAGGTTATCCTAGTCTGAAATTCATGTCTGTGTTTCAGGTTCACACAATACTTAGCTTTTGCAGCTTTTGGACCCAAGGAGGAGGCTCAGCACTTCAGAGATTTTGATTCCCTGATCCGTTTCCCCCTAAGTGGCAGAGGAAAAGTTAAGGAAATTGGTCACTAGTATAGGCAGAGCAAGGCTGCTCTCTTCCTTCTTCCTCTAGCTTTCCCCTTCTCCTGTCACTCAAACCTAAATGACATTTCCTACACCCATCTGAATTCTCTCATCTTTGTTACAATCTTTTCTTCACAAACCCTGAGGACACCCATTTGTCCCTGCAGACCCCTTGCTCTTTCAGCACCTCTTTGCAAGACTCCACTGCTGAGTGTTCTTGTGCTATCCCTGTTTTGGCAGAATCAAGCAAAATTGAAAACCTACATCTGCAGCAACTACTTGCCAGAGAAAGGAGTATCTACATTACAGCACTGCTTTGTATTTCACAATCAGAGTAATCAGAGTATGTAAGAAAGGATGGGGCTCCTGCTGATATGGAATAGCAACTGCTTTCTTTAAAATCAAGGCATAAGAGGTTCTCTTTACTTTCAAGGAGCTGGAAGATAGAGCACTCACCTTATTATAATAACCTATTGTATTGACCAAGATTGAAACCAATCTCTTCGACCTTCTAGAGGAACACATTACCTCGAGCTCTAAGATCAGGCAAGTGTTAGAAACAAACTATTCATGTTTTTTGTTAAGTACAAGCTTTGTGCAGCAACATGCAAATTTGTAGGGCTAGACAGAATATGCACCTGGACAAAAGTAAGCAGATTTTGTAGTGCAGTAGTTTAACCTGGCAGGCAGCTACATAGTCATTTGTTCACTTTTGCCCCCAGTGAGACGGGGAAGAGAACTAAAAAGAAAAGGGGAAAAAAACAACCAACTAACCAAACTTGTGGGTTGTGTTAAAGACAGTTTAATAGGACAGAAAAAGAAAAGGAAGATGATAACAAGAAAAAGAACCAGAATCAGAACCACAACGACAACAACAACTACTACTACTACTAACAATAATAATGTACAAAACAAGTGATGCACAGCACAACTGCTCACCATCCAAATCCACTACTCGGCTAGTTTTTGAGCCAAACCACCTCCCAGTCCACCGTCCAGTTATATACTGAGCACGATATCATTGATGTGGAATATCCCATTGGCCAGTTTGGGTCACCTGTCCTGGATGTACCCCCTCCCAGCTTGCTTCTTGGGTTTCCCACCTTCTCGTTGGCAGGCCGGTATGAGAGGCTGAGAAGTCCTTGACTGCTTAGCAACAATTAAAACATCAGTGTCTTATCAACATTATTCTCATCCCAAATCCAAAATGTGTAACAATAGCAGCTACTAGAAAGAAAATTAACTCTCTCTCAGCTGAAACCAGGACATATATCCCAATAGGAGTTCAGCTGGAAGGCACAACTCTATTCCCTGATCTGAAGGTTGCTTGCTTTGTGATGAATATTTCATATAAAATACAGAAGCCAATTTCAGAGGGGAAACTGGAAATCAAGTTTCTCCCATGAAGAACCCAGGTTACATAGTTACACTTCTTTCCCTGCCTTATGAATCTTCCTCTTTTTTTTTTCTAGTGACAAAGCTTCAGCAGTGTTTTCTTTAAGTCCTCCCCATCCACCGTACAGGATGGCCTCATATCTGCCTCAAAATAATAGTCTCAGCCTGTGTACTGGAAAAATCAGGTACTGTATTGCCCAAGTGCAGGATACTAAATCTTTGTCTTGATCTAGCATCAAGGGACTGTCCTTAGATCATAAAGAAACACACAGCAAATAGGAAACTGAAGTTTTGAGTTTGAGACAAGCACCAAATCACCAAACATCTTTCATTGTCCACTTGTTAATAAGGAAGAGTTTACAAATTTGAAGCTGAGAGAGGAACCAGACTAAAACGATTTACCTTTCAGAGCATACTTTGTCTTCCAAAATTGCATTGAACCCTCAGATACACTGAAATAATATTGCATGCTACAGCATCTAAGAATTTGTGAGTTACAGCACCAGGGACATTCTTCATGGCAATGCTGCTCTTTGATGTATCAGAGCAGTCTGGGCCTCTTTATGTCCTATTCCAGTGCTTCCACAGCAGACAATTTCAATCTCAAGAGTACACTCCCTTTTATCACTGCGGTATGACACAAAGAAGAAAACTGCAACCTGTAGATGCGCTGACAAACACAAGGACAGACACTAACTAAAATACACATGGTAAATTATCTTGAGAATGTGATAGCTTCTATTTATTTTATTAACTTCAGTTAGAAGGCAAATTTCAGAATTACCACTTTTGAAAAGAGAATACAGAAGAGGTAAAACACAAAACCTATCCTTGCAAATTAAATGCAACATGGTACTTCATAAAGTTCAACACTGATTCCAAGAAATATGGAATCGCACATAAACTAACTGGTAGTCTCCAATAGACAATCATTAAATATAAGATTTTCTTAATGGCATACATGTACACACGTTCACATGCCACTTCTTGTAATGGCCTATTCAAAGGTACCAGCGCTTCTCAGAAGATTAATTTGAAAGAAATAAATGAACAGCTACACCTTAGGTTCCGAATGTTTTCTGAAAAAAAGAAACGTCTCCCTTTTTCAAAATAAAGTTTTGTACTTTCAGTAAGGTATTGTGAACCTTGCCATTCTTGGTATTTCATCTGGATATAGTAATGATTGCTACTTCTAATAATTGCTTTTTTCATCCACGTGTAAGAAGACCAGGTGAAATATTATGTGTTGAAAAATCAATGTGAGAGAAAAAACATTAAGTGCAACTTAATTATTTTAAGTATGCACAGACGGCTAAGTTACTCGGATATAAATGTGCTCACAATCCAGAAATAAATATAAACTGAAGATAGGAAGAACAGTTGTTTTACTGTGTTCATGGTTAAATGCTCAGCTGCAGAGCAACCAGGAACCACAATTAAGTAGTCTGAGGCTCTGATTACCTTTACAAAAGCAGCTCTCAAAATAAAAGGATGTATTACAAAGTGAAACTACAAAACAGCTTAGAAGAGGCATTTTTTCAGCAGATTTGTCTGCACTAAGGAACAGTCCTTGACAATGGATGCATATCCTTTATACCAAAATTATAGAATCATGGAGTCACAGAATGGTTTGGGTTGGAAAAGACCTCAAGATCATCTAGTTCTAACTCCCCTGCCATGGGCAGGGAAACCCTCCATCACAGTGAAGAAATTTTTCCTAAAGTCTATTCTAAACCTACACTCTTTCAGCTTGAAACCATTACCTCTTGTCCTGTTACTCCATGCCCTTGTGAACAGTCTCTCTCCAGCTTTCCTGTAGGCCCTTCAGGTACTGGAAATCTGCAATAAGGCCTCCCTGGAGCGTTCCCTTTTCCAGACTGAACAAGCCCAACACTCTCAGCCCATCTTCATAGGAGAGGAGCTCCAGCCCTCTGGTCATCTCTTAAAACCTTTCCACTTTTGAATTGAATACTACCATCTTTCTTCATTCTCTCTCATCAGCGCAGAACCATAGGAAGTGCTGGAATAGCTACATCAACAACGTATTGGATGAACACTCTGAAGATCAAAAGTTAAGTTAGAATTAGTCAAAGAAAATTGCTACAGGGTAGACTAGCCTGCAATTTCACAAAGTATTCAAATGATCTAGAAATATTTGGTCAATTGCTCTTGTACTTATTAAAAGTTATAGAACAAAATGCAACTAGACACAGCTTTAGTTATTTCTGTTATGCTTGAGGAAAATCAGATGTTTTAAAATGTTGATGAGGCCCTAGAAGATGAGAGATTGATAAAATTAGAAACTCAAAAGATAATTCTATGAAGATACTCTGAAGCTTCTCACGTAAAACTTTTATTTCTGAAGTAGCAGAATAATAAAAAAGCAACCAATCTGCTCTGAATCCATTATTATTATTATTCAACTAGATCTTATTGAAAAGGGGAAACTGTATCCCAGAGGAACTTTTATCAACCTATTTTTTCTATTCTGATTGATGAAAAGTGAAAATAAGAAACTTCTAATTCAAAAGTAGAAATCATCAGTCCAAAATTTCAAAAATATCACTTTAATATTTTCTGATTTAAAGGATTTAGATTTTAATCTAAATATTTAGCCTATTCAGCATCTTTATTCTCAGATGATTCAATAGTAAATTTTAAAATCCTTGCTGTAACATCCCTTGAGTCCCTTGTCTATGTCTCGTACTGGGATTACGAGTTTGAAGAGGGCTTGCATCTTCTGCTACTACATAAATGTAGTGTGGGACAAAGGATGCCATTGAGATGCCATTTCCACTTCGTAGAGTTGCCATTTTATATAAGGAAGTAACCCCAAGGTTAAATCATTCCTCTGGGACAGAGGATCACGAACCTCTTCTGAGTACCCCAACCACACTTTTATATTTCTAGCTAAATTCTTCCATAAAATTCATCATGGACCTACGTATTTTCTTAAAAAAATACTGGTGTGTAGATTTTTGGAACTGAAAAATCTACACATCTTTACAAAATAAACAGTCAAAAAATCTCTGATCTGTTTTGTGTGAATATGATTTCCACACTAATTCTGCCTGGAAAACAATTTCTGTTACACACTAACATCCCTGTATAGTAGCCTTCATTCTTTTGTTTTGATTAGGATTTCAGAAAAAAAGAATTAAATCATGCAAGATTCAAATAAAAAATATTCTGAATTACACTATTTTGTTTTTGCTGAAAACATAACTTGGCACAAGACAAGAAGGCAGAGTATGACATTAATGATATTCATGTGAGTAGAATCAATGCATCATGTTGTCATAAAACTGGCATTTTCATTTCTCACTCCCACAGACATAAAATAGCAGCATCCAATATGCTGTCAAAGGCACCACATACCAGTGGTAAAATACATTCAAACTTTCAGATGTGTAAAACAGATGACTATTTCAGAGTGTCTTAGGAATGCTCTAAAAGTAGCCAGAAACATTTAAACTATATTAGATAAATTATGCTTGAAGAAAATACACTGATGTGTATTGGTAAACAATACTAAGTAGCAAAGAAATCTGATTTTGCACTTGCTGTCCCTAGGCTAAACTTGAAATGCAAATTAAGAAAGCCAATAAGCCTTATACAGCTGTTATAGAACAGTTTACTTATTTTATTCTCTCAACTGCATGATAAAATATTGAGCTATAAGGTGGAAAGTTTGATCTTTAAGAACCACTGATGCTGAAGAAGCAGAAACCTAACTAGTATATCTCAATAGGTCATAATAATTTTTCATTTTTTAGCAAAAGCTGTCCTTTGATTTTTTTTTTTTCACTGGAACAGAGAAAATGGTGTTGAGAAATTGGGGCCAACTAAAATTGCAGAAAGGAGAAAACCAGACAAATGGCTAGTTCAGTTTTACTTTTTAGCTATTCATTTTGTATACTGGGCAGGAAATAGTGATTCATATCCATAATGAGCTCACAAAGAGAAAAAAAAAAAAAAGCAGTAATATATCTAAACATGCCAAAAAATTCTAAATGTCAATCAACATCAACAACTTCATCTCATTGATATTTTATTTATATGTGTGTGTGTGTCTGTGTGTAATATATATATGAAAACCCACATTTTAAAACTGAGCCATAGTTTCCCTTCATCTTTGACCTCAGTCAACAGATTCAGAACATATTAATGTAATTCATGGCATAAAATGCGGCCAACTTCACAGTTTGTGTGATGCTACAATTACATCATCCCTAACTACATCCTTCTGTTAGGACAAGTTCAAATTCCTTGTTCTTGGCATTTAGTGACCCTAATTACTCAGCCTTAACCTACAACTTTGACCTTGTCTTCTTCTATGTGCTAAGGACATGAGTTCAGCACTGCTTTAATGTCCTTCTACCATTTTATCTTCATGCTCTCTTTCCAGCAGTCTCACATTTGTGGAATGTTTTCTGAATCCCTATTTACAGACCTTATTCTCTCGTCTTTCAAATTACTTCTAAAACCTTTCTCCTAAAATCTTTCATTAAAGAAACTGCCTAATGCACTTGGAAATCAAAAATACATGCATGCCTGATGGTTAATTATAATACATTTTTTTTCTCTCTTTTTTTGTGTAACATCTAAGTGTTACATCCCCTCTTCATGGTGGGGACCTTTCTGTTAACTGCTTCACCATTATTTTTTCCACTCAAAACAAAATAATTTTTATTTGCCCATGACACTCCAATATTTAGTCATCCCTAAGTAAGACAGAAAAGAAGGAGGATGACAAGATCCTAGAAGCTAGGAAGAGTGGGGGTTTTTTGTACAATGCAAACATTACGTTCTCAGTCCTTAGACAATGTAATGGGGGTAACTGGGATCCCTATCCCCCCAACAAATCCTGAAAAAACAAAACAAAATTGACAAAATCCGCCCAAAAAATTAAAACTATGTCATTTCATAGTGAAAATCATGCTAGATAACATTATCTGATTTAAAAGAAATTTCTGAGATCCATCCATATTCAGCATTAAAAGAAAGGCACTTCCCTGGCAACGATTTACCCCACCCTAAAATAGATGCCTTAGAGAGGCAAAATGAATCACAGTCTGAAGGACAAATGTATTTTGATTATTTATTATGTGATTTTCTTTTTTATTAAAATGAGCTTGGAGGTCCTGTTTGATACTATGGGAATCACCCAGAAAACTGTAGCTATTTCAGGGTCAAAGTCTAAAAGAGTTTATATCAAATGAAAAAAAAGCCCAAAACAAAAAACCCAACACCAAGACAATATTCATATTCTCCTATCTATTAATATACGTTATCCTAAATCCTTCATTCTTCACAAAAGTGATTTTTTTAAAAATAGAAATTTTATCAGATTTTTTTTCAAACTGTAAAAATGTATGGAAGGCTTAAGATACTTTCTTTAATCATTCTGAATATATACACTTTAAATAACTTCAATGTGGCATAAAAGCAGAAGAAACAACTCGAATACTTCCAGTTTCAATTTTAGAAACTGAAGATTGCATCAAGTACACTTCCGAACATTGGACTTTATTGAGAAATTACTCCTATCTACAAATTTAACAAATATACAAGGGATTCCATACTACTATAGTTAAACTATTTCAGGAACTGTTTATTCACAGTCTTTAGGGGAATTTTACAATTAATTTTGTTTACTGTTTTTCTGTCTGTTCATTCCATGACAGCTAATCTAATATACTTTTGAACTTAAAAAGTGGTGGGGTTTTTTTTAAATTTTCTATTTTTCTTTTGTCTGTAGCAGTAGAATAAATCACAGTTTTTTCCATTTTGCAAGTACACATATACAAATTAATTAGCTCATTATTCAGCTTATTCATTGCTTTGACTCAATTGTTTATTTGGTACATTTGTGGTTTTGCTTTAGAAATATATTTATGGATAAAGAAAAAATAATATGGATATTTTCTGATGTATCTATTTTGCAGTATTCTTCCATAGATGGTCAGGGTATTTAAATTATGGAGAATTCTGTTTTACAAAAATTATATTCTATCTGGTTTTGTTATTCCTTGAACCCCCTGGCTGGTTATTCTTCAGTTTAGGATGGCTGAAGCATAATTTATCGACACAGAGCAATACAGATTCTTTCTGTTATGTTTCATGTATCTGAATGAGTAAATGGAAATTGCAAGCTACACAGAATTTCATAGAATCATAGAA
>VZTU01004036.1:0-14542 GCA_013400835.1 Zapornia atra
CCCCCAGCCACCGCCGCCTTCCTACCTAGCATTTCCCCCTGCCGGAAAGGGGCGGGAAACGCTCGGCCGATTGACAGAACATCCGGCCAACGGAGAGAAGGGGTGGGGCCTGCGTGGCGAGTATTTCAGCGCGATTGGCTCGAATGCTCGTCAGTCACGTCCCGAGGCGAGAGAGGATTGGCGATAGCCGGCCCGGGGGACGGTCCCTCCCAGCAGCAGCAGCCTGCGCCGTGGGGCAGCGCTGCTGTCACATCCGCTGGTCCCGGCTGTTTCGCTGCTCCCTCAGTGATTTCCTGAGGGGAGAGGGGTGGCGGCGGCGGCCGGGCCGTTCCCCGAGGCAGGGCTCCCGCTCCGCGGGCGCCCCTGTCTGCTTGGTAGAGGCCCTCCTGGCAGCCTCGGCCCCCGCGCCGGGCTGCTGCTCTGAGCGCTGTTAACAGCCTCTGCGTAGCTCAGGGCTCCCGCACGGGGGTTGGCTCCGGTAATGCCCCAGCGGGCTGCGGTTAGGTCAGCCGGTATTGCGGGACGCAGTCGGCCCGAGGCTCGGGCCTTTCCCCTTCCTTACTGCTCGCAGGCTGAGAAAGCCGAGCTCGGCTTCGCGGGGGCACGCCTGGGCGTTAACAGGCCTCACCGAGCATCGAGATCCTCGGGGTCTGGGGAGGAGGGGTGTGCAGTGCTCCGACTCGCCCCCAGGACCATATATGGTGCCTCTGCTGCTATCTTTCCCTCCCGGCGTTTCCACGGGGAAGAAGCAGAAGTGGGCTATAGCCAGGCCGGGTGGTATTCCAGCTTTTTCCTGGAAATGACTATACAAGGACATGAGAAGACGGTGGAAAAGCTTTGAGTCTGCCCGTTGCTCTTTGCTCATGCGACACGCACGCTGTAGGGCTGCATAACAGTGGGGTGAGGCAGGGGGAGAAGGATGGGAGCTTTGCTCTGAGTCCTGAGAAGAGAGGCCAGGCTCTTAGACGAGCCCTGGAAGGACTGTTGCAGTAAGAAAGGTCGTGGCTTAGAACCACTGTATTATTTTATCTATCCTTTTTTTTGCAATACGTCCTGTTTAGGTGCTTTCTGAGGTGCTGTAACCTTGAAGTCTTCACCTGGCAGGTTTATATGAGACCCTGTCCAGTTCCCCAGGTTGGTGCTAAAACTTGCAGAAATTAAAGTTGTAACTATCTGGGTATCTTGACACTGTTAAGATCCCAATTCACATATGGCCATAAAGTTTGGTGGCAGAGCAACTAGGGAATATAGAGCTAGCAAAAGACCTGTGTTTATACCCTCAGATTGCAAAGCAGCAGTGGGGCACGTTGTCTTGCCAACGTAGCTGTGTGCCATCTGAGTGACCTCCTGTGACAGTAACACGGATTGTTCAGTCTGACTGGCTCGTACTGCTTGTTAACATCTCTCTGAAATCCCTCTTCTGTGCAGTTTGGGGATTGTGGCTCCAGCAATAAAGCTAGAATTGCCCCATGGAAGAAGAAAAAGATGCCAAGAGACAGGAAAGAGCCAGGTTGTCCTGCTGTGTACTGGAGCTGGTAGAGGTTGCCAGTTGCATTGCTAGGACTGCTAGTTGCACTGAATGTTTCAGGAGATTACATGTGAAATCTGGAGTGAGGTTATACCCTCTCTTTGACCCTACATTGTCATTAAGTCATACTAGTGAGTGCATAACCTACACCTCTTCTTGAAAAAGTAATAAGAACCAGTGCTGCACATACAACAGGACTGCTAAGCCCTCATCTTTTCCATGTGAGAAGATCCCTGCACATGTGGCACACCTTCCTGGTGCTAATGACTGCTGGTGAATGACCCCAGTGTTGAGCATTTCCCACATCAAGGAACAGCTGGACATCTTGCTAAGGCTGTCATTCCCCACAGTCTGATCGGCTCTCCTTATAAACACAAGAAACAGTATGAACCAATTAAGTGATACTCTCTTCCCATGCTTGGGACAAGCTCCCTGATGATTCTTACATAGCTTCCTCTTTCCTTCCTTAGAATCCTTTGCTTGCAGTGTGCACCAAGAACTTGCAGACTACTTCCATATCAATACCAGTGCCCACCTGATGATTAGTAGGTTGTTCCCTGAACTCTGCTGCTCTCAAAATTTCAATCTGGGCTTGTTCTAGCTCATAAGCTGTTTGGAGCAGTGACTTGTTGGGGTTTTGTTGGGTTTGAGGTCGGTGGGTTTTTGGGCATTTTTCCAGTGAGAATTGCTGGGGGTTATGAGGTATTATTGTGAAGACAAAAACTGAGCTAAAGTGAAACGTTTATAGATCTAAGAAGGCTCTTCCAGTGTGAATAAACAGCCTCATGGGTTTGCCAATGATCCTTTCTTACTTCCATTAAGCTAATGTTAATATTCCTTATTGACTTCAGTTGTAATAGAATTGTACTCTAAATGCTGCACACTTGTCCTGCCTTCACAAAGACAATACCAAAGAAACTTCTTACTTGCCTTGATCAGACATACTCTTTAATATCACTCTGGTTTTAACACCAGATCTACAGCAGACTCATTCAGAAGAGTGAAGAAATAAAACTGATCTTAATAACCTTGATCTTAACATCTACCATTCTTTAGCAGTGAAAAAACAGCAGGAAAACTCAGATCTTTTCCATTTACCAATAAAACAACTCTTTTACCTTCTCCAAGTATATGTATATGTCCTGATGGTGTTCTGACATCATCCACTAAAATTAGGAAATAATAAAATGAGTTCTCTTGGATCTTTCTCATCCAGATACAAAAGGGTCATCAAAGGAAGCTACCTATTAGTTTTAATTCAGAAGCCAGTCTTCAAGCACACCCTGGTCTTTCTGACAATCTGCCCTTTCTCTGTAGCCTTAAAATTAGCTAGCCATCCACACCTAGTTTCCATCACAGAATCAAACCAGGACCTTAGCTGTGATCATCTGGAAACAAGGTACATGTTGTAAAAACACCTTCACTGGTAGAACTTCACTACGTATCGCTGCCATCCTGGAACGTCATCCCAGAGAAAGCCCTGTGAATTCCTTTCTTCCTGAATACACTGCAGGAGCTCTGGTTTGTATCTTGCTGGAAAATGCAAAATAACTTTGTAAAGAAAAGCTGTGAAACCTGTGTGAGGCAGTGTGCTGAGATGTTGAGGAAAGGCAAATCAAGTCATAAACCAACCAGCGTGGTCACCAGCTGTACTGGGGGAAGGAAAACCTTATGGTCATGAGTTCACTCATCCTGCCCACTGCCTGCTTTGCCAAACAAGAGCAAGGCATCTTGTCTGTGTTGCTACCATTGTCTCACTTCCTTAGCCCACACCACCACCACTGGCATCTAGTCTCTTTCTAAGTTCTCTGAGAAAAGATTCATCACATCCTTTCTCTGAAGTTCCTGAGTATGAGCTTCCAGACAGTATCTGGAAACACATTGCTAGACGCTGCTGTTAAAATAGTACATCTAAACTTGGCTTTCTTCTGGAGCTCCAGGCATCTCCGCTTCAGAATATGGCCCATTCCATTCACTATTAGCCAAACTGAGTTAATTCCAAGGGCCCAGGTGCCCTGACATCTGTAGCAGGGCAAAAGTATGAACATGGTGACCTTCAGGAGAGCTAACTGTTGTTTGCAAAAGCAGTGGGCAGAGAGACAGGGACCACCCCCCCCTTCCCTGTGAAAGCCCCCTAAACGTCCCTCAGAAGTTACAGCTCACCAGCATTTAGCTCGGGTGGACAGAAGGGAATGGGATGGGTGATTGATGGCCTAACAGTATTTGTTCTATGTGATCTGAGTATTTCCAGTTAAACAAACCCCCTGACATTACTACACTCTAAATCCAAGCAGAAAGCTATTCTCATTCTGCAACAACCTACTGTTACTAATCTCAGGCTTTTCTCCATGGCTACTACATCAAAACAGGAGATAAAGACAAAAAGAGGGAATTCCTGCCAATGAAATTTAAGTCCATCTCTCTTGAAAAAGCAGGATACCAGAAAGACAATGTATCTGCTGAATGCCCTGCAGATTCTGAAGTTCTCACAGAGTCCCCTTGTTTACTCAGTGTAGGGCGTGGTGGCATTTGTCTTACAGAGAAATACCAAGAATTGGGAGTTTATAAACACAATTGTTTTCAGAAACACCTGCATTTGTTAGAGTTTCCCTCTCAGAGATATATGTCCTTTGGAAAAACTGTAATTCTTTCTGGCCATTTCAAGAACAATTACAACATTTAACTCTTCCTGCTCCCCAAAGTTTCATTCCCCACCCCCACCCCCCACCACTCCAGGACCCGATGAGGATGTGAGAAGCACTTTTGAGACACGATGAACCCACTTGCAGATGACTCATCCCTGGCCACACCAGCTGTCAGTGGGAACAGAGGCCACTGCCACCTCCCAAAGGCAGAAATTTAAAGACCCACCCTGAGGGGACGTGTCCAAGGTATAGGACATTTACCTTTCAAACTTAAAAGTTCCTCCTAGGCTTTCCTCCCACTTTATTCTCCATAAAGAGGGCTCTGTTTGAACCAGAAATCCAGTCTTCTTGTCAATAAAACATTTTGGAACCAGAGTAAAAATCCCCTCTAAAACAGTGTAGAAAAGAACAGCCCTGGCAATTTTTTTGAGGGCAGCTCCTGGCTTGGGGAGCATGAGGCAAGCTCCAGACAAGGCCAGTGCCATTAACCCATCTCTTTCTATCATGTGAAGACACCAGGATCTTTCTCATGAAGTATAAAACCTTCAGACTCTACAGACACTTCTTGATTGTTCCAGCCCACACAGTAAAGGTGATGCAGCAGCACAGAGCAGCAGTCAAAACAAAACAGGAGTGGAAAATACACACACACATTTACAAGTTTGCTGTAGTTTAATTTACTCTGGGGCACACCTTAGGAATATTTCTAGAATAAAACCTTTTGGTGTTGTCCTGGTTCTGGCCAGGCCAGAGTCAACCTCTCCAAGCAGCCAGCCCAGCTGAGCTGAGCCTGGGCTGTTTTCCACTCCACCTGACATCCCTCCCCCATAAAAGGGGCTGGTTGGGGAAGGGCAGGGACTTGGTGCCTCCAGGACAGTCTGAGTGGGGCTGGAGCATTGGGTCGGTCAGTCCTTGCATCAGGCAGCACTCTGTAACTGTCAGGTGGGTAAGGTACTCTGTGTTCTCATGGGGTGTGAGTGTAATTGGCTGTTATTGTTCTACGTTCACAGTGACTTTGTCAGTAAACTGCCCTTATCCCAACCCACAGAGGCTCTTTCTGCTCTGGGAGTGAGGGAGTGGTGTGTGGTGCTCAGCCACTGGTTGGAGCTGAACCACCACAGCTGTAGCAGTTATCTTGGGAAAGGATTTGCCTCTGGGGACAGGAAAGAGTTTCAATCCCTCCTGTGTCTCCTGGAGGAATTTTTAATTTTAAAACATTGATGATTATGCTAATTAGTGCTTACCTCCAAATGACAATGGAATATAAATGTTGATAGTAGCTAAAACATGCTGCAAATATGTAGCAAATGCTTCCTCTGGAGAGTCATCTATGTTACATGATAGCTCAGCTGGGGAGGAGTGTAGTTCTTCATATGGAAAAGCAAAGTAACTGTATCCATGATCCATGTCATCCCAAGGCAGCACTTCTAGACTTTGCTGGAGAGACATGAATCAGTTGTTACTTTATCACTTCAGCATGCATTATAATGTCCAAATTCGTTCTCTGCTAAATGTGAGCCTTTCCCTTACATCAGATGTATGAGCAACATCAAGGATTTAGCTAGGATTCCTCACATAAACTTGGATTACAAGTGAAGCTGTGTCAAGTTTGAATCTCTAAGAGGCTGAAGACCCTGGCTCCAAAAGTGGATTTGAAGGGGGCTGTTTAGGAGCTTGCATCACTGACTGGTTTGAAACTCAAGGACTCAGTAGAATGCAAAGTACTTCATTCTGCAGATATGAAGCCCAGTTCATCTTCTAGCCAGAGACACAGAGAAGCTGGCCTGTGTGCCTGTGGGCTAAATTGCTACATCCAGTGATGGCATCTTGTTCTCATCACAAAGAGTCTATGTGCTCCTGCAAGCATGAGGACTCTCTGTGCTGATAACCAATACATAATACATGAAGATTCCTCAGTACTTCTCCTGCATTTTTTCAGGCACTCTAAAAAGAGACAAATTCTCCCACAATCTAACAGGAAAGAACTTCCAGAACAACTCTGCTTACCAACACCCACATTGAAAAATGTTTGAAACCCTAAACAGAACACTTCTAACCTTTTGAAATCACTCTGGTTTTAAATATTTAGTGGTTTTGTTATTTGGGTTCTTTTCCTAGCTCAAGCCTTTTTACATCTAAGCATCACAAACTTCCATCCAAGTGGTATTACCATTACTTAATCCAAAGTCTTTAAAGCACATCAGGCTGCGTGCCTGACTGCAGGGCTTAAACCTCTGGAGATATCATAGGTAGCATCCATTGCATGATTCTGCCAGAGCTGATTGTCTTTAGTTCCCAATGAAATTCATGTGAGAGACTTCAGACACCTCACAGTCTGCAGGGAGAACACCATGTACCTGCTCATTTATCTCAGGGACAAAGTACCAACCTTGCTAAAAAAGCAAATTGGTTGTATAGTCCCAGCTAGATCAACTTCTCTAAAGCAAAGGGTTTGTTTCCAGCCCAATCTGTTGGTAGGCAGCACCTGGAAGGTGCCAGATTAGAGGTTACCACATGGCTCAGCCCTATCCAGGGGACAGAGTGGCTTCTTGAACCCACAATGTTCAATGACAAAAGGTTAGATCAGCTGCACAGGTCCTGCCAGAAGAATGCTTGTTAGTCCAAGGAGTACAAAGATAGGTGGATTTCAACTGATTGAGCTGACTTAAAACTGTGTAATCAACTCCTGAAACTGTCCCTTGGAATCATGCCTGTGTCCCCCCCAAGCTAATTTAAATCTACTGAAAATAAACTTCCTTGGTTTTGGGGATCCTTTGCAGATATCTCCAAAGTAGCACACAGAATTCTGAGGATTGGTGGCCCATAGGTTGAAAAGGGTCCTAGAAAAACAGAATGTCTGAAATGCTTATTTTTCTGCAGACTATTTGTCAGGTTTCCCATCAGCACTGTCACAGGATGAAATCTTGGCCCCAGTTGAACTCAACAGGAATTTTGCCACTGACTCAAATGGAGCTAAAATGTCACTCTTGCTATTTGTCAAGTCAATTACACCCAGACAATACTTTAACATCTGGCTTCAACTGAACACACAGAAAAGTTCGCTCCCTTGGTCTCTGAAGACAACCCAGGACATTGGCTATCTCCATAAAAATGAAAAATCTGTTCTTGGCAAACTACTTGTAATAAAGAGCAGGTCCATCCAGTGACACCATCAGAACCAAATCCCCATCCTTCAGTGCACAGTTAGTGGCAGCAGCATCAACAGATTCTCTGTCATTTTCTGTGGAGATTGTCAAAATCACCCATCGACTGGTGAAAGCCAACCTGTTGTAAAAACTGTTTGGAACAACAGATCTGTCCTCATCTGTGGTTTCCCACAGATAAATTGGGTGAAACCTGCTCCTCATCTGTGGTTTCCAACTTATCTTCTGTTTCCCAAGCCACCCAAAGGTCCCTTGTTGGCACAGGTAGCAGCTGTTCTATCTAAATCCCTCTCTGAGTACCATGATCACAGGTAAGATAACTGATTATAGAAGGACAACTGATGTGATCTCATGTCCCTCTCTAAAAACCCAGCTGAAACAAGGTTTTATTGGTTTATTGCAAAATATCCAGGCTAGGTTAGCCACAGGTCAGGTACATCTTTTCATAGCAGAATAAAAATGAAGCTATAGAGTTATTTTATCAGCAGTGACTGAAAAAAAAATAATCAATTCCAATGGAAAAGAATCATTGGATGATGTCTGGAGGAAAAGGGACGTACAAAGAGAGGGGGTTTGATCTTTAATGTAGACAAGGATCTGCTCACTTGTTCCCTGCTCCAAGTACTGGTGAGCTGCCATACTGCACACCTGTGCAAAACCAGCTTCCTTCCGTCTTGTGCCATCCCCTGGGATGCAAAACCAAAATCAGCCTCTAGTATCTGATGAGCCTTAATTCCCAGCACTTAAATAATTAGCTTCTCGAATGTACGAAAACAACTCTCATTTTCTGGATTAATGAAGGAAGCTGGGTTCCACTGAGCACAGCTATTATGGAGCTGCTAATGCACGGGTTGATTTCATCGCCTGCCACTAAACACAGAGCAACGTGGGCTCCTGGGAGGGCAAGAGTACAAGGAGAGCAATGCTGGAGGGTTAAAGTGGAAGGCAGGGAGGGAAACCCTAGCAATGCTCTGGGGTTTTATACAGAGGGAGGGCTGGTTTTCTTTGTGTCTGCTGAGTTTCACCCGGGTTTGTGAAGATGCCCTATAGCCCGAAAAGAAATCTAAAGCTGAGGGAGATCCTCAGGGGTGGATGGATAGACTGCTGCAGTCACAGACCACAGAAAGGCAGATTGTGAAGCAAAACGGAACGCTCACTGAAGCCTAAACCTTGGGATAGCCACGCAGCAGCTTCTGCCCAGGTTCTGTGGCTAGAGCAGCAGAGAATGGCCAAGAGCTGCGGTGTGAATGTCTTTCACAGCTGGATGGCTACAGTGGTTCAGGAGTCCTCCTGTCCTCCCTCTTCATTTGGCTTACAAGCTGGTAGGAAACTGGTTGCAAGGAGACAATCTATTTTTTTGCCTCATCTTACAGGTACAAGCACATAAACTCTTCAAAACAAACTTTCTGTGCTTTCTTTTTGTATCTGGGGTGGTTTAATTTTTCCTAACTGGGTGGAGAAGGCCTGAGAAAAATGTCAGAAAAGACTGCACAGGCTGCTTTGCTCTGTCCTGGGAGGTTTAAACCTGGGCCATATTATGTGAACAACTCTCCCTCGCTGCTTTGCTGTCTTGCCCAAGGCTCGACTGTTTCACACAGGCAGAACCAGAAGCCCACGCTGAACCTCTCTTTGCCGTGGGTGGAATGGGAAACAGAGAGTAAGGAGGAGATCAGATCAGGGCTTCTGAGAAGTAATTGCAGCTATTCAACAGATGGAATCTTCGGGATACAAAAGGCCTAGATTGCCCATTTCCAGGTCCTTCAAGCATCAAAAAGTCCTTCAGTATGGGTCATTCTCCCCCACTCATCACTACGTCCAAATCAGTGGTCCTGCACTTCTGGATGTGGATTTGGGGCTAAATACTTTCTTGCACTAAAGTTCTTCTACCTGCAGTGCTGTCAGCATGCCCTCAAGCACCTAACATCTGTCACACTCTGCAAAACAAGCCAAAACACTTTTGACCTTTGTAAGAAAAGCCTGGAGCTGTAATGGAAGCCTGGGGTTAATAAAGAAACCTCGGTGCAGACATACAGCAGGAGTTGAGAGGTCAGTGAGGAAGTTAATGGAACCGTGATGGCTTGTGCAGCAAAGTTAGTTCATAGTAGCCCACTTTTCAGAGATAGGGACCAAGGACATTAGGGACCTGCAAATACCTAAGAACCTCAGCACCTTCCCGAATGAGGAACAGTTTTCTAGAGGTGGCTGTTCAAAATTAAGCATCTTGGAAAAGATGCTTCGCAGAGATGCTGCTTCTTATGTCAGGGCTCGTTGGACCACGGACTTCAGAGGAGATCCACTCCCGTGTAGTTTAGCTGAAGCAATCAGGAAATAATTATGTACAGTGGAGAGTTAAAAGGCAGTAATTAAACTGTACAAATAAATAACTGAAGTGACTAAAAATAGTCCACCCAAAGCCTACTTTTGGAGCACTATTTAACGTAAATGAATCACTTAGTGGACAATGCAACAATCATCTGTTCAGCTTCTATTCATTATCAAAAACAATACAACGGGATTGGCAGGGAATAGCCATGTGCCAGGGGGAGCCCTGTAGGAAATACCACAGAATCTGGACTGGCTTTTGTCTCTTCTTCTATTGTGTTCTCACAATGCTTCGCTAATGAACGCCCAATGTCATTTTGGTTGCACTTTTTCTCCCCCCAAAAAAAACCCCACCCCACCAAATCAGTAGTAATCTTGGTCTTTTGGAAGGAACTGAAATGCTTGTTCACACTAGGAAGACTTCCACACATGACATAACAGTTTTGCTGAAGTCTAAGAGGCTGAGGAAGTGTGGCCTCCAGCACTCTGGGAAATCCCACTGTAGGTCAGGCAGCAAAATCCTCTGATTTGGGCAAAAATCCATTACGTTTTAAAGAAATCATCAGCTTGCTTTGAGGCCTCAGCTGCTTACTGGACTCCGTGTGTGAGTTGTATACTCAGTAAATGGATCTTTTGTTACTCCATTTGACGTGACACTAACCTCACTCTAAGAAATAAGCTAGTTTTCAATAGGGTGTGTTTGTACTGATCGTGCCCAGCATTACCTTGGGAGGTATCTGCAGGAAACTGCAAGCTACCAGGAATCCCCATTAAGGGTCTGGGGATGTGAACATACCCATTGGATACCTATCCTAGAAGAAACAGAGGCTGAGAAGACATTATCAAGCACTAAAGTACCAGCATTATGCTCCAGAACCAATGATCCACTGGCATTCACATCTCTTAGAGTTACCAGTCTGGAGTGTGTGGAAGTTCAAGCTTGGTAGCAAGCAGGTACCCACAGGTGTAACCTTTTCTTACCTGGTTCCTTGGCTCACTCCTACGTTGCTGCCACAACTTCCAGCTCCTGCAGTGTTGCTGGTTCAACTCTTTGCAGACCCACAGCGTAGGTCAAGTCACTGGAACAGTCTGAGTTAGGAAAAAAAGGCAACAGTGACACAGGGAAGAGCGGGTCAGATGAGCAGGCCTTGCTGCTGAGGGAAAGGCATGTGGAATGGCACTCAGATTTCACTTCTCAAGGTTGTCTCTGAGGTTGTTTTATTTTGTATTCACCAAAATCTTAGGCTCTGCAGCAAATTTCTGCAGGCAGAGATTATTTTTGTCGAATCCAGTGACGCTGGAGTGTGTGGGTTCCTAGTTAGCACTATCTAAAATCTGAGACAGAAACACACACTTCATAAAAATCTTGCTACTAGCTCAGTCTTCCAAATAAAACAGAGATGGCATCAACCCCCCTAAAGGCTTATGCTTGCAGAAGCCCCTCCAAACTGACTGCATAGCTTGGCTTGCATTTGGTGAGTTTTACTCACAGCATGCGTTCGGGATGTCCCTGAAGGTGGGACTGGAGGGGAGGGCTGCCTGCCTATACTGGGACTATTTATGACATTACTATTTCCAGCTGTTTCCTGTCCTTCAGCTGGAGATCGTTCCTGTTGAAGCAGAGGCTGCAAAATGGGTGGCATTATCTTCTCTACAGCCACCACACTTCAGTGCTTGGAATAGTAATGTGACCTGAAATAGCTGGCCATTCAGATTAATACACTGGGCTGAGAGTGGTGAGGTGCAGCCCAGCCTGCCAGCTCGGGTACCAGACAGAGAAGCCCTCACAGCCCTGCACTGCCAGAGCTCTTCAGGAGACACCATTGGCATCCCAACTACTGCAGGACTTACACACATGATGTATCAGCTCAAGGTAAAGGATTCTTGGTATCTACTAGGCCATGTAAAGTTGTGAAAATGGGTGGTGGTGACACCCCACAGCAGGAATCCTCATGTTCTTTCACTGCAGTTTTTCACCACTGGACAGGGGTTGGGCAGGGAGGGGACAGCTGCTCAGATAAACAATAGCTCGTTTCGCAAGACCATTGCCACATTTGCTCCACTTGACACTTTTTTATAGCCATCTCTGTTGAAAGACAAAAAGATCTCAGGTATCCTTTTGGAAGAAAAAAAAAACCCCTGATTATGGGGTTAACCCCTGATTATGGGGTTAACACCCAAAAGGCATCATCCTAATATTGGGATACACCCCAGAAAGCAGAATCATTAACCCCCTTAATTTAACACACTTCCCCTAACACATCCCCAAAAATCTGCTCAGTAAAATTCTATTCCTCCCTGCTCTGGCAAAAGATTTATTATTTTTTTTTTGTTAGTCCCTCGAGTGGTTGCTTAAAGTCAGGTCTCACTGTAATTACATACCTCACAGCAGTGCAGGGAGACTTAATTAACAGAGTCACTGTAGGTGTGTTGTCAGACGATACAACCTAGAGCTGCTAGAGGAGGCACTGGGAGCCAGCTGCGGTGGGCATGTCAGCCAAGAAACTTTGCAGAAGGGTTTTGAGATCCTCCTGCAAAAAGCAGCGTGTGGACACACCCAGCAGCCTTTAGTCAAAGCCCCTCAAGCCCATCATCAGGAGTCTGTGGTTTTAAAAATCTCTCTGTACTCACCAGGAGAAGCGCTGCCACGCCGCAAGATCCTGGATTCTCTCTCTCCTCCCACCACCCCCCCTCCACCATCCTCCCCCCCCCCAAAAAAAAAAGTGTGACTCACCAGTTTCAAACGGTGACATTTCATTCCCAAACTATTCCGGGAGCAGCTGGCTCCATAACACATGGAGATGTGGGGAAAAGGGAGGAGGGAGGGAAGAGCCAGATTGCAAAGTGAAAACCACTCATTCTCTCCCCCACACAGGTATGTGGCTTTTACATTTCAGAACTGCATCATTTGTGACACGTTGGCAAATCCCATCGGGGGGAAAACAGTAAAACAAGCAGATTTCAGGGAAAAAAAACCCATCCAGTGATGCAATTCCCTCTTGGCCAGGAGGGATGGGGAGAGTGGTTTGCTCCCCAGATCTAATGGGTGTGAAGAAACGCACTGTCCCCACTCCTCACTCTCCTTGGAGCCCCCACAGCCCTGGGCTGCTCCTCCAAACCCTGTCTCTGTGATGCAGACCCAAGGTTTAGTCATCAGCAATATCTTACCAAGGCTGAACAGATGTATTATGTGCAGCGGGGAGATGACAACGGGGGAACGACAAAGAAATCACTGCCAGCTCCCAGTCCCCAGAGGAGTTTGGTGTCACACTGCAGCTCAGCATCGCTCCTGTCCCTGCTGTGGTGATGTCACTGCCAGCAGCGTAACACCCAGCACATGAGGCCAGAGCTGCTGCGGGCAGCGGCCTGGTGGGCCTGCCAGCACGCACGTGGGATTGCTGTCACTGGTGCAGTGCCAGAGGCAGAAGCGTAATCTCTCCTGGCCTCAGACAGCCAGATCTGTGCACGGCTGGTTGGCACCACAGCAGCGAGCCAGCCCCATTCATTAATGTTGGTAAAATTCCATGGGGAAGGAGCAGTAAGTGATGCAACCTCGCAGCCTCCCCGCTGGGAGTGCCGGGGTGCAGGCGTGCGGCCTGGCACAGAGGCGTGGGCGCAGCGGGCTGCAGGGAGCCGGGGGAGCACCTGGTTGTGAGCAAGTGGCATCGGGTGCAGGTGAGGGTCTGGGGCCAGCACAGGATGGTTCTTGTCTGTGGGTGCAAGAGTGGGGTGGTGGGGGGCAGGCAGCCCGATTTGCCCTGCACAAGCTGTCAGGGATGATGGCAGCAGACCCTGCTGTGCCTCATACTGTACGAGGTACTGACCGATCCCCGTGCATGTCTGCACAGGAAATGTTTGATTACAATTTCATTCATCTCCTACGCTGCCTTTACAAAAGGGAGGGGTGTCCTTGTGGCTTTCTCTACCCAGCAGCAGCCTGGGACCTCCACCAACAGATTCAAGCCCATTCCCACTCCGTACCTGAGGAAGCCTCACTGAAACCAGTGCTCGTTCAAGGGAGAGGAGGCTGGCTCGCTGCTTGGTACTGGTGTACAGCAGCAGTGACCTTGGCTAGGTAACCATCTCCTGAATACAAAGATGGATATAAAAGCAGCAATTCCCTTTTAAAAAAAAAACAACCCAAAACCAAGCTAACAAACCAACCAATCTCCTGCCAAGGTAGGGAAAGGTTTGTTAAAGAAATGCATCTCACAGAGCTGGATTTTTTTTTTTTTCCCAGCTTCCCTAAATGCCCTTCACCAGCAGAGAGGGGGAGGGGACCTGCTCTTTGAAGCCTTTTCCTTATGGGAATAGAAAACACGGAAAGAATTCAATTCTCTGCCACAGCCCAGCAGCACTGATACACGCTTCAAAAACCAAAGCCCAGGCAACAAGCTGGCGGGAGGGTGGGGGTGGCCTGGAGCCTCTGTTACCACCAGATCAGCCTTGCTCAACACCCAGAGTCATTCAGTGTCCCCCGTAGTGTTACAGCCCAGAAAGAAGAGGGGAAGGAATGGAGACCGGGGAAGAAAAATTAGGAAATTCAGTGCGAAGAGCTGCAGTGCTGCGAATCTTTGTTCAAAAGCACCATCTAGTGCAGGAAAGGGTCAGTGCAGCTGGCCTTGCTCTCGGGCAGCGGCATCAATGACAAATGGAATTTGATTGTCGCCACAGGTTTGTCTACTAAACCCCCAAATATCGCCATAGGCACAGCCCTATCTGAGCAAACACGTCCAAAACTCGCTACCCTCCCTGTAAATCCTTCTCCAGTGGGAATCATAGAATCATAGAATGGTATGCTCCAGCTCCCTTCAGAGACTGGCAGGCTGCAATGAGGTCCCCCCACAGCCTTCTCTTCTCCAGGCTGAACCAGCCCAGCACCC
>VZTU01004037.1:0-50130 GCA_013400835.1 Zapornia atra
TCTCTTTCCCTTAGGAGGTGGATTTTCCTCAGTTCTCTCTGTCTATTTGTCCCTCACTCATCACACTCCTAGAGCTGCTTACTTTGCCATTCTCCCTCTCTACTCTGAGCTCTCTGGGAGTCCTGTAACTATTGTCTCTTTCTTTTGCTCAGTCTGTTGGCAAGAATCAGACAATTCACTGTCTTTTCTTCCTTCCCTCAACAAGTCTGTTCTAGTGTGACAGCAGGTAAAGGTGATGCACAAGCCAACATTAGCCCCCTCAAGGTATGCTTTTAATGCTTGTTCTCTCAGCTGCTCAAACCAGCCTGATGAGGCAATGAAAATCAGCTAGCAGCAATGTGAAGTACCATTTTTTGATTAGTAGTTGGAGCACTGAGGAGGGTAGAAAATGAAAGCAACTTTGCTTGGAATCCCTTTAAGAAGTTACAGGAATTCAGGAATTACACGAAAAGGTTACTTTTACAGTTCTCTGCTGAAGTGACTTAAGCTGTGAGGTGTTCCCTCACTGATTAATAAGCATCAAAGAGACATAAGCAAAATTGTTATGCACAGTTTTGTAACAAAGACCTAAAATATTTACTACAGTAAAGGTTTCACTCTTTCATGTTTAAATCGTCCTTCAACTCCTGCTTCAGGTTTCCATTTCTAATGCAAATAATTTCCAGCAGTAAAAATGAGAGTTTACCCAGTTCAAATGAATAATATATCTTTAGTATGAAAACAAAAGCATTCACTTATAATGATGGACATCGCAGAGGTTTGCTAAGCAATAGAGAAAAATCCTGCTACCTCTGGTGTCAGCTGTTGCTGGGCAGAGGAACATTTAGCTGATAACAAGGTCCAAGCTCAGATGGAAGGATTAAAGGTCCCAGACTTCTGACATTACCATACAGATGTCTCAAGGAGCCTTGGTTTATGTAGCACCTACTCCTGATCCTTGAGAAGCAAGACTGAATTCTTGACCAGGTGTTATGAATTTGTATTTAGTCAATAAACCAGCTAATGATGATTTCTCTAGACACCTCAACAATATATTTTAGCTCTGTTCTGGATGAACGGCTTCCCAGATAACACAGCTCCCACAACCAGTTGATATTTACTCTTGGCAAACACTGTTAAATTATGCCCAAAAGGAAGCCCTAACGGCAACAGCATACAGCCAAATACTCGTCAAGCTGTTATCACAAAAGTGTTCCTCCTTACCTGAGCTGATATATGTTTCCCTACCTATGTAAACATAAGGGTTTATTTCTCTGCAGATCTGATAAGCATAAACTGGCAAGACACCTTGCACTGATTGCATTCTGCTGAGAAATGTATATTTTTTTTCTGATAAATTTAGTGATACCACATTGTTCATTAAGCAGATTTTGAAGAAAGCAGGAGAAGCAAGTAGGCATACAGGAAAATACACTGATTTAATGCTCTTAGAAAGGATCTTAAAATATTAGGTAACCTCTCTTATTCTCCTGCACCCATGGTAGACTGGAAATTCATCTTCTCATTGATTTGTGACCTTGCCCTTCTCCCATTTCAAAGAGTGTTTTATCAAAAGTAAAGGAAGTCAACTCTGCTATTTTGCAGTAATAGGAAGTAAGAACAGGAAAATGCAATAGAAAAAAAGGTGCAGTTTCTGCGCACAGTTCATTTATAAACTACTATAGGAAAATAACAAACCATTGCTTCTACATTAAACTCAATAAGATCCATCAACTCTTGCAACTCTGATTATCAAAGCATTCCAGTGGACAAAGGGTATTACCTTCCAAGTGTTGTAACACGATAAACATCTGTTTTCTCATCTTGATTCAACCCACAAACTACTAAAAGAAGAAAGATTATGCAAATTACAGCTATTTTGAATTAGGTTCATCAAACAGATGCTTTCATTTAAAGAATCAAAGAAAAGGCTAAGAACACCTGCATGGCTTAAAAAAAAAAAAAAAATTCATTTCCCTCCCTCTGTCTCTCTGATATAACAGACAGGTGCTTACCATTTTGCACTGAGCGTGGTTGTGAGATTATTCACCCCTTGATTGCTTCTTGACTTTTAAAGTGTTCCTCCCAGGAGTGAAACATTACAGGAATGAGACAGGAGATAAGAATTATATTGCTTCCTACTACCCTGTTTCACATGCAGAAGTCACACACTTTCCATGACTTACACAGTTCCATGCTCTGCCTTTACTCAGCTTTGTTTACAGTCAACATCAGGATTTAAGGAGAAAACTGTTTCATTGACACATTTAGCAATATTCAGGCTTTAATTATAATCACAAACTAACCACCACAAAATCCCAATGTATTTTCTGAGCAAGTATAATATGTATGGAGAAGAGTTTTCAAAAGAAATTGGAACATAGAGAAAATACAATTAAAAAATAACATGGCCCTGTAGACAGTCAAGTGTTGGGTTGCAATGCCCCTGTGCCTTGGGAGCTTCCCACTTAACATCTGGCATGTTTCTAAGCATTGCTTTTCACAACCTGAGTTACATTTCTAGTTATCTTAGTAGTGCATGTAATAGGTTTTAAGTAAATGAAGCAAGGATATTGTCTCCTTTTCAGAAAAGGTGAAAAAGGCTCATTTTATTTTCCATCACCTTCCCCAAAGTAACTAGAACCAGCAAATCAAATTAAGGAAATGAATGCAAAATTATTGAAGATGTCAAATGATACAGAAAAACAATAGGTAAGATAGTTACACCAGATTACCTATCCTCTGTAGCTAAAAATAAAGGATAAAAGGGCCTCTTACCTCTATTACCTGAATGAGAGATAGGTACATACATTTTGTTCCTGGTTTATATCAGAAAAATCTTTTAAATAATTAATATTTAAACAATTTGGAATAGAAAGCGTGAAGATCAGTGTTTTCAGAACACCAGCAAAAAGATAATAGGTTTATGAGACATGTTGTCTCCTTAGGATTCTTTAAAAAATTATTATTTAACACAAGGTACATAGTTCTTGCATTAACATTGCAAAATTTTACTAGTTTTTAAGAATATCCCAGTTTCTGGCATCTTCTCACAGATGCAACCCCTGCAGCCCTCCCCCACACCCCTGCTCCCAAAACCTTGCAACAGAAACCCAATACAGCAACCTACAATATTCAGCTCTCCATTGTCTATTATTAAGAAGAATGCTGAATGCAGCAGAAGAATATCAAGCAAAGCAATGATTCAGCAGAGAAAGTAAGCACATTTGTAAGTTACCGGGACTAGTCAAGGACGTGAAAGACATGCGTGTGTATAAATGCCATAAAGAGACAGGGCCAGGTTTTCTTAAATATGTGCTTCAGCTTGGTTAAATGTAATATAATTTATATAATGATTCCTGTGTGGATAAATTAGGAAAATCAGATTAAGAGTAAATTTTAATACCTTAGACGCTTTTTACTGCTTATTGAGTTCCCAAAATATTATAGTACAGCAAAATAAAATGAGGAACTAAAAACCACACAGTAATTTATTGGTAGCATGTAATTCTTTTAAAGAGAATTTTATTCTTAATTTAAATCACAATTACCTTTGCCAGCACTGCACTGTCAATCTGAAAAAAACTCTCTAGTTAAATTTTGGCAGTTACCCAGGTATCAGATCTTGTGACTTAAGTTAGTTGTGGAGTTCATTTGTGTTCTAAGGAACTTATTCACAAATCTTTAATGAAAGTTCTTTGCCAGGACCATACAGAATGTATTTGTTTTTCTTGCCATTTGTCAGGGTCAAAGAACAAGTTTCTGCAAAACTTGAGCCTTTCTAAAACATTCAGGATGCCAAGTTCTTTGGCTTCAGAGTTGCGCAAGTGAAGCCAGAAAATAGATGGATCTGGCAGTTTCAAAATTGCTTAAAAATAGAAATATTGCAAAAGTTGCACACATGTGCAATAATAATACTTGTTCTGACGGCAGGAACAGCATGTACATTGTACTTTATTTCCTTCCTTTTTTCCTCCTTTAAAGACATAAGCTCAGCCAGCCCTCCTAATTGTAGGTACCTAACTCAGCCAGCTCTTTCTTGCCTTCAGAACAGCAAACTGGATCAGCTTCTACACAATGAAATCTCGCGGTCCTGAAAGTCACTTATTGAAACAGAGGTGAACATTAACCTCTTGCTGTCTCTGATGCTTACACATCTACTGCTGTCACAAGAATTTTCCACAATTCAAAGTTCCAGTTTCCTTTGTTTTGTCACTGAAGTTTTTCATTCCCCATGACAAAAGCCGGGTGTAAGTAATGTGAACTTGCATTGATAGCCTACAAGCTGGAGAAATGTTTGGAATCAGTTCTGTTCCTTTGACAGTATTAGTGTGGCTACTTGGCCAATTGGGTTTTTAAGTAGAAGGATAGTGTGTCTTTATCCTCTCTGTAAGCTCCACAAAGAAATTACTTTTACACTTCATTACATATCTTTATTATTGTCTCAAGGATGAGTGCAGAGTTCTTTCTGCTGAATGAATGAAAGGAGTAGCAAACATATTCCTCCGGACCAAAATGCATTAGAATGTGAAAGTCATGGTCAGTATGGCCACATAATTTCCCTTTGTCCTTTTACTGTGCTGAACATCTTTCCTTGAATGTTTGACTTCTGTGTTTTGGGAGAATCAGTGTGAAGAGGATACCGGAGAGATTCTCCACTATGTTAAAATCCAAATATTCCCATCTGTTTTCCTAATAAAAGATTGAAATCATTAACACAAATCATTGCTCATAAATCATCTCAGCACCTCCAAATTGCAAAGCCCGTTAATCATTAAAGAACAGTGGTGTGATGTTCATGCAATGCTACAATGAACTGAGGCTAGGCAACATTTCATGACACATCCAGTACTGATTTAATCTATTGTTTTTTCACCTGTCCCTTCATAAATCTGTTAAACTACATACATCTAAGTGGTCTAACACTGGTATTTTGCTTTTTACCATTTTTATTATTGAAGCAACTGAATGTTTCAAAAAGTTTGGCTTTCAGTCGTGCTAGGTGCAGTATATACAACTGATAAATAATAACCTGCTCATAAAGAGATTATTACAAAATTATATATTAGTATCCAGGAAGAGCTTTTCTGAAACTGTGGAAACAACAGAAGTGATAGGTGTCAGGAAAAGCAAAACAGATTAATACGTACTGATTAATAATGACTTTGCTCATGGAGTATTTATGTGGGCATTTTAAGCAGGGGAAGAAAACCCAAACAAACTTTGCTACAACTACATGGAAATACCAGAGTTTTATTTCATCACATATGACCAAACAGCTGCAATCAGGATGTCTAGTACTAGAATGAGAATACTCCAGGGGTAAAGAAAAAATAGTTGAAGTTGAACATGAGTAAGGATGATGTCAGAGGAAAAAGACCCAGAAAAGTACATTTTGAAGAGTATGTAGAAATTGCACACTGGTTTTTTGGTGGTTTGGGTTTTTTTAATTGTAAGGGTTAAAACTGCTGCACAGTAACTGCTGTGAGAGAGGAGTGAGAATATATGAGAGAGACAGCTCTTATGACACCAAAGTCAGTGAAGAGGGTGAGAGGATGTGTTCCAGGCCCTGGAGTGGAGATTCCCCTGCAGCCGGTGGTGAAGACCATGGTGAAAGTGGTTGCCCCCCAGCAGTCCATGGAGGATGATGATGGAGCAGAGATTCCACCCATTCTGGAGCAGGCTTCTGGCAGGACCTGTGGCCTTGTGGAAAGGACCTCACTCAGGAGCAGGTTTGCTGGCAGAACTTGTGTCTTGCAGAGAATCCACACTAGAGCAGTCTGGTCCTGGAGGATTGCACCCCATGGAAAGGACCCAGGCAGGAGCAGTTCATGAAGAACTGCAGCCTGTGGAAGAACCCATGTTGGGGAAGTTCATGGAGGACCATGTTCCTCGGGAGGCACCCTATGCTGAAGCAGGAAAAGAGTATGAGAAGGAAGAAGACAGAGATTTATGAACTGACCACAACCTCCCTTCTTCATCCCCCTGTGCTGGTCATGGGGAGAAGGTATAGAAATCAGGAGTGAAGTTGAGCCCAGTAAGAAAGGAGGGACGGGAGGAGAGCAATTATCAATTTGTTTGTATTTCTTATTTTTCCACCCTGTTATTAACTGGCAGTAATTTACACATGAGAGTAGCTGGTAAGTGATCTCCCTTTCATATCTTGTCCTGCAAGTTTTCCAATGTATTATTCTCCCCCTATCCTGTTGAGGGGGGGGGAGTGATAGAGCTGCTTGGTGGGTACCTGGTGGCCAACAAAGGTCAACCCATTACAGTTAGAATTAATCCTAAATTAGGTAACCAAGAACAACCTTCAGCCACCCTGGAATGAGTGATGCAGAGTGCTGGGTTTGGCTGGGTTAGAGTTAACACAGTACATGCAGTTACGTTGTACCTCTGGATCAGCACTGCTTTTAGCTTGATTATTGCAGTCCATCTTTTCAAATAATAACCTGATTTTAGTGATTCCCATGTGTCCCGTCATCTGAAGTAGTGTAAATCTGTGTAAGTGGACATATCTCCGGAAGTTCCAACTAGTGTAAAATTCTCCGATACCTTTTCTCCACAGCACAGGCAGTCACAAACAGTATCAAGTTTATCATTTCTGCCCTGTTTTGCCTCCTTGCAGATTATCAAATCAATTCAAGGTCTTTGTTCTTATCATAAAAACTCTCATGACCTGATACAAAGCTATCTAACACTGCAAGCAAAATCTCCAAGATAAATGCGATTTCTCTGATACAGTGGAAATTTGTACAGTGAAGAGAATTATTTGTGTGGAAAAGAGATTTTTACCCTGGATGGTAGAACTGTGAAATAAACTCTCTATAAATTTCAAATTTCACCATCCTCAGTGCCTTCTGGACAATTTATTGTATTAGTTGTACTCCTAAATAATGTTTGTATATTCAAAACACCTACTTCACCTGTGCAAACTGTTGAAGGATTGTCTTTACTTGAGGGAAAACAGCTGGATTTGCATATATTTTTATGGATAGTTAACATTTGGATGAAATTTAGGCCTCCAACCTTAAAATTCGTACTAATGTGTCTAATATTACTGCGGTAACTTCAGTCACTGACTAGTGACAGATAAATGTAACTGACTTGGTATTATGCACTATTAATGTTATAGATGTTTGTTTGTTGTTTTAATCTATTTAGCTTTCCAAAAATGTTAACATGAAAGTCATATCAAAAAAAATCAGATGATGATTTCAGCTCGACCCTAGAAACAATGCATCCAGATTAATGCTTTGGTTTTTTGAAGATCAGAGATCTGTGAGAATCCTAACTAAAAACCAAATACACAGTGTTAAAAATTTCTGTGCAAACAGTGAAGAGGTACATTCCAATACCAATTATTTTAAAAGTTGGGGTTTTTTTTAAATCAAAGCATAAACTGTTTTGTCATTTTAAAAATAAACTTATTTTCTACCCAGCTCCATTTAGTGGTAGGATAATCAAAATAAAAACAAAGTATATGGCTTGATCAATACATCAATACATGTAAAGTTATGAAAGATGAAGTAGCAATTATTGAATTCTAAAGATGACTAGTAAAAAATACAATCCAACACAGTATTTAAACACATGTTCAGTGTTTATTTCAATGGATTTACCACAGATTTGGTTTGTAATGCCATGTGTATTCTGGTCCTAATCCAGCAAAACCAGCTATTTATCTGCTTAGAAAATGTATATAATATATTAATGTGTTGAACTTAATATCTTGATGTTACGTGTTCAGAATTAAGTGCATGCTCAAATCTTTTGCTGCAGATGAGTGACCTAATCTTTTTTAGCCAAGAGTATTGGATTTTTTCACACAAATGAAAGCAACCACATTTCTAATACTCTGATAACCACCAATAAATTGCCATACAAATTTGAACTTCAAACTGTTACGCTGATGAACATGTTTGCCAATAGTTTTTGGAGTGGACTAACATGTCAAAGGTTTTTTATTCACATGGGTATTATGTAAGCATTGTTTACTGTATTCATAAAAGTATAATGTGCATGAAGATTCAGTGACTGTAACAAACAATACAGAGCAGTTTTGTGACCGAATATTGTTAATAGAAACTGTCTACTAACGGTATTGTATACTATGAACCATTTTTAGTGAGTCCCAGCTGGTATATTTAATCTCAGAAAGACAGTGAAGATTGTTCATGAGCTTTTGGGAGGCTCGTTATCAGATAACATATTTGAGGGATTTTATGGTCTGCTTCAATAATTCTACTGACAAGCCCAGCCTGGGAGGATAAGTGAACAAACTCTGTTAAACAGTTATTGTTGTTCTTGTGTCTTCTGTTTCTGCAGAAACCACTTCCCCAAATTTACTGCAGTAAATTTCTTATTTATCATTTGATTTATTTTAAAGCAATCTTGATAACATTTTTTCCTAAAAACATTTGTCCACAGTTTTCCCTCAACCATAACCACTTTCATCCTAATCATAAGGCTCTGTGCTATAGCAATTACCATCTCCTCTACTGTACGACAATTTGGCAGATTTTATAAGTCCCTAGAGAACAGTTATATAAAAATATACAAAAAAAAATTAAAAAAATATATTTAGGATGCTTCAGAATGTAAATTGCAATAAAAATTACAATCTGCCATAGGTAATAGGGGCCAGCAAATGGACCTTCAGCTAAGTATCTTCAGTTCCTAAACAAAATTATTTTCCACTTCTCACTTTGAACACAGCCAAATTAAGGGTAAGATGGTGCAAAAAGCCATGAGACAAAATTTGACTCATGCCTCCTTACAGCTATTCTCTGGGTCCTGGGGCACCATGAATTATGTCTAGGAAGGACATAGAGACAGAGAAGTCTTTAGAGACAACAGCCACTCTCAATCAGAAAAACTTCATTTGGAGTATAAACAGTGAGATGTTGTGAAGGAGGCCTCTGTCATCTTCTATGGACTATTCTTATTGTCTTCTGCTCAGTAGGAGCCACCTACGGCAAAGTGTCATGCTGTGCTCTGACTGAGAGAAGAAAGTAAGCTACAGAAATGTGCCATTCACAGAATATTTCACAATTAATCCTACTCTGCACACAATTTATAGATCGTTTGAGTTGCTTGACCAAACACTTGGTTTAAAAGAAGATGAATTTGATCTTAGTATGCCCTTGTTCCTAAGACAGAGAATATAGAGCTTGTTATTTGAACGAAGTTTTAGAAATGTTAGTATTTCAACTACCGTTTTATTTCTATAAGCATGAGCCTGTTTTTATTGTCAAGTTGGTTTGGGTTTTTTTTTATGCTTTATGGTAAATAGGCCATAAAGACAGTATGTGGAAAAATATATATAGTGTGAAAAGAAAAAAACTGCCTTTCAGTAAAAAAAAATTGACACACTTCCACCACCAGCTTTGAAAGATCAGTGGTAAGAAACCTAGTAAAAAGAGTAGTTAAGCAATGCTCCATGAATACATTGCTGGCAGCAATACTGTACACAGTGGGGAAATCAATGCAACTCATTTGAGATCCAAAAGCGATGCTGAGGAAAGTTATCAAGGTAGCCTACACACAGTCTGCAGAGTAAGGAAGTGACTGACACAGCATGTATTTGAAAAGACTGAAGAAGTCAAAGGCCTGCTGGAAGAGTTTCACCTGCACATTTGTCTTACAGAGGAGAAAAAAAGCATAACCATTCTCACTGTGGGTTTAAGAGATTATTTTTTTTTCCTAAATAGAAAACAATAAACCCAGTAGGTCTCTAACCTAGAACATCTCTACAAACATTAACCGTTCTCCTACACTGCAATAAGATACAGCTACTTATGCACAGCTACTTTGTCAGGAGAGTTTGAATTATTTTAGCTGTTGCTATACTAATACCTGTTATGTCTTTCATAGTATGGTGGTTTTCATGATTAGCTGATGATAGTAGAATATACACTACCCTTAGTTCACAGCAAATATTGAATTAAAGGCTTTGTTATGGAACAGAAAACTGAAGTAACAAAGATGGTGCTATGTGTCTGCTGATCTCTGAAAGACCTTCCTTACTTTTTATACACCTAAGTTTCGAGGGCAGAGGTTTCATCATGTCTAGATAAGGAAGGAGCTGTATGTAGGAGACAGTGTCTACTTTTGTAAGAAAGCTGCAGGCATGTGTGAGTCAGTCAACAAGAGAAAGATTCTCAGAAGTACATAGGGAAATACTTTGCAGAACAATCTGGTAAGAAGATCGGAAATAAAGAATACTAGATCATTTTCTGGATCAAAAACCCCTCGAAATTATGAACTAATAGAGTCTTCTTCCATTTAATACACAGTAAATTCAGGCTTTTCTTGATCTTATTCAAAAGAGTGTGTAAAAGACATATATGGTAATTTATTCATTGCTTACTTCCAAATAACATGTAAAATGGCAAGCAAACAGATTAGCAAACTGGTCAGTGAAAATCATCCCAGCAGTCATTTCTACCCCCTCAGATACAGATGAAAAGGAGATTTCAGGAAACTTAAGTAGCAGGAGTGCTACTTGCAGTCTCTCCCTGACTTGATACTCTTTTCCTGCCTTTGCAAGCATGGAACACAGGATTTCAGAGGAAGAATGCTCAGAGAAATCTTTCCTTTAGTACTGTTCCACAGCAAAAATATCCTAAATTTTTTTTATTATTATTTTCCCTTGAGAAAAAAATATTGGGAGTGAAGAATGACAGGGGAAGAGAATGAAACTGCTAGCCCAGAAAGGATTGGGGTTTTAAGATCTGTCAGAGATACCCAGAATGAAATCCTCTACTCTGAATCTCTGAATCAGATCAAGAATTTAAATCTTCTCCCAGATGAATGTCTTGAGTGTAGGCTGTCATCAGCTATTGGACGGAAAAGGAAGATATTACAATGTGCATAAGCGATTGCAATTCACTGGTTCACAGACATAAGCAAGTTTTAAATGACAGTTTTTTAAAAAAATGGCAATATATTCCTTTAATTAGAAATTATTTTTTTTAATTTGGTAGCACCTTGCCCTTCTAATGCCCATATTTTATCTATTACAATGAAACATTTCTTACAGAAGAACCTGTACCGCAAAAGGTTTCTAGTTCATTATGTGAGTCTTACTCTGTCTGTGGTCTTGAAGGTTTTTTATCCTTATCTTTAAATTTTTACCCTTATTTACCTTATTGTTTTGTGTTTCCTTTTCACTATATGTACTTTGTGCAAAACCTTAAGATTATTTTGTTAACTGAGTTTATTATTGTTTGCTGTTGCTTAGTCTTGGGCACTACCCTGAGGTGCAATGTGCATTTCTATACATGTCTTTGTAAAGCCAAGTCTCGTAATTCTTATCTGTCAAGGGAACTATATAGCCACTGTTCGTAAATTGGTATATACTGTATGATAAGAAAGTAGATGGTGTAAAAATAGCAATGATACTGCACTCCTGTAGATATATCTGCTTTCAAAAACAGTATTACAGATACACTTACAACTTTGGCATTTACTTTGGTCTAAAAGTACTTTCTAAAGGTATTTCAAATATCCATTGAAATAAATCACCACACCTCTTCACAAAAAAACCCTCACCAAATTATTTTTAGACCCTCCATTTTCAGAGAAGAGAGCAAGTGAGTAGTCACTAAACAGACAGTAGAGTTACACAAGTACACGTACAGCATTTTGCTAAAATCCACAACCTGGTTTTCCAACAGGGTTTTTTTACAGTTGATGATAGTGCTTCTGAATACTTGCAATGCAAGTTGGGAACTATTTTATTCTGCAAAGTATTCCTTGCACCAATGTCTAGAGTGTTTAGGAGGAATGATCTGACTCTCATCAAACATATAGAATATTAGCAGTAGAATGGCAGATATATTTACCAGAAGGACTGATTTTCTCCATGAGCAGTTAAGTATGGACCTCAAATGATTGACTGGAGAAAGAATAGGTGCTGCAGCCAACTCAAGTATCTCTGAGATTTTTAATAGCTTGGGAACAAAATAATGACCTGGCTAAACAGTAGAAAGAAGGTCCATCAGTCATATCTTAACTTATCACAATAACAGAGTAATAAATAGCCACGCAATACAAAACGGAAACAGCTTTGGAAGGGATGTCCCTACTGTCTTGCCCCAGTAGGGGCAAGAGTCCTTTGAGACCATGGTGGTAATAACGATTACACACCATGGGGAGTTATTTGAATGTACTGAAAACCTTGAACAGCCCATCACAGATATGGCAGCTGACAGAACTCTGTCTGAAAATATAGCTGACTAACTTAAGGATGGATTTAATGATTGACGGCCCAACACGATTTCTGCGGTAAGACAAATCTGTGCTATATATGTTATGCAGAAGGATTCAGCACAGGTGGGAGGCCAAAGACTGTTTCCCAGAAGAAGATGAGGGTGTATGCAGATAGATCCTGATCTATAATAAATAGCTGAGCACCACACAGATGCACGCTCTGGGTGGGGGAGTGGGACTGGGATGGAAGAAGGGGGGAAAGAAAACCAAAGGCAAACCTCATGAGTTGGGATAAGGACAGTTTAATGGGGCAGCAGAGAGAGAGAAATAACACTGACAGAACTTTATAACAAAATATACAAAACTGGTGATACACAAATGCAGTTCCTCACCGAACCGCACAACTCAGACCGTACAGCTCAGAGCCATCACAAAGCTGGGCCATTCCCAAATGCACATTTTGGAGCTGTGCACTCCTCTCCCACCACCAGCCCACTTTAAACCGAGCATGAGATCATCAGTATAGAATATCTCTTTGGCCATTTTGGCTCAACTGTCCTGGCTGTGTCCCCTTCTCAGCTTCCTTGGTGTCCCCTGCCTCCTTATCGTCAGGGCAGCATGAGAATCTGAAAAGTCCTTGACTGCTCCGTAGCAACTAAAACATCATGTGTTATCAATCAGCACTGCTCTCATCCTAACTCCCAAGCACAGCACACCACCAGCTACTGGAAAGAAAATTTGCTCTATCCTAGCCAAACCCAGGACAAAGTGCTAGTCATATTATCTCTGGATTGGCAGAGCATGAACTTTAGGGAAATGTGTTCACATCCTCAGGGTATCTCCAAGCATACCTGGGTTACAAGGACGTGTGGTTTGTAGCAATATCTGTTTAACTGCATAGAACACAGAAAACAGGAAAATCATTGAATCATAGAATGGTTCAGGTTGAAAGGGACCTCAAAGACCATCTAGTTCCAACCCCCTTGCCATGGGCAGGGACACCCTCCTCTAGACCAGGTTGCCTAAATTCCCATCCCACCAGGCTTTGGACACTGCCAGGGAGGGGGCAGCCCCAGCTTCTCTGGGCAGCCTGTCCCAGGGGATTCACCACCCTCACAGTAAAGAATTTATTCCTTATATCTAATCTAAATTGACACTCCTGCAGCTTAAACCCATCCTATATCTACACTTCCTGATAACCAGTCCCTCTGCAGCATTCCTGTTGCCCCCTTTAGAAACTGGAAGGCCTGCTATAAGATCTCCCTGGAGCCTTCTCTTCTCCAAGCTGAAAAAGCCCAAGTCCCTCAGCCTGTCTTCATAAAAGAGGTGTTCCAGCCTTCTGATCATCTTTGTGTCCTTCCTCTGGACTCGCTCCAACAGTTTCCTGTCCTTCTTACATTGGGGGCCCTACGCTGGATGCAGTACTCCAGATGGGGTCTTACCAGCACAGAGTAGAGGAGTGGAATCACCTCTCTCAACCTGCTTCTTTTGATGCAGCCTGGGATAAAATTGTCTTTCTGGGCTGCAAGCACACATTGCTGTGTCATGTTAATCTTTTCATGTGCCAACACCCCCAAGTTTTTCTCTTCAGGGCTGGTCTCAATCCATTCTCCATCCAGACTGTAGTTGTGCTTGGGGTTGCCCTGAGCCATGTGCAGAACCTTGCACTTGGCCTTTGTGGTGGTTTTGGCCCTAGTTAGAGGTCAAATACCCACCAAGCCGCTTGCTCACTCCCCCCTTCAGCCGTAAAGGGGAGAAAATAGATATTGTGAGGCTTAGGACCTGAGATAAGGACAGAGGGATCACTCTCCAATTAGTGCAATGGGCAAAACAGACTCAGTACAGAATAAAGGAAAGTGATTTATTACTACTACAACTAATATACCCAGTGAACCGGAACGAGATAAGAAGCGGCCAGGTCTTAAAGCAACTTCCCCCCATCCCTCCCTTCTTAGAAAACTTAAAACTCATCACAATCTTACTCCCTTCTTTCCCCCCAACATGGCGTGAGGAGGGGCAGGGAATGGGCAGTGGGGTTCCGGTGATTCCTCACAAACTGCTTTTCTTCCCAAGATCTTAACACTTCTACTTCCCCCCGCATCCCTTGGCTCTTCACACTCTTGACTTTAATCATAGATCTGCTCTCTTCTTCCCTCCACTGAGACATCCATCCATCAAATCCATAGAGATAAGGATGTTGTGCAGGGCAGTGTCAAATGCCTTGCACAAGTCCAAGTAAATGATATCAGCTGCTCTTCCTTTATCCACCCTATCACATAATGCCACCAAATTCATCAAATATGATTTGCTTTTAGTGAAGCCATTTTGGCTGTCACCAGTCAGCTAATTTTCTATGTGCCTGAGCATAATTTCCAGGAGTATCTGCTCCATGATCTCTCCAGGCACAGAGGTCAGGCTGATCAGTCTGCAGTTCCCCAGGTCTTCCTTTTTCCTTTTTTAAAAATGGGAGTTATGTTTCCCATTTTCAGTCATCTGGAACTTCACTTGACTACCATGACTTCTCAGATATGATGGATAGTGGCTTAGCAACTTCATCCAACAGTTATTCAAATAAATGAATCAAACACACAAATACATAAACACTAATGAATAGTAGATAATGGACTCAACGACAAATATCCAAGTTCTTTGTTCACTGGCTGATGGACCACTGAAGAAACCAGCCACACAGGTGAGTGCCAACCAGAACTTTATATCCTATAAGGAAACAGGTTTGTCCTGGGTCTGACATGAAAGAACAGAACTACTATGGACTATTCAAGGAGGAACTCCACTGAATGACTTTGCTTTCTATTCCATAACTGTGTGAGATTTGCTGCTGAACTTCAAGCTGTACTAGCCAGTGAGGAGGAGACCAGAGTCTGGAAACATGTGCATGGATTCTGGATGGACATAAGGCCTGGGATAGGGTTTGAAGGATCCACAGATTTGTGTGCTTGCAAATAAAGTGCAAGCATGCAGACATCTGTCTCTGCCTCAATACTGACTGGAGCTGCAAGTAGAAAACAGTTGCCTCCATTTAATAGACAAAAAGGAGAAATCCCCTGGGTCTTAAAAGAATGACTCTCTTATTTACTCATGATAACTGAAAAAAATGTACCAAAGACTTCAGCATTCCATAAATGAGGTTAAATGGTAATGCAATAGATAAATACAAAGGCATAATTTTTGTTAAAACATTTTAAAATACAAATAACAGTTGCAGCTTGCCATGCAAACAGACTTCAACGGCTCTTCTTCGCTTTGAGCCCAAGGCAATAACAGTTCTGCTTCAGAGAAGTAATCCTTCTGTGTGTCCAGCCACTGGGTTGCACGGTGCATTCTCATACAATTGTTCTTTCTTGTACTCCAGTGTGGCTCCTTGGAGGCTAATGTGGCACAACTGTTTTCTGAACCTGCTTGTATTCCTCATCTCGGAATCTTGGAATTGGGAACATTTGAAAAATGCAAATCCCATCAAAAGGGTAAGAAGGTAAGTGGTGACAATCACACACCAAATTTTCTGTTTGCTTGTTTGTTTAAGGAATGTGTCTGTGATTGGAGATTGGCAGTGTCTGTCCACCAAAAACCATTTCACCACACTGCCTCACGTTTTGCCTTGTACTGATTTTTCAAATAACTCATCAAACGTGATGTCCTTCTAACGAAAGAAGAGTTTTGCCATTTACTTTAATCATAAAATGGGATAAACGTGTATTAGCATATATTTCCCTAAAGGACAGGAAATATGCATTATCAGATCATCAAAGAAGGGCTCACAAGACATGTGATTTGATATGCCTTAAAACATTAATTTAGATAGTGTAAATTGTGTAAATGAACACAATTATCACTGCAGCTAGCTAATGACAACAGAGTAAAAGGTTATGCTGCTGTATAACAAGTTTCTTTTGACTAATAATAGTTATTGTTCTATTATTTCATTTAATTGAATTGAAGTGAAGGGATTTGCTGATGTGATTTAATATTAGGCTTCTAATTTACATTTGCTTTGCAAAACTGTCATGAAAATGTACTGGGAGAGGAAAAAATCCATTAACACTACTCTTCACAATAGTGACCGGTAAAACCGATAATACTTAGGTATTTTAATCAGCTGTCAAAGACAGCCTATTTAGTCTGAATGACTAGAATTTGAAAAGGCAGATTTAGACAATGCTTTGTTTAAAGTCAAAGCAGGGTCCATCAGGAAAATTTCAGATGCAGATACCAAGTACAACAAAGTTACAGGCATTTAAATTTGTGTATTTTTTTAAAACTTCCCAAGACTGAAAGCAAACACTGGAAAATTAAGAAATAAATTACAAGAAGCAATAAAATGCATTGGATTTTAAGGTTCCTAAATGAAATTAGACAGTGTTTTGGCACCTTGGATTCTTAGGGACAGCTGCCACTACTGATTTCACTATTTATGTCAATGTTTGTGCCAAATATATCTCCTAGTTAAAGTGGGGGATCCCGTGGCCATATTTGTGTAGTTTGTAGTGCATCTTGGATTTATATGGTTTTGCATTTATTCAGACAGAAATTTGTAAGAACGGGGTTCTCTGACAGCAAGGACTCTGGAGTTACAGTCACATGCCCTGGAAGAAAGACATGAATTATATAATTTTGATAATTTCAGTTTCTTCTGAAATACACAATGGTTGGAGGTGCAAAAGACTTCTTAAATAATCAAATTCATTTCCAGCTAAGCAGAGAGGTTACCTCAAGGAGACATACATTGCCTACTCACATAAAATAAGAACTCATGCATACAATATATCTTGTTAGACAGCATATATGTGTATACATATGTGTCTGATCACATAGATTAATCCCAACAGACACACGTGGCACTCACACACAGGTAGCACCAACAGCTTCCTCCAGTTTACCTTCTCTGGCTGAGCAGGATGGAGGTCCATGGGAGGGAATACATATACACAGCCTTGGCAGTTGTTGGCACCTGAACATGTAAATTCCTGAGACCACAGCCCCACTACACTTGCTGGTGCTCAGACCTACACACACATGTATATATACACATATACAGAGCTGACCAGAACTCCCCTGGCCACCAGTAATCACCTCCCTTAGCAACATCCCTGAAGAAACCCCCCTAACTCCCTGTACCATCACCTGCTCACCATTCACTCACTCACCTCAGCTGGCTCCCCATGCTGCACTGAAGACATATAAGCTCTAGCCCTGATCCTACCAGGCGTTGAAACTTGGTGTCACTCATGGGTGTCTCCCAGGTCAGTGGCACCCAGGCACAGGCACCCTCTGGCCCATGGTCCAACCCAGCTGCTGGCACACTGACCCACACTCCTCCCAGGTTGGCACTACCTGCCTGAAGGGCCCTACAACCCCTGTGGGTTCTTGGCCAGACAGGCCACAGTTTATACATGACCTGCTCTGTTTGTCCCCTCGCTCCTCTATTTTCACACAGTTGTTCTTCCCCAAATAATCTAACTCCATCCCCTTCCCCACTTCTGGTTTCTTCCCTATACACCCCATAATAAGTCCTGTACAATCCTGTCCTGGTTCCAGCCAGGATTGAGTTAACCCCCTCAAGCAGACAGTACAGGTAAGCAGAGCTGCCCTGGTTGTTTTCCACACAATGTAACATCACACCCTATACTTTGAAACTAAACATTTTGCAGAAATGCAGCTAGCAAAGTCAGGTTTTTTTCAATAACTTTTTTATTAATGTTAGACAAAATACAACTTCAAAGGAAAGTTGGCCTGACGAAGAGACAAGTCAAGATACTTCTTTTTGAATTATGAAAATCACAAACTTAATCACACAAATATCCTGTAATTCTCTTCAGCCAGAAAATGTCCTGTATTGAGCCTACTGAGATCCAAACCAGAGAATCTGTTTTAATTATTTCTTTGCATTCTCACTTTTTTTTTTTCTGTTGCTCTCGTACTTGTGCCACTTCTCTCAGAAAATGTGTGTGCCTGAGTCTCACCCTGCCAACTTTTAAAAGATGTTTTGACAGCATGGTTCAACCATGAGAATTAAAGGAAATTCCTCTTCATTTCAAAGATATAAGCTAAAATGGATGAAGTTAATCCAGCATCTTGCTGCAGACAGTGGGCTATAACATAGTAAGATCCCTTGAAAATACCTAAACTGTAGGAAAATTTGTTTGCACCTGATGCACAGCTGTGGCCACACATCATCCCAGAAGAAAACTGTAGTGAAATGCAAAATCCATACATAGGGCAGTTGCAGAGACAAGAAAGGTTTTTCAAAGGCACCCATAATTTTTTTTTTAATGTAATTTTTCACTCACAATGAAAACTGCAGGCAACACCATGTGTCCAGCTAGCTGCAGACACAATATTACGTTCTCAAACAATAAAACCAGAATCTCTTTGAAAATTATTTTTTTCCCTATCAGCCACCAGGAAGCCATGTTACTGAATTCAGTAATTCTAGTGAGATACTCTAGAGAGCTCTTCAGGGAAGCCAGCAAAATATAATCTTCAACAACCTTCTCTGTCTAAGCTTCCTTCTATCCTTGATGTACTTTTCCTTTGAGGCCAACATGGGTAGTACATCCCTACTCCTTGGTGCTAAACCCTTTGAATCTTGTTTATTTTCATTGCTATCTTATAACATTCTATCAATCTTATGATGACATTTTGAAATCCACTAAAATAATTTTCTGAACTGTTGTAAGACTTCATACAAAATGGGGGCAGGGGGCATTATTATTTTTATCTCTCCCTATTACTGCTTGGTTGTTCAGGTTTTTTGTAGATCTCTGTTTTGTCTCACCTGATTTATGTTTTTTTTTTCCTTCATGGAAATGGATACTGAGGGCAGCTAAACCCAGGTATTTTTCTTTATCCATAACTGATGCTAAAAACACTCCCAGAACCGATATACCTTTGACTACTAACAGAAATGCAAAATATCCTCCTGAAAAGGTTTCATCTCTGCATGAAACAGCATGGATGCTGCTAGTAGGAGAATCTCTGTTTTCAGGTGCATCAACAGAGAAATCTGGCAAATATTGTGTCTTCTCTGCCTGCTCCTTTCTAACAGAGTATTGCACACACTTTCATCCAAGCACACTTGAATAAAAGGACTTAAAAGTTCATGAATTAATAATGGCAACACAGAGGGGTGTTCGTGAAAAAGGCATAAATACAAGACAGAGGACAGGATAACAGATGAGTTTCACTCATGTGATACAAGTTTGATTATGCCATAGTTGTATCTGCTTACCCAATAGTTTTAAGTGTTTATTTTTTTTTAAATAGGACTTTACAAGATATTGAAGGCTTGACACCTTTAATGTTTGCTTCCAAATCTTGCATTCCTAGAAAGGGAAAGGGTGTCCTGTAATCTGGTTCCCTGGTTATGACAGCCCATGACTTCACCTTCATTGCAACTTGAGACCTGGAGTATTGGTTTCTTCAACACTATGTGTCATTTAATTCACAGGAAAAGCCATAGACCTCCATCTGTGTTATTACACAGAAACAGTCGCCTGGATTAATAGAAAGGATTTAAGTAGTATTTCACCTAAATTTACATAGGTGTGATGTTTATCTGTAAAGGTTGCAATGGAGCAGCATATCTTCATATTTTTAACATCAATCATATTCAACTTTATAAATAAGCCACTACAAATGAATTTATTTTACATGCAGTCAAAATGCAATTTATGTAATCAAAATCAGCTAGCTAATCTATCAGTCTGTGATAGAACACTAACTGGCAAATAGAAAGCTTCAGGGAATATCCCACAGTTTCACAAGTGTGAATGGATGAAAGTGAAAATTGAAAATACATTCTGTTAACCAAATATATGCCTTTAGGATGTTATTTGGCAAACCTTTTATTCTAGTCATTCCTGTCTTTTTAATTTTCATTTGACTCAATCCCATCACCAATAAAATCTAATTAAGTCCATTCAGATCATGTAAGAGTGCACTGAGTACAAGATCTGAAGAAGTGAAAACATTGCTTAAAACAAAGTACAACTCAGCTGTGCTACAAGTGAGAGCCAATAAATAAATAATCAGTAAAAACAAGTCCTGGTTGTAATTCAGCAATAATTCTATATTAAAATAGTTAATATCTTAGGAAAATAAAAAATGAAGTCAAGAAATCCAGAAATAATTTTAATAAATTTCCCATTCAGAAAAATCTGTGCATTCATATTCCAAACTACTTCTAATATTCCCAGTCCTTTTCTGGACTCACTTGTTCAAAGCAGTATGGTGCCTCATATCAAAGATCATTCTGGAAAGAATTTGGCAGATTCCACATTGGTTCATTTTAGAAGTATGAATAACATTCATTAGAATAGCTTTTGAAATGGATTGCTTGCAGCATTCGGGTGAATGGTGCATTTGTGGCTGATGTAAATCACTCATTCTTCATTTGCTTAGTTTCACATCCTTTTGGAGGTGGCTGCAGTCCATGGCTCAAGCCCCAAAATACAGTAATGACAGTACAGTTAATAAAAGTAATACTGTATGTTGGAATCCTAGTGACAGAAAACTCAACAATTTGTGCTTCTTATCAATAAACCAGACAAAAATTGCCTCTATGTTGAAATAGAGTTATCTGAAAATTACATTGCACAAACAATCCTGAACCACATGTTTGGCAGTCTATGATCAGTCACCAGCTCATGATCAGAAGATAATATCCAGGAATTTGTTAAGGAAAGGGTAAAGCGAAGTCTTCAAATTCCCTAAAGAAGTTTTAAAGCTGTTCTGTCAGCCTTCCTTTCCTCTCACCATAAACAACCTGCACATTTTACAGCACTTCTGTGATGAAAATTAATTTGAGCATCAGTCCGGATAAATTCCCAATTTTTATTCCTAAAATATTATACAGATGTTAAGTGCTTGTGCATATAATTATGATTCAAATGATGTGGCAAATATGCATGTGAACGTTTTATGGGCCATATCAAACCTGCAAATGTAGCAAAGAGAACGTGGTCATACATGCTCTTGTTTAACAAAGGTAGTCTTTTCATTCTCACGAGCATTGAAAATGCCAGAAACTGTGGGTTTAGTCCCTCCTAGATGAGTCGTGTGTAGAGTGAAGTCACTTAAAAAAAATAATTAGAAATCACTCTTGCAGCGAAGGTGAAGTTAGGGCTATGTCTGCTTTAGGATGAATTGCAGCTCAGTAACCATAGATTTGTAGAGAGAAATAGCACTTGGAGCTTTACATCCCTGCTTTATGATTTTCAGGGGTTGCTATTTCAGGCTAACATATTTCTGACTGGCATCCTGTTTGCAGCTGGATCGCTGAGTTTGTATTTCGGGAGCTCATCTGTCAGTGAACATTTATCCAAGAGGGGCCTAGTTTGTGAGGTCCTGGATTTCTCTTGGTGTGAACTGATGTACAGGAAGTGGAGGTGACTGGGAGAATCACTTGAAAACTGGCTTCCTGGTCTAAAGAAAAAAACCTTAATGCTAATGCAACCTTAATTCTTCAGAAGATAAAACCCACCAGAAGAAGGATATTTTGGTTTGGTTCACACCTTTTCCTGGTCTGAATTGGTAGCCACTTCAAAAAGGAGGCTGATAGTTGAAAGAGATGACGGTTTAATTCTTGTTTACCGAGGCATTTTCACTTTGCATACCTAATTAAACATGCAGTGGAGCAGGGATTGGATTTAAGATCACTCTCTTCTGAGGTAAGGGTGGTAAGTTAAATATTCATTATGCAAGAATATTCATTGTTCATATGAATCAAGCAGAAAGTAGGTCTCTTTTTTTTTTTTCCTTCTTTTTTTTTTAATGTCCTAACTGGACCACTGAATTGCTCTCAATAAATATTTAAGTATACTACACAAGGTCAATAATCTTCAGCAGGATGGACTGAGAGCAACTCATTGTAGAACACCTGAAGGTGTGGTGTGGAGGGTCATCAGGCTTGTATTCCCAATTTGGGTATAGATTATAGTTTAATGTCTCAACCACTTTACTGCCAGAATTGAGGTGGACTCAAACTGTCTTAAGCAGGAAAACATTTGAATCCAAGTGCCTTCTATAGATACCTTCCAGAAAGGGAGATGGCTTCTCCTCCTTTACAGCTGCATGCACCCAGTGTTCCGTCTCCTTTGCTTTTTGTGCATGGTACTCAGTAACTTGAGATTTAAAGTAAAAAAAACAAATAACAGAAACAATAAAGTGAAGGTGATGTTTGTACCTTTACTGAGTCCTTCTAAATCTGTTGTGTTTGGTTTTTTTCCTGATAATTACCATCAAATTCAAGGCAAGGAAAGCACAAGGATGAACTGAAGATTATATAGCATATAATTTTACCTACCGCACTGGCAAGAGGGATGTCAGTGAGATACATAACAACCAAATTAAGTCATCGTGTCCTTATGCATTATAGATGGTATAACTGCTATTTTATGAAATTACATTCAGTTCAATTATTATTGTACTTGCATTGCTGTTTTAATAAATAATCATTTAAATGTGTTGCAGTTATGTATCATTTTTATCTTAATATTTTATGTTTCACTATCTTCGTAGAAGCCTCAGAGCATTCTTAACTAAGAAGGTAAGTCTAATTTTGCATTTCTGCATAATGGGATGAATATTAATATAAAATACTAATACTCTGGGATTGTAGAGCCTTCATACTTTCCCCAGCCTGTACCTTTTTCTTTTCATAAATATACAAAAAGCCATCTCACTGGTCTGCTTGAAATCTCTTCACTACACTTTGTTCTTCTGAAATGCCTTAAAAACCCTATGGAAATGACTAAGGAATAAGTGTGCTGTGACCTCAGTTTTTCATGGGAACTCTTGTAATTATCCTTACAGTGGGCATTTTATACTGTATTGAATTTTCTCATCTAACACATTTAAGGAAACATATTTTGCCTAGAGGGTTTTCAGAGCATAAAACCTCTTCCAACACAGGGCAGCCATGGCAGACCAGCCCCACTGTGACCAGCAGGCAGGTAGTGCAGCTGCGGCCACATTCATTTCCTTGCATGAAGCCAGAGCTCTTCCCTGTGTACCCTAACCTGGTCATGTCCTCTGCTGTTTCCATGAGTGTCAGAAGCTGGAAGTCAGTCAAGATACATACAGGATAAGGAGCCAATAAGAAGCTGTGGTGCTTCTCTGTAAATTCAAGAGCATCAGTGCTGTGGCAAGGTAGCAAAAGTAAGGGTTTATTGGGGAAGTAGAGGCCTTCTGGATTCTACTACAGGTGTATAACATGTGCACTGGGTGCCTCTCCATGCATCTCCCTGTGACAAAGACAACTCCCTCCCTCAAGTGCACACTAATGCTTTTCCATTCTTCTGTTCCTTTGTATCTTACGTATCTCATACAACTGGTCCAGTTTTGTTCAACATCTTCATCAATGACCTCGATGAAGGGATTGAATGTTCCTTCAGTAAGTTTGCAGATGACACTAAGCTGGGAGGAAGTGTTGATCTGCCTGAGGGTAGGGAGGGTCTCCAGAGGGATCTGAACAGATTGGACCGATGGGCTGTGACCAATGGGACGAAGTTTAACAATGCCAAGTGCAGAGTGCTGCACATGGGACATAACAACCCTACACAGTGATACAGGCTTGGGGGAGACTGGTGGAGATCTGTCAGGCAGAGAAGGACCTGGGAGTGTTGGTTAACTGCAGGCTGAATATGAGTCAGCAGTGTGCCCAGGTGGCCAGGAAAACCAATGGCATCCTGGCTTGTATCAAAAATAGTGTCACCAGTAGGTCTATGGTAGTGATTATGCCCCCGTGCTCAGCATTGGTGAGGCCACACCTCGAGTACTGTGTCCAGTTCTGGGCTCCTCACCATAAGAAGGACATTGAGATCCTCGAGCGAGTCCAGGCTGGGGAAGGAGCTGGAGGGCAAATCCTATGAGGAACAGCTGAGGGAGCTGGGGCTGTTTAGCTTGGAGAAGAGGAGGCTGAGGGGAGACTTTATCACTGCCTAGTGATAAGGGGAGGTTGTAGAGAGGTGGGCGATGGTCTCTTCAGCCAGGTGACAGGAGATAGGACAAGGGGAAATGGCAAGAAGCTGTGCCAGGGCAGGTTCAGATTAGATGTTAGAAAAAATTTTCTATTGAAATATTTGTTAGGGCCTGGAACAGGCTGCCCAGGGAGGTGGTTGAGTCACCTTCCCTGGATGTGTTTAAAAAAAGGGTAGATGAGGTACTTAGGGATATGGTTTAGCATAGGACAGGTATGGTTGAACTTGATGATCTTAAAGGTCTTTTCTGACCTTGTGATTCCATGATTCTGTGAACTGATAAAAGCAGTATCAGTATTGTGAACAGTGAATCTCCTTCACCATCAGATTAGAGTTCCCATGAAAGGTAGATTGGTCAGATTTGCAATGTATTTCATAAAAAGAAATCTTGCAACTATAGCATGTACAGTAGGGTTCACAGTTGCATCTATTGAATTCAGGAACACTAACACTGCTATATATGATGGTACGTCATTAATTCTTTCCTGAAATTTTGAAAGGATTAGTTTAATTTATTATGCTTTTTAGCTAAAGTCATACATTATTATAAATTATTAAATTCATGCCACCATGTCTGAGAAAGATTATCTCACAGAACACCCAGTACTCAGTTTAAAATACAAAATGAAGACCTACAGAATGCAAATAGCATGTATACTAGATTGCAGTCCAGGTAAATGTAGGAGTATTGTCATGAAGTGTCCAAATTACAGTAAGCTCCAATTTATGCTGTGAAACAGAAATCAGTCTCTCTCTCTCTCTCTTCCACCCCCCAAACCCCCCAGCCCCAGAATTTTTGTTGGTTAATTTTTTCCTCCCACAAGTGCAAACTGCTTCATGTCAGCGATTATGCTTGCTCTACACAGTAGAGGACAGCATGCATTTTTTTCTTTTACTGCTGACTCTATCCACATTTTGCCTGATATTCTTTTCAATCCCCACCTTCACCTTCTGTGCCCTGTGAGCATGAAAGATAAAAAATAGATTTAATGCAAGGGAGCTGAAGAAACTGAAGTGATCACCCAGGTTTGCTTTCCTGTACTCAAAGTCATGTTGTCACTTTCTCCAGTAAAAACAAATCTCTCATACACATGTGGGGTTCGAATGGAAGTGTATCGTTATATTTACAAAACACAAGTCCACATTTTGACTTAGTCTTTTATCATTAAAATACACTAATTGCAATTAAAGGTAACATTTGACATGAATAAAGAGGATGGAATCTGACCCCCAAAAGTCTCTGGGATATGCAAATTTTGTGTATTGACAACGATTATTATTTGTACAGGCTGCCTAAAATAATTGCATTCCATAATTACCTTTTTTAGTGCCTGTTGAAAAGAAAACCTTTATTTCGCATAAGAGAAAATAGCAATTAGTTTGATACCCTAAAGGATTTATTTTGTTTTCATATTTCAAAGCACAAACACTATTACTTTTTTCTCCACCCTTAAAAAATACTTTCTTTCTCATCATAGAAGCAATAGAGTATCTAACAGTTTTGACAACCGGCATGTTGATTACTCTAGTGCTATTGCAGATTCTCACTGAGTCCATGTATGTGTGTTTGCATGTTTGAGATAGAGACCTTTTCTTTCTCTTTCTTCTCTCTCTTTCTGACAAGCTGAGCAGAAGAATCTATTTTTGACAGGCTGCCACTCTCAAGGGGGCATAAAATCTGCATTTCCTTTCATCTATCTGGATTAGTGGATTATCCTGCAGTCTGCTTGGTGACTTAGATGCTTTATATCCTTCATCTTTGAGTTCTTAAAACTAATATAACAACAACAGGTGTGTTTGTAAGATTTGGCATGTATTGGAGAGTGAGAGGTTTTCTCACACGGCTGATAGGTATCTTAAAATCACTTTTTTCCCTTTTTTTTCACAGAGACTTCATTTTGGCAAAAAACAGTATCATAATAAGGAAGTCACACTTTTTATTTTTCTTCATTTGGTGATAAAAACACATCAAACAGCAAAGTTGGAAGCCTGCCCTATTATTTGATCCAGTTTCAGAAGGGAGGAGGAATGAGAGACAAGAGAAGAAAAGAAAGGAATTAGAGCAGCAAAACCTGTGTGTAAAGAGTAAGTTTGGTATGACGCTCTCAAGTGTAATGTTGGAATGTGAAACAAAATTAATAACAATATATAAAAAAAAAACTTTAATAGACAACACTTCCAGTTAAGAACCTTCCAATTTCCAACATCAAAACTAATTCTAACAGGTCTAAAGTGAAAGTCCCCAGCTTGCTAAGACTCGCACCCCACAAACAGAAATACTAAAGCGCCTGGAAAGACCAGCTGAGGCAGTTTATTGTTTCCCACTGCCAGGCATGCATCTGAATGATGATGAACCTGGACCCCATTTCTTGGGCCAGGCATATGGTAGTGCTGTGTGTTTTTTGGTGTGGTACCACCAGCAAGTGTCCAAAGACAGTGAGCAAACAAACAAAAAACCCAAAAAAGGAGAAAAATGAAGATGAAAATGCATTAATTTCACTTACAGAACAGGATTGTAGTGTCTTATTACAATATTGGCTCTCAGCAAGGTTGAAATGTAAGTTTTCTGTGCAGTTTCAGGTAGGAACTTTTTTAGGTATTTCTTTTTTATGTCAAACCCTTCATGTATTTTTATACTCACTTATTAATTGATTTTATCAATAATCTTGCCATCTATCACAGAGTATATAAATCAATGAATTTCTTATTTATGTTTCCTAAATATCTTATTCCTCTATTTTTTTCAGTATCACTTCTAATGATTTTTAACTGCTCCGACACTTATTTAATTCCTTTCTGTATGTGCTTCTCAGTAAAGATCTAGTACTCTTCATGCCCTGCATCTGGAGATGAACTGAGATTTACAGAGTATCTAATGTACATTCTGGCCCTGTCTATAGCTGTGAATTTCAATTGTAATGTGATAAGCTGAAACTCTGAGACCTTTTTTGGATCTCAGTATTTGTTTCTGGTAGTACCAGCAATGTATGAAGAATTTTTAGACGGTTAAGACCATGTAGTCCCTACCCACAGGAGACAATACAGCCTAAAGGAATATCTCAGAAGAGAAAGAGAACAAAGGGATATTTGTGCAAACCTCCTAGTTCATCTGCTAGTTCCCTCATGACCCACAGATGCATGTCATCAGGTCCCATGTGCAACTTCAGGTTCCTTCGATGGTCTCAGACCGGATCATATCCTACAGTGGCAGTTTTTCATTCTCCCAGTCCCTTCTTTTACCTTCCTCAACTTGGGCAGCCTGGCTAGAGCACTTGAAAATTGAGATAAAAATGCTATTGAGTACTTCAGCCTTCCGATACCTGAAAGGTGCCTATAAGAAAGCTGGGGAAGAACTGTTAATAAGGGCATGTAGCAATAGGACGAGGGTTAATGGCTTTAAACTAGAAAAGGGGAGATTTAGGTTGGATATTAGGAAAAAATTATTCAATATGAGTGTGGTAGATCGCTGGAACAGGTTGCTCAGAGAGGTAATGGAGGCCCCATCCCTGGAGATATTCAAGATCAGGCTTGGTGGGGCTCTGAGTGACCTGATCTATAGAAGGTGTCCCTGCTTACTGCAGGGGGTTTGGACTATATGACCTCTAAAGGTCCCTTCCAACCTAACACATTCTATGATTATATGATTCTATGGTATCCTGGGTAACCAGGTCTTTTGTTTTATCTAGGGGAGGCCCATTTTTTCCCTCATCTTTCTTTTGTTGCTGATGCACCTATAGAAGCTTTTCTCCTGAGCTTGGAGGAGGTGATTGTTGAATACTAGTAAAGTGTTTTGGGTCTCTCTTCCCTGCAGGGTTTTGTCCTGTGGTACAGGACCTAAGCCAGTCCCCTAAGAGGCCAAAGTCTGCTCTCTGGAAGTCCAGGGTAGTGAATTTGTTATGTGCCCTCCTTGCTGTCCTGAGGATTTTGAACTCCACCTTTTTGTGGTCACTGCATTCAAGGCTTCTCTTGAGTTTCACATTCCACACCAGCCCCTCCTTGTTGGGTGAAAACAAGGTCCAGAATGGCACCTCATTGGTTTGGAGAAGGAACTTATCATCAATAAATTCCAGGAGCCTCCTGGATTCCTTGTGCCCTGCTATGTTGTCCCTCAAACAGAAATAGGCGTGTCTGAGGTCCCCCATGAGGGACAGGCCCTGTGAACGTGAGGTTGCTCCTATCTGTATATAGAGGGCCTCATATGCTTGGTTTTCCTGGTTAAATGGCCTGTAGCAGACCCCCTAAAATGTCCCCTGTCCCTTCTCTCCCTTTAACTCAAACCCATAAACTCTGGGTTGGCTTCCCAGGTGGAGCTCCATGCTCTCCAGCTGCTTGTTGACAGGGAACACAACACTCCCTCCTTATTGAACACTGACTGGAGCAGCTGGAATTCCTTTGTCATGCACTTCAAGGTGCTCTCTTGCTGACCTGTGATCCTTCTTCTGTCTCTGGGCACCTACTGCTGGCACTGGCATCAAACTGGTAGGAGTGGAATGGACTGAAATTTTCCTTCCCCAGAATCTTTAATATAAAGTTCTCCTTACCAGCTTTGCATTAGTTTAAAATTAAATTTAAAATAATACTTTTTTTGAAACTTTCCTCTGACATCTTTAATGGTTTTATTTCTTGAAACTAATTTAATCAATTAAAATTCCCTTTTATTTCAAACTTGAGACTAAACTAACAATGAAAATATTAAAAATTTAAAAGTTCTATATCAATATATAGGTTAGGTATATAAAACATAAAAAACCTCACAAATCCATTTTCATTCAGTTTTACTCTAAGGATTTTTCCAAGTCAGTCTTTTCCATATAACTATTACCCACTCCATAAATATTATGTACATTCCCTTTTTCTTTTTATATGACCTTGTATATGTTCAAATTAACCTTACTATCTCTTTACCAAATGATGCATAGCAATCTTTATTACTAACCTGCCTTTACTATTATTTACTGCTCTACCAATGCCCATAGCACCCACAAATTTATCTGTATTGATTTTATATTTTCTTCTAGAACATTGATAAAGACACTGAACAACATTGGTCTCCGACAGATGCACATAGCAGGAGAGTTTGTAAACTATAAGAACTTCATAAGTGCTTACAGTAAATGTGAAGCGCTCAAATAATTAGTTTTTAATATATTGAAGATGGGGCTTGTGGATTTTTTGCTGTGCCTTATTTACAGTAGGTTGCTGTGGTATCTTAAGACAAATATCTGTTTTCTATCTCTAACTATATTATAAAGTCCTAGTTACTATCCCAAGCCAAAATCAATCTAATTAGAAAGACACTGCTTGTTTGATAAGAGTTATATATTATAAAACTATGCTAATTGTCATTAATTTTGCTACTATCTTTACTTATTTTATCTAGCTGTGACTACAATGAAAACCAAGGTAGCCTATCAGTGCTTCTTGAGTTCACATTCTTAAATTTTGGTGCAATCAAACTATGCAGTGCTTCTGTACACGTATTGATTGCCAGCTGAAAATGAATTTGGTTCTTTTATCTCATTACTTTTATTAGAGACTTGTGCCAATTTTTCCCTATAGCCAACTTATGTATGCTTACTTTTAGGCCAAGGTTATAATTTGTTGTCAATGGTCAAAGTCCTTCCCAAAGTATTTACCCTCTTCTTCTCTGAAGTATTTACACTGTTTTAAATACTACAGTCATGTCTTTCATCTTTTCTTTGCCAGGCTCAACAAGGTACGATATGATAATTTTATCAAAACTAATTCCCAGTGCTGCTGATTACAGTGTTAACTTTTCTCTCCACCTGTTCCACTTTGCAATATGTTTATTTTTGTGTGTGACCAAGCTATACTCAGTATTTAGCAATGTGTGTGTTGTCTTGTATTTTTTCTGTTTTAACTGGAAATACATCAGATGAAGACTATACCTCTTTTTTTTCCCCCCATGGGATCATAGGCATTCTGTGATTGAATAATACACCCAGGTCTCTCTTTTTGTGTCATTTCAAATGAATGAGGACAGTTAGCAGCTCTGATTCAAGATCAGCAGTTCACAACCAATTCTATTCAATGATCAGGTCCTGTGATTTAAAAATGTTTAACTTATCTAATGATTGCTGTTAATCATCCTCTTGAGCTACTAATAGAAGAGAATATATTTCATTTTCTCTGGAAGATATGTATACTTTACTCTAGGACTTTCCAAAGACAAAAAGGTGTTCAACCAAATGTTTCAGACTCTATATAGTGGGGATGATCATACTTGTCAAGATCTCAAGTAGATTACTCTCAAAAAGCATCAAGGATCCAATCCTGATGATAAACCTCCATATATACTATCAGGGAATTTTGTCATCTTTTTACTTGGGTGACAAGAAATATTGTGCAAAAAAGGTGGAATGGAGGATTTGCAGAACTGCAGAATTAAACAGTTGTAATTGCCTAATTATTTAGCTTTAGACTAATCTGTGTGTCAAGAAAGATGAGATTTTTGTGCCCTTTAAAATTAAAAATCTATGTTTTAATTATATTGGTGTTTTTCCATAAATAAATGGAACATACCTGAATCTGTTAAGTTTGCAACCAATTTAAAAATCTTTCTATGCTGGTTTTGGTTGGGATAGAGTTATTTTTTGTCATAGAAGTTACTATGAGGCTATGTTTTGAAATTATGCTGAAAACAGTGTTGATAATACAGAGATGATTTTTGTTAGTGCTGAGCAGTGCTTATGCAGAGCCAAGGCCTTTGTGGCATCTCACACCATCCCACCAGCAATAGGTAGGGGGTGAACAAGGAGTTGGGATGGGGCACAGCTGGGACAGCTGACCCCAACTGACCAAAAGGATATTCCATACCATATGATGTCATGCTCAGTATATAAATCTGGGGAAAGAAGAAGGAAGGGAGGTAACATTTGGAGTGATGGCAATTGTCTTCCCAAGAAACTGTTATATGTGATGAAGTCCTGCTTTCCTGGAGATGGCTGAGTGTCTACCTGCCCATGGGAAGTGGTGAGTGAATTCCTTCTTTTACTTTAACTATTAAACTGTCTATCTTCACACATTAGTTTTCTTTCTTTCACTCTAGCTGACTGGGATGGGACATTTTGCATGATAGAGAAGTTTTTCTATGTATGAAATAGAAGCACTGTAACAAGACTGATAATGGAGGGCTCCCACACTGGGTAATAAAATACTATCTTGTATTTAGTACTGGGATTAAATTGTGAAGCAGCAGTTCAAACACATGACTGTTTACTGTGGAGAAGAAGATTTATAACTTTCATGTCTGTTAATAAAGACCATAATGTGATACGTTGAGGTAAATTTTTGAACAGAAATTATCCCTACGGAGTAAGCTGTATCTTCTTTCATTTAAGGATTTTGTTGCTAACTTTCTCTTACATGTGTGATACTCTGTAACCAAGCTATGCATGGGCCTTAAGAGAAGCTCCCAGACCGAAAAAAGGAATGCTCACATCTAGGACTAATTAAGACAGTAGTTCATTTTCCCTTCTTTCTCTGTAGAGAAAGAAGGTGAGAGGAACACCTAGGCTCCTCTCTGACAAGTTTAGAAAGCAAGGGGGTCCTTCCTGAATCTCATGACTCAACAGGAAGACCTGTCCTCAGCCACATATCAGACTCTTACCCTTTATGTGACCAAGTGTCATTACCGTTTGAGAACTACGTTGCAAGAAAGTTTCAGACTCTTCATTTGAAGTGCATGGCTGTCATTATTTGCATACACATCTCACTGGGACTTGAGGAAACATGTATTATTTAGAGATACAACAGGAGCTCTCTGTTAAGTTATGCACTTGCTGGAACAGACAGCAACAATAATTTTGTGAACTGTATTTTAACTGTGATACATCACTCAGATATATCAACTGTATTTGTAAAGAGATGTGGATTATTTTTATAAAGCATTTTTTTCAGACAGTAATTAACTCTGAGATGGAAACCAGAGGTATCTAAATAAGTCACAGCTGGAATTGAGAACTTCAGCAAACCTGGTAGAGTTTTCTGTAATCTGACAGTTCAAAATGTCAGGAGAGAAGTGAAGGACATTGAAGTGCTCTAGGCAGCAAGAAAGTACCTACATGGTACTTATAGTCAAGAATATTTTAGTGGTAGGTCTCTGATGAAGTCCATCTTTTCTTACACAAGCTGCAGACAAGGGCAAGATAGTAGTTATTACAGAACCACAGAACATTAGGAGTTAGAAGGGACCTCAAAAGATCATTTAGTCCAACCCCCCTGCCAGAACAGGGTCACCTGCTCCAGCTTGCACCTGTTGCCCTTTGTCCTATTGCTGAAGAGCCTGACTCCATCCTCCTGACTCTCACCCTTTACATATTTATAAACATTAATAAGGTCACCCATCAGTTTCCTCCAAGTTAAAGAGGCCCAGCTCCCTCAGTCTGTCCTCCTAAGGAAGGTGTTCCACTCCCTTAATCATCTTGGTGGCCCTGCACTGGACTCTTTCAAGGAGTTCTATGTCCTTCTTGAACTGAGGGGCCCAGAACTGGACACAATATTCCAGTTGTGGTCTCACCAGGACAGAAGAGAGGGGGAGATGGACCCCTCTTGCCCTACTAACCACTCCCCTTCTAATACACCCCAGGATGCCATTGCCCTTCTTGGCCATGGGGGCACATTGCTGGCTCATGGTCACCCTGCTGTCCACCAGGACCCCCAAGTCCCTCTCACCTACGCTGCTCTCCAACAGGGCAGTCCCCAACCTATATTTTCATCTGTCTTAGCTCCACTGAGGCATAATTTACCCCAGGATCAGATCATTCTCCAAGAATGTGAAAGACCTGGATTCTTCCTTTGCCTGGTTTCATCTGAAAGTGGATGTTTTTATGTTTCATAGGAAGAGTGACATAATTACTGTCATTTTGGTGAGGGATGGCTTTTAGACTGCTGAGTGGAAGGTGTTCCATTCCCTACAGATAATAGTATTTTGACCCATAAGCAATAAATGACCAAATGGTTATAACTAGTGCATGGGATAAAGGAACATCAACTCAGTTGGGATGAAGCATCCACTGAATTTGACTATCTGGCAGATTCTAGTCATTTATACATAAAAAGAAATTCCTCCAACATGTATTGAATATTCTGACAGCTAGTAAAATTTTCCTGGCAAACAAAAAGCACTAGCTTCAAGAAATTGACAGAGAGGTGAATTTAACATCATTTCTTACCTCTCCGTTTTTAACTACAGTGACAATATACAATAGTAGATGGGGATTGCACAAGAAACAAATTGCCAAGGATTTATCAAGATTGGTAAAAATGTTCTCAGTGTGGGCCTCTCTACGGGCTGCAGGTCCTGCCAGGAGCTTGCTCCAACGTGGGTCACAATGTCCTTCATGCCTTCGTGTGTCTCCACCTGCTCCAGCGTGGGACCTTCCCATGGGTTGCATGTGGGATCTCAGCTCCCCATCATCTTCCATGGGCTGCAGGGCAACAACCTGCTCCACCATGGTGTTCTCCATTGACTGCAGGGGAATCTTCCTCTCTGGTGCCTGGAGTGCCTTCTCTCCCCTGTATTCTTCACTGACCTTGGTGTCTGCAGAGTTTCTTACATCTTCTCTTGTGGCAAAAAGCAGCTGCTTGAGATATTTCTTCTTCTTGTGATTCATAGAAGCACTTTGACCATCACTGATTGGCTCGGCCACCACTTGGTCAGTGGTGGGTCCAGCCTTGAGTCAGCTAGTGTTTACTTTGTCAGGCTTAGGGAAAGCTTCTACCTGCTTCTTGCAGAAGTCACCCCTACAGCCTCCCTTCTCCACCAGAACACAGTCATGCAAAACCACAACACCTATGACAGCTGGATAAGCTGTAAGTTGAAAAAAAGTCAAATCAACAGTTTTGGAAACATCTCTACCTGGTGATGCTGTTTCAGAAAAGTTTGATTCATCACTTTGCAGTTTTGAATGTGAGAATAAATATTTTATAAATTCTTTTTGCTTAGATATGGTTGCATCTAGAAAAGAAAAGAAACACAGCGCCATGTTGAACAGTTTTTCATAGTATCTTGTGCATTGCTGTTCAAGAATTCAAGGCATAAACAGAGTCGATGGAAGCTGATGGTACTGCTTTGCAAGGCTAAGTGCATAATTAATTGCATAACTTAACATACAACCTTATTATCACACAACCCTGTATCACACAATTCTCAGTATAATTGTACACATTTATAACATGAAGAAGTATTTGAATTACAACTGCTATCGACTGGTATAGTTTCAGGGATAATGGATATTCTCAGAGGGTCTCATAATATTTCATAGAACCTTTGACAGAGGCATCTGCATCATGTACGGTAACAAAATCAGTTCTGAGTTACTTGACACAACCACAACAGAATATTCTGATTTATGCATGATTAGGACCTCACATATTTTATTTTTTCTGTTCTATTTGTTTTCTGGTTTGGTTTTGGTGGTGGTGTTTATTTCTGACCACTTTAACTATTTTGTAATCCATCTTGTCCTCCTCCCCTGTATTTTCAGAATATTTCTTTCAAACATTTTCATGCTTTCTGAAGCATTGTCTCTTCTAAAAAGAGTTTGGAAACTGAGAGCCCATGTGGCCCTCACTCTCATGAAAAATTCATAGTGACTTAGACATAGTGATAATTGGACCACAGAGATATGACAAGTTTTTTTTTCCATAGTTCTCACTTGGACTAGAATTGATTGCTGCTACTTTCCAACATCTTTGTTTAATTAAATTTCATGGAAGTCATATGAAGTAAAAATGCAAATATGATGCAACTTTCTTTGCAGTCAGAATAATTAACGCTGCAACAAACTGTTTGACGATGCAGTAAGTAGAGTGGCGATTTAGAAAATATGCTCTATTTTGATCACAAAGGAGTACATTTCCTAACAGAAATAGTGGGTACTAGCCTATGGTTAATCCTGGGCTGATGGACAAGTTGATGGTGGGTTACATATTGTCTATTTTGTACAAAGAATCAAAGGATTTCAGAAAATATACCTTTTACAAATATTACAGTGGTCATGGGAGTTTGTATAATTTATAGTAAAATAATATAAATACAAATAATATTAAAGAAAAATCCCTAGCAATATATTCATCCATAGTCATGCCCTAAAGCAGTCTGGAGAAATAGGTTGACATCATGGTGTACCAGAAGTCACTTGTGGAATTTGTGCTTTAAGAAAGGTCAGCACTTGAAAAGCTTTTTGTACTGATAATGGCCTGCTACTTAACTTCCAAACTATGTGAAGGTTGTAAAAGTAAACTCATTGGTTAGCTTCAGCTAAAGAAAAATACTTATGAAAAAACACATTCACAGGTTTTTGGGGGTCTCTTGGGTTGAGGTTTTTTGTTCTGGTTTTTTGGGGTTATTTTCTGGTTTTACCGTTTGTTTGCTTTCTTTAAAGGAGATCTTTAAATGATGAAGCAAACTTGCTATTTACGAAAATTTTTCCTATGGATACAAAAGTTTCTAAGTTCAGCACTGTAAAAAGCAAAAGCTCGGATTTTTAGATCTTTCACACATTAGAATGTGTTAATCTAAACTAGTGTATCTCTACTTGTAAAACTTCATATATTAGTATGAAAACACACTTGTTGCCGAGTAGGGGACTCCACTCAACTAAACTAGTACAGTCAATTCAACAGTGCTAGTCCACTTAAGTTGCTAAAAGAGCTTCCTAGGCATACAAGCAGCTTCCTGGTTATATATAAAACTTCCTTGCAGCAAATTCTTAACCTCTGACCTATCTAATCCTCCAGAAACTGAGTAAATTTGCAGAAAGGACTGTCACTGCAGGTTCTGTTTGGCTGTAAGCAGCCCTTCACATGGAACAGGCTTTCCCTGAGATCACCAGGATGAGTGTTTGCTCTCATCAGCTGAGGAATTTACAAAGCCAAGTTAATTCTTCATGTTCACCCATAGTCTCCAGATGAAATAGTTTATTTATCAGCCTGTCTCTGCCGTGCATGGAGTATGGTGTATAGATCCCTGAACTAGCAGAGATGCAACTCAGTAAATCCACATGGTGCAGATCAGCTCTATGGCTGACCTAACAAGCTCTGCTTCACAGCTATCTTTATTAGCCTGAACGCACTGCTGCACAAATGTGGCTTAGCCTGCAGTCAGACCCAAGCTGATTCACATCCAGTCAGCTCAGGGAACTCAGCACCATGCACATGCTGCTTCTGGTTCTGGTTACCATTATCAGCCCTGAGTCAGATGTGCTTGCACCCATGCCATAGGCAGACTTATGTGCCTATTTAGAAGATCACTTGAACACACCATTGAAGCATTTTGTTTTCTAATGCAGATATGGACCAACGTTTCAGCTAGTTAAAGATTAATATTTCTTGGAAACTTCAATATTTGAAAAAGTTACCGGTAGTTTGGTATTAAAAGTGATCGCTTAATAGCAGGGATTATTATGTAGTATTCACTTGTTTCTCCTGTCAATGTAATATTTTTACCACTAATCTACTGGCAGCTGTTCCCCCAAAAAGAGAGAGGTTTTTGACAGAAAATACAGAAAAGTACAATCGCAGCTGTTTCTCAACATGACACTAAAGTTGATTTTTAATGTCAACTTAAACTTATAATTTCTAGGAATCCTGGGCAACAGAAGGTTAAAACTAGAAAGACCTATTCTTTCTGCATAATTAAAGCCACCCATCCCTTTCCAATCTACATAATACCCATAATTACATGCAAATTATGTGATTTTCAACTGTTTGTAGAATCTGTTCCTATAATTAAATACAGCACAACAATGTTTTTAAGAGCTCAGAGACATCACTATGATTCATAGTATCCTGCAGAGTCCCATTATCACAATCAGAACTAAGAGGACAACAATTTTGCAGTAAACATTGTAGTTTGATACAATGGATCAAGCGTGATTAATTTAAGGAACCATGGCAAGACCTTGTTGATTGCTTCTCTTAACATTATAAAGAATAATGGCAACACAGGCCTTTGTTAAAGGGCTGTATCCCCAGAGAGATAGCATTTTATATGACTGGAAAGGAACAAGCTGGCATTGGTCCAGCCTGTGTGTTCCTGCTTAAACCCCCTACAATTAAACTGGTTAATGAGAATCATGTTAAACACAAAGTAGTTCATGCCATAAAGTTGAGAAAGAATCATCATGTTTCAACTTAAGCGGGTGTGGGGGTGGGAGGGGAAGGGACAAATTAATCAAATTACCCTTTTTTTAGTTACTTCAGGGAAAAGCAAATTTATTCACTAACAGTTTTCAATGCATTTCCCTAATTAATGCAATTTGATAAAATGAAGCAAATTCATGATGTCATTAGCTGACTTGTGCTTAATGAAGTTGGTCTGTATGAAACATTAACTGCAGTACCGAATCCATTTCCTTGGACTGGGAAATATGCATTTATCATTTCAGTACATTTACTCTGGAAGTTCCAATCATAAGACCTTATCACCATAACCATCACATCTTGATAAATCTACATATATTAACATTTTGATCAATATCGTTAAACTCAGAGTACAAAGAATTTTATCACTTGACAGCATGGAAGAAGTTAAACAGGCTCCTTGACAGTCTGGGCTTTTTACCAATCAACGGTAAGAATTTGTCTGATGGACAACTGTCAAACAGTAAATGGAAATAACAGTACTTATTTTATCAGCTTTGTTCAGCTACTCTTTCTTCCACAGAGGACTGCACATCAAAGTGCTTTTCATAATGTTCCTGTTTGAACAACAAAAGGTGTATAAATCTTCATCAGTAACGAAGAGTATTGCCAGAAATTACCTCTACAAGAATGAAGTTTGATAGGAACATTCATGTAGGAATGAGTGACAAAAAAACCTAACATTGCCTGTTCCTTTGTTTATGTGTTTGTTTTTTTAAAATTTGGGCTATACTAGTCAAAATATGAAAAAGATTCAAGCCTGCTCCCTTCACTGAAACATTTGTCCATGTGAGGCATACTTATTTATTAAAATCTGACAGGGTATAGCATAAGAAAATATTATTTATATAGGAGGTCTTGGACCCAGAGGAAAGTTTCTGATGTTATGGATCTTTAAACTACATCTGCTGAATTAAAGCAGAAAAATGTGCATGATCCTTCCAATGAGCACAGTCTCATTTTCTGCTCAGGAAATTAAGTGTTATAATCATTACCAAAAGGGAAACATCAGAATACTGAAAATTCTGTTCCTAGTATTAGACGGTCCTGTACACCTAACAGAGCAGAAGAGATGGGAAAAATCCTGTTTGGAGCTTTGCAGAAGAGAGGGGAAGAAACATTTCCTAGAACTGATTCATACAGGGAGTTAAAAATTAAATAACTAGAGAGAAAATGTTATATGATTACGGGAGTCTTATTTCACCAATAAATGTTTGAATAGTCCTGTATCTTCATTTCCTAAATTTTCACTGTAGAATTTCAGTCTAATGGTTTAATAAGACACCAACACATTTGTTTTCCTACAGTAAAATTGGACTGATGAAAGAAATTAGCATTCAGCTAAAGAATGAATTGCCTTGTTCAAGTTATAAGCAGGGTCTGTAAGGCTCTGTAATTCCAGACTACAAGGTTTATTTATTAATTGGTCCCATTTAAATTATTATATTTTGTCTTTTAATTTTCATTGCAGTTTAATAATAATATTACAAGGAAGAGATCATTGAAACTAAAATTTGAAACAATGTTTGACTTGAACAAGTCACTGACAAGAGAAACAGCAGAGTCTGATTAATTAAACATTTGCATATTCTTTATGCTGAAAGAATAGGGAGACTGTAAGCATCAATTCCAACTTCTTGCATTAATTCAAGGCTTACTGCCCTTTTGCTAAAATTGTGTGTGGGATACAGTCACTCCCAGAGATAAAGACTTAGAGACCTGTGTGTTGACCTGTAAGGGGAAAAAAAAAAGGGATTTGTAGGCAATTTTAATCTTAAAGTTTGGTTTACCATGTAAACTTTCTGAATGCTGTGTGAGCCATACAAGAGGCAAAAATGTCTTTCCATCACCTGATTATGTTTAGTTAATTCAAAATATCTAGGTAATTTTACAGGTGGGTTTCTGGGTTTTTTTAACTATTAAAAGCTGCAAACAGAGGGAATTTTCAAATAAAACATCACCTAGTCTTGGAAGTTATTATGATATTATCTTTTAATTTTTCAATTTGACATAAAGTTTGAAGAAAACTACTCTTGGTGTAAACTGGTAACATTTTGCAGATTTTCTAATCAGAAAAAAAACCCACCAAAATGCAAAAAATCCGAAGCTTGCATTACCTGTGATCTTTCTCATTCTCTTGAAAAAGAGAAAATGCAGGAACCACTTCCACAAAGTCAGGTTAGGGGCAAAGACTTCCTGGAGGTTTGTTTTCCCTGGCAGCGACTCCTTACAGTTCTAGCTGACTTTTGCAACACTTCTCTTGACAGCCTGTGAATAACTGTAGAAAACCTAGCAGTAACAGTCACAACACAGTTGTTATGTCATTTAAAGATACTCCTTGAAAAACAAATGTTTTTACAGTTCCACTCATAGTTTGTTCCATCTAGCTGTAGCTAAGCAACCAGCATTTTGACAAGATTCTGCTGTCACTGTTAACGTCCCCAAACATACGGTTTTCCAAAGCTATAATTACAATTTAACAGTGGTAAAACAACATGGCAACCATCACGGGACACAGCCTTGCAGATCTTCATGCTACAAATTAAGGCAGTGGTAATTACATTAACATTGCCAGAAGCAGCCAATCCGTTTTCTTATACAAAATCAGATGTTGTACTGTGCAGTTTTAGGATAACAATTTTAACGGTTATTTGCATAAAGTAAAAAGAATTATATCAAGTTTTCATAGCACTTCTACTGAAGTATTTTTTAAAATATTAAGCACCATTTAATCACTGTAATCCTTGTCATCTGTCAGCTTTATATTTTTTAAATCAGAGGCAATGCATGACTCGTTTCTATTCTATGTATAAAGCTGGGATATGTTATACACATGCATTGTAACACCTACTAAGCTGCGGTAAGTTATCATAAGTGGCCCAATGGTCTTTCTTACCTGAAGGTACATGCTAACACTTAGTGCAGACATATTTTAAAGCATTCAACCTGCATTCATTCCTTCTATATGAAAAGTAAAGTCTGCTGTCTAGAATCATAGGTCCAGTATTATTTTAGAGCAGATTGATAGATAAAATGTGCAAGGAGAGGGACTAGTTCAGAAAAGACCAGTTGCACTTCATTCAGATTTCTGTTCACTGGAGCCTGAGTGGAACTGAACATTCTGCATATGTGGTTCATATATATTATCATTAATAAGATTATTAATTTTAAAAGGCTGTTATCATAGAGCTGCAGGTTATCGTGAGCTTAACTTGAAGCATATGATTAAATCCCAGTGACTTCAAAGCACACAACAGCAACAGAAAGAATCACTATCATGTTTAACTTCTATCACACTTTCTAAGGAAAAAATACTCCTGCAAACTTCTATATTGATGATAAAATATTTTATCTCTTGACAAGGACAAAAAAATAACAAGTGCATTTGTTTTATCAGATAGCTACTTTGAGAAGTTTAGCTTTAAAGTTTCACAAAAGTCTTCTGCTGTTCTGCTTCTTTGAATAAGATTAAAACCACAAAATTGCCAGTGCTTTATGCAATAGTATTTCCAGAACATCAAATAAAGTATTAACTGAAATAATTGCAGGACTCTAAACTGTTTGTGTCTGGATTCCAGGCCTTACAACTGCCTTTAACTTCCTTGTGAATGTTTTGACTTTGCTAATCACACTTATGCTATGTAGAATAATATTACATTGCAATTTGTTCAAATTCTTTTGAAAATATTATTTCCTCATACACACATATTTAATTAAAAGTTTCTCAGTTATGACATTTTGATTCGTGCCCTTGCTCTGCTTTTAGTGGAAAAACTGATTTTTATATTATCTCCTACTTCTCCTTGCTTTGCAGCTGTTTCCTAATGTTTCTCATTCAGAATATAGTAGCATAATATGGAACATGGGGAAAAAAATTGATTTAATTTTAATTACAAGCTTAAGAAAAATTGTTCTTTCTCTAACACTCTCCCTTTCTAACCTTTCTTCTTGTTAATTTGTAAAGAAGGAAAAGAAAGAAGGGAGAAACCATAACCTTTATATTAAACCTTCTAGGCTAAAAAGCCAGGTTAAAATGAGGTTAAAATAAAGTTGATATTTGAAATAGAAAAGGGTATTTTTTGTTCCTTTTCAAAATGTAATTTCTATATGAAAGTTGAATAAATGAAATTATATTAAGAATTAAATCTGGATGAGAATAACTTTAAGAATACACATGGAAGAAAAGTATCCCTGTGGCACAGAGCAAAATATTGCACTTTACAAGCATGAATATAGTGTCCATTCCTCTGTTATTGTACCAATAAAGGACAAATCTCATATGTGACTGCAGTAAGAATTGGATTAAACCTGTATTATCATTAATAATGATAATTCTATCATGATGAACTCAGTTTGGCCGCAGTTATTGCCAATAGCACCCTCCAGCTCTTTTAAAAACCAGGGAGATGGAGGAGAGCAAAAGGAAAAACAGCAGGAGAGGGGAGAGCTGCCCTAGTAAGAGGCCACCACCACTGCAACATTTCTTTGCAGTTCTGTGCTTCTGTGAAACTTGCATCATACTCTTACAGCTTTCAACAGTAAAATACTTCCAAAGAGGAACAACTTAAGAAGAAGAAACTCTGCTAGCAAGAGAATTGACACATTCACAGCTGTTGGGAGGTTTTTTTGCAGATAATACTCCTATAAGCCTATACAGTGTGTACTGCATGTTCAGGGAGATACCCAGCTAACTCTGCCCAGCTGACTCTTAGGTGTTTGGTCTAAGCAGAGGGATTCCCCTGCTAAGGAAGAGAAATAAGCCTGTGTCAGAAAACAATGCAAACCATCCCAAAATAGGTATGTGTGCAGTGAATGCCCCTGTTGGTGACATTTGCATCATCTAAAGAAGAAATTAATACCTAGTTTATAACAGACACTTAACCTTTCAGAGTCTGAGATGTATCCTCACACTGTGCCTATTGCATCAGCATATTAACCACAGATGAAATCCTGGAAAAATAGAAAGTTGATTGTCACAAATATTATGTACATATGACCCAGCTCAATGAAAGGCTAACCTCACCTGGAGTACTGTGTCCAACTCTGTTGCCCTCAGCACAAGAAGGACATAGACCTCTTGGAGCAGGTCCAGAGGAGGGCCACAAAAATGACCAGAGGGCGCCATAGTGGAGCACCTCCACTATGAAGACAGGCTGAGACAAGTGGGCTTGCTCAGCCTGGAGAAGAGAAGGCCCCAGGGAGATCGTATGGCAGCCTTCCAGTACCTGGAAAGCTGGGGAAGAACTCTTTGTAAGGGCATATATGTAGCAATAGGACAGGGGGCAATGGTTTTAAACTAGAGCAGAGTAGGTTTAGCTTAAACATTAGGAAGTTCTTCACTGTGAGGGTGGTGAAACCCTGGAACAGGTTGGCCAGAGAGGTGATGGAGGTCTTCAAGGTGAGGCTTGATGAAGCTCTGAGAAATCTGATCTAGTTAAAGGTGTCCCTGCTTACTGCAGGGGGGATTGGACTAGATGACGTTTAAAGATCCCTTCCAACCTAATGCATTCTGTGATCCTATGACTCTATGTAAATTCTCTGTGTCTGTTGACACCTGTGAAGTTAAGCATTTAAGTGTATTATGAAATAATTTGCTGCATTAGGGCCTTGACATTGTTAGCTCTTTCTTTTAAGAAGCCAGATAAAGCAAAATCCAATCTGAAAATGCATTGCACGTAGGGACACTAAGTGAAATACAAGAAGAAATCTGGCTTCAAAATACCTTTCAAAAAGGTCATTTCTCAATTGCATGCTATGAGTTAGACTTTAGACCTAGTTTGAACCACTATATTTTAAATCTATAACCAAGGTGTGGAGCTCTCTACACATATACATAAGCTTGCACGTGTTTTCTACATATTGGATTAAAATAACACTTACTTCTGTCTGTGAAGCCTATCTCACCATTGTTAAGTGTAGGTACCATACTGTGACCTAAGTATTTATTTAAACAGCTACAACTGAAGCTTAATTCATCACAGATATAGCTGTTAAAAACACATAGATGTGAAAATAGCTCAGCAGCCTGAATAGTGTTGGGGAGAGGAGCGGGAGGAGGTAGCTGCAGAATGTTATTTGCCTCTTTGAAGTACAGCCATTTGCAAGTATTGCTGTGAAAACGTTGACTGAACTTGTAAAAAGAAAATAAAGTCATGCTCCTGCTCTGGCCTAGCTGTATCCATTGAAGGTTCATTTTCCCTTACACATTATGGGAAAAATGTAACGAATCTTTATTTGGAATTTAGCCAATGGTTGAAAACAGGTAAGGGACACCACACCTATACCATTTACACAGCTGCTTCTGTTTTCAATTCCACAATTAGTGTGTAGCTCAGCTCTATTTTTAATTGGCTGCATCTGCAGTAAATGAAACTCATAGTTTAGTCTTTTGTCATTCTTAAATCTAGATTTCAGTGGAATTATTCTGTATTGCCCATGTAGATAGATGAACTTTTCAGATTTACTATCTGTAAATACTTATAACTCATTCTAAGCTTACTGCTTACTTCAAATTATTACTGTGACATAGGGTTTTTTTCAGGATCTAAGAATAAAAGTTGTCAGATACTGTTCTAGTTTTATTACACAATTGATATCAATGAGTTCATTTTGACAGAAGAAAATAAAGCTATAAAATTGCAAACATATTTACTGCATATTTAAACATAATTTTCTCTTTGAGAAAAAAGACCACTTAATTATTTTATATTTATACACTTCTTTATTTATGGAGACTAAATTGTTCCTGTGATGATCATTCAGTGAAATATAATAATGCTGAATAGATTGATGTAGATGTAGATTGAGACAATTAATATAATTTGTGTATTTTAAGAGTATATTTGGATTGGATTTTAGTAGAATATGGCTGTGCTGTAACTGTGTGAGCTGTTTCATGAAAGCAGCTACAAAACTTAGCCTCGAAGCTAGTGAAGATAGGGGAGTCATAAATAATGAGACCAACGACCAATTAAGAGACAGAGTATATCTCGTTTTCAGTTAAAAGGCATTCCTAACTAGTTTGTATAGGAATGTGTTTTGAGCTCAGGAATGTGTTTTGGTAACTATGGAGAAACCCGTGAAGAGCATGCGCTCAGAGAGAGGAAGACGTCCAGCCTTCATCCCTGAAGACCACTGGAAGACCCTCTGAGTGTCACTGAGCATGCTCTATCTGGGAGGAGTTAATGTAAATGACTTCCTAGAAATAATTTGCATAACTCTGCCTTTTCTTAGAAGTTATACTGAATATGTATAGTTAATTTGTATAAATATGAGAAATTTGGCTTTAATAGGGGCACACATTTGGAGGAGGGATCCCCTGTGTGCCCAGCGCTGCAATAAAGGATACCTGCTTAATAGTCACCGAGGCTATGGAGTTTTCATTCCGGCTTTCCGAGGCATCAATGAATCAGTGTCCTAAGAACCTTGTGGTTTAAAGTGAAGATAAAAACTTCTTTGTTTTTTAATGGAATTTTAAAAATCTAACTAGAATCTTTCTAGTGAAATTTACAGGCTGATGAAAACCCTGGCAGCTTTTGAAAAAAAAAAGAAAGCTTAATTACAAATAGAGAAAAAAAGAGTAATGCAAAAAAGCAAAATAATAGAATATACTTTTAAAGTTAAGTACCTGGGTCAATACCAAAAAAGGAACTTTTAAACATTGAAAATTAAATAATCAGAACCAAAACTGGGGAGATACTTTTACCCATTAATAAATAGCTGTGATCATCTTCTTGTGAAATGTCATTGGATGAAAATATATTTGAGATTTAAATATATAATTTATACATGTATATATTTTTCTGTTATTCAGCTGAGAAAATCACCTATACAGTGTCCATAGAAGAACAGACAATTTCTTGGAGCAACTAAACCTGAAATCAGTTTCGTTTATGGTGTCATCTGAGACTAAGTAAAGTCTATGAAAACCGCTGTACAAAGCATTAAAGTTCTACAGGAAACCTGACTGGTTTTTCTACTCATGTCCAAATCCACTTTTTTATCAGCGTTCCTCAGCAGAGTGGTTAAAACCAATCAAACTTTGCAAGACAGAACTCATTTGCTTGTGTCTTCCCAGAGGGCTGCTCTGGAAGGATTTTCTGAAGCATATCTCACTACTCTGACACCATAGTAGATGCTGGTGATCACATCTACTTGCTATTGACACAAACCTGGTGAAAGCTTTTACCACAAAGTATTTATTATTAAGAAGTAATTAGAAGATTCATCCAAGAAAAAGGAATGCCAGTTTCATTTTTTTTTCTCTCCTGCTATGAAGTCACTGAAACACACCCCCCTCCCCCTTTTACTTTAAGAAAAATAGTGCCTGATAACCTCCACCCCTTCTTTGGGGCTCCTAGTGTGTCCCAGAAAGCTTAAAAGCAGAGTGCAGAATGAGTGGGCAAGCAGGGAAGCTGGAAGTAGACAAACCTGCGAGGTGTTTAGTAGAATGTATACCTGGAGATGGTCACATGGGGTTTTGAGTCCCTGGAAGAACATTTTCCACCAGACAGATGACCACCAGTGCCTCTGCCCCACCTACACGTCATGACAGAGGCTGAAAGGGTGAGGACTGCTGTACCAGCTCATACATGGTGTCATTAAGATTGGAATTGCATCTGCTCAAAATATGTATGGGTGCAGTAAGGAAGATGTGCTGTACCTTTCCATTGGCTTAATTCTTAGGGCTTTCCTTCACTTTGAGAGAGGGCTTTGGATTCTGAGTGGAGGAAGATGTTTCTTTTGCATTAAGTTTCTCATACCTTTTCTTATAAAAAAGACAGGGATCTCCTGGAAAGGGTTCAGCATGGGATTATGAAGATGATTAAAGTCCTGGACCATCTCCCCTATGAGGAAAGGCTGAATGAACTGGGGCTGTTCAGCCTTAAGAAAAGAAGACTAAGAGAGGATCTTATTAATGTTTATAAATATCTTAAGTGAGGGACACAGGGGGAAATAGTCCACCTCTTTTCAGTTGTCTGTGGAGACAGGACAAAGGCCAATGGCTGAAAGTTAGAGCACAGGAAGTTCCGCACCAACATGCGGAAGAACTTTTACACAGTGAGGGTGACAGAGCCCTGGGACAGGCTGCCCAGGGGAGTTGTGGAGTCTCCACCTCTGGTGATATTCAAGACCCATCTAGATGCTTATCTGTGTGATCTGTCCCAAGGAACCTGCTTTGGTGGGGCAGTTGGGCTTGATGATCTCTGGAGGTCCCTTCAAACCCCTACGATTCTGTGATTCTGTGATTCTATGAATGTCTGAGATGAAAAAATTGCAGAATGTTTGAGGTTGGAGTAGACCTCTGAAGGTCAGTACCTGTTTGAACTCCTGCTGCTCAGGCAGAACTACCTAGAGTCATTTGTCCATGGCTCTGTCCAGACAAGTTTTGAGTATCTTTAAGGAGAGGGAGACCACTCTGGCAATCTGTTCCAGTGCTTAGTCATCTCGTAAAAACATGTTTCCTGATGTTCAGATGACACTTCATATTTGTGCCCTTTGCCTCTTGTTATATTACTGGGCACCACTGAAAAGAGCCTGGCTTAATTTTCTTTATATATTCCCTGCAGACATTTATTTGTTTGTTTGTTTGTTTGTTTGTTTATTTGTTTAGACTTTCTTGGAGCTATCTCTTCTCTAGGCCAGACAGTCTCAAAAGAAGAGTGAGATGTACTTTATGGTACAGTTTTGTCCTCAGTGATCCCTGGGGGTCTTTAGTCTTCTCCCTGTTTAATGAGCTGCTCTTTCTGGATACTTAGAGGAGGACTACAAGAATAATGCAAAAGTCTGTACAGAGAGTTACAGGTTCCTAGTTTTGAATGCTTTCACACAACCAGCTCTTAATGATAAGCCACACTATACTGCATTAGGATCCATAGCCTCTTTTTAGATCCGTACCTTCATGGTCATTCATTTGTTTCAACTGAGAACCTAATGGAAGTTTAAGATATTTAAAGGGGTAGCCAAAAATACAAGTGCTATGAAGTAGCAAGCTGATTATTTAAGACAGCTCAGTAAAGGCTGAGACCAAATCTATAGAGGTTAACACAGTTAGGACAGAAGACTTTAAAAAGAGCACTTCTGCACAGAGAGAAAGTCATATTTTTAATTTAAAGAACTCTGTTTACAGTAAGCAGCCGTAAGCAGCAAGATAAACAAAGGAATTAAATGTGAGAAGATATACTTCAAAATACTGAAGTCATGTCCCATTGAAAAAGAAAAAAACAACACAGCAAACAAAACAAACACAAAAGGATGAAAACACTGATGAGTTAAACCTAAAAACACAATACAGTGCATCATAATAGATTTTGATTAAAAATTCATGGAAGGCATAAAAATTAACTTTAAATCTTTTTCAAAAACCTCTGACAGAGGAGCTTGCCAGACAATATGTAGAGACAATAGGTTATCAAAGTGTAAAGGAATGTTAAAGAACATAAGTCTGTAGCAGAAAAGCTAAATCATTTCCTTGCATCTATATTCACAATGAAGGACCTAAAGGAGGTATGCAGTCCAGAATCTTTGTTTGTGAACAACTTACTGGAGGATCTGCCTCAAACTGAAGTGTCATTTTAAAATATTCTGCAATAAACTAGTGAATTGAATAGTAACAACTTGACAGACCCAGATGGTATTCTTCGAAGTATGAAATAGCTGACCTATTTTACTGTGGTGTGTGTGCTATTTGTTAAAATTGCTTCAGCAGAGGAGGAACAGAGGGACATAAATGTAAAGGCAATTAAAAAAAATATTCTAAAATAAATCTCCCAAACCTGCAAATAAGAAATCTAATTTCGATACTGGAAAAAACTGGTGTAAAGTTTAACAGATAACAGACAATGCACATGCATGCACACTGAATCACAGCAACATGTGATACATTGGGGAAGAACCAACTATTGGCCTTTGAAGAAAGGAGTCACATCTCACAAATCTACTAGAATTCTTTAAAGGAGTCATTGTGCAGAAGAACAAGGCTATTGCAGTTTCCAAAAAGCTTTTGACAAAACTTGTACCAAAAACTGAGGAAAACTGGAGTTGGCATTGGATAAAAGGAAAGTTCTTCAAAAGCGTAAACAATTATTTAAAGTTGTAGAATTCAAAAGTAGAAATGAGTGGTTGGTAAGTGTAAATGACTGAAGCCATTACTAGAATCCTATAGGAATTAATGCTAAAATGTGCTAGTCCAGTTATTAATCAATTATTATTAAAAGAGTGCGAATGAGATGACAAAGGTATCTAACAATGCTAGGTTATTTGGGGTAGTAAAGATTAATATTGACCAAAAAGAAGTCACAAATGAATCATCTGATGCCAAGTGGCTGAGAAAGAAAATGGCAAATGAAATTCTATGTTTATTAGAATAGAAAGGTTAGTACAAGGAAAATCTAATTTCAAGTATGTGATGATAGGATCTGAACTTTGAAAAAGGTTTTGGATGTGAAGTAAATAATGTTTTTATGCAAACATCAGCTCAGTGTTCAGTAATTATCAAAGAAGCAAGTAAAATGTAATACATTTTTAGGAAATAAAAGCCTCACAGAACAACAAACATCGTTATATCATTATAAAATCCACAGCATGCCCATATCTTGATTACGGTTCTGGTCAGGCAGTTTCAAAAAGGATGTAGTTGAACTGCAGGAGATGCAGAGAAGAGCAAATGATTTTTTTATATGAGGAACAAATAGATAAAGACGGACTCTTCGCCTGAAAAAGACATTGAAGTGGCCTTTAAGAATACGGAATAGCCTGGAGAAAGTAAATAGAAAACAATCCTTTCCTGGTCTGTATATGATGAGAATTAATGGAAATTAAATGAAATTATGAGGTAGTGGGTTTAAAACTAGGAAAAGGATAGCATGTATTGTTAATTCCTATCAGTTGTTCTAAATGCCAAAAGTGTACACAGTTCAAAAAATAATTAGACAAATTCCTGAATGTGAAACTCATATTCAGTACAAAGTTAAAGCCACCAGTTCAGAAATTTAATGCTGAAGAAATCTTATTATATGCATGTTCATATATTAGAATGAATCATAGAATCATTGAGGTTGGAAAAGATCTTTAAGATTATCAAGTCCACTATTAACCTAACATTGACAAGTCCACAGAATCACAGAACAATAGGGGTTGGACGTGACCTATGAAAATCATCTAGTCCAACCACCCCTTGATAGACCAGGGTCACCTAGAGCAGGTTGCACAAAAGAGTGTCCAGGCCTGTCTTGAATAGCTACAGAGAGACTGCATAACCTCTCCGGGCAGCCTGTCCCAGTGCTCTGCCACCCTCAGAGTAAAGAAGTTTTTCCTCATGTTCAGGTGGAACTTCCTGTGTTCCAGTTGTGATGTACCGTGTCCCTCAACGAATGCCTATACCAGTGATTTATGTCTCAACATTGCCAAAATATTGATTACTGCTATTTGTGATAAAGGGGACTTGCAAGTAAGATGCTTGTAAAGGGTTAAGGAAGACTTGCTAACAGGATGGTTTGAAGTGCCATAGAAGTGACCTCACATAAACAATGCCTCGCTTGAAGGACTCTGCCTCACTGATAAAGAAGAAACATCAATTGGGACATAAGTTTGAGTCTAACACCATATTTTGAGTAAATTATGCACTCAAGGACTCTGTGCTCTGTGAAAATAAAATGACTTCTTTGACGACTTCTAGTCCCCCCCCATTGGTCTCACCTACTTCTTATCTGCTCATGAATTCCTTGCTTGCCTCATTGGTCCTAAATTCAGGCAAAGTGTTTAATTGTCT
>VZTU01004037.1:50557-64183 GCA_013400835.1 Zapornia atra
CGGCATTTGACCTCGTTTGTTTCTTAATCTCACTCTGGGAATTATAAAAGAATCTCCCCTGACCAGGCTATTCCGGAACGGGACACCAGTTTGTGTGTATTGTCTGAATCTGACCCCATCCTCTTGACAACCTTCCTTTAGATATTTGTTAAGTATTGATGAGATCCCCTCTCAGTCTTCTCCAAGCTAAACAGACCCAGCTCTCCAGTGTTTCATCATACAAGAGATGATCCAGTCACTTAATCATCCTTGGACTCTATCCAAAATATTTGACACAGTTCATCGTTAAGCCTGTCCAGATCCCTCTATCCTGCCTTTCTACTCCCATCCAACCTGGTGTCACCTGCAAACTTGCTGAGTGTGCACTAATACTGTTGTCCAGATCATTGATAATGATACCACATTATCTTCTTTCTTATACCCTTTCTTAGATATCTGTATGGGCCCCAGTTCTGGCTGGATTCTGATTTTATGCATCACAGCAGTTTCTGCTTTGTTGTTCTTTTATGTTATTTGATAATCAGAAACTATCTCTTTTGCATATTACATGAAGGCAATAAGAAGATGAAAGCATTAAAAAACAGAAAAGAGAAAAAGTTGTGTAGTGCTAAAAATTTAAGAAGAGTACATCAACATGAATTATAAATTCTTTCTAAAATGACCACTTTGACAATTCAGAGTTATCATAGTTTCTAACAAGCTGACAATAAACAATGTCTCTATAAAGTAGGATACTTAAAAAATATATATTTAATCCCATATCTATTTTTCCCCTTCTCATATTCAGGAGCTTCATGGGCAATGTTAAAATAGCTATTGAAGTTCTTTTGATTTTGCTGCTCCTTTTTCCCCCCTCACTTTTTCAATATTACCTTTAAAACTGCCAAATACATTTTCAATCAATATTTAAGTATAGATTCCACACAGGTCTAGGAAACAACAGATTAAGAATGTTCTCTTCTACCAGGGAAACACAATGCACTATTTCTTGAGATACTCTGAATTTATAACGTACTCAACACTGATTTTTAGGCTTTTTTTTTTTCCAATAACACCTTTTTCTTGTTTCTAAAAACTAATCAAGTCCTTGCAAGGGCCTGAGCTAGAGCTAAAGTCATATCAATGTCTCTATCTACATCTGATTCAAGAAAATGCAGCTTCAGTTCATAGCTCATTCTTTTTACACCTGTCTGCATCAGATTTCACTTGTACCTGGATATGACACTGGCTGAACTAACATCCTCTCTTCAACTCAATTGTTGTTACTTAATGTCAAATACTATTATTACAAAAGTACCAGCTGGGCGAAGGGTTGAAGTTGTTACCGAATGAAGATTTCACATTACAGCAGAGGCATACAAATTTTTAATTCTTAGTGTGTTTGACAGAGAACTCAGGCATTATGGGAAGTTAAGTACAACCACTCAGAGCAAGAGTTAATTAATTTAGTTCTCTATTTCATGGAGTTCATGGTGGAATGTTCATAAGCATTTTGAGATGTGTTGGTAAGAGAAGTAAAACTCATGGTGTCTAATATGACAGATTCCAACCTTCCTTTCGTAATTTTGAGGTTTTATCTCTATTTTATTGCAATAGCAAGATTGATTTCTATTTTTAAGATGCATTATGCTGACACAATCCGTAGTAATAGGACTATATCCTCATGTGTTTAGGCATGAATGGGTAGAAATCCATTTCTTTTCTGTTCAGCTTCCTTATATAGCAGAATTTATTTTGTGTGTATAAACACATGCCTTTTAACTAGTTTTCACTAGATCATCAGCTCTCTGTTCCTTGGGATTTCCGTGTACTGTGGAGGGTGCATTACACGGTTCATATTTGTAAAGAGGTGTGAAAATGAAGAACACTAGGTATGCAACTTTGTCCAATAATATCTTTCTTTGTCTAGAATCTTTAGTTCTAACCTACAGGGAGCCTACAGCATAGGCATATATATAACCCAGGCACTGATCTGGCAAAATGCAGGCATGTCTGCTAGACGTGCACTCTAGCAAAATTTTAGGACTTAGTGACTAAGGTTTAGGACAGAGTTCAGTCCACCTAATTTAGGCATTTCTTTGCCAAGGACCATAACCCTAGTCCATTCCTCCCAGTGTAGCCACCTAAAGTCTCTATTCATAGTAGAAGCAAAGACCTCTGAAGATTCAATCTTTTCCTAAATATAGGTCCTTAACCAGAAAATTGGAGACTGTGAGGATGGGTGGATTCCATTGCAGCAGAGTTGGTCAAAACATCCATACACTAGTGTTGTATTGGTCCTTTGAGCCTCTTCTTTGCAATAAAAGTGTTTTGTAAATTAGACCAATTAGACTCTTATTGGCTCATAAACAGAAAATGTCACTAATTCCTAAGTACGTTTAGAAGATAGTCTAGTTTGCAGTCAGACTGTAAGATTGCTTCTAATAGCAATCAGGCTTCTCTAGAGACCTTCATAAGAGCTAAGGACTGTACACCTAAGCCTGGACTTATACGGAGATCCAGGCTGATGTCTTCTAGAATAGGCACTTCTGAAAAATCATGTGTAATGAAATTTAGTCTCATATAATGTTGACAGCTAATTGAGGTGGCATCTTTTGTATAAGGTGTTAGGCAAACAGGTAGACTGGATTGCCATGTAGCTATTAGACATCTAAATACCAGTTTAGGAAAGGTTTGGTTAGCTTGTGTTATAGGTATGTGTGAACTGTCCATTGCTTAAGCAATTGAGCAGTTTTGTGTATTACTCAAAGTGGATTTATGTGCTTCAATTTCTTTTTAGGCACCAAGAGTAATTCTAAGCAAGTAGTTTTCCAAGATTCTTGGAATAATGCATGAAATAAGTTTAAAATACTAATCTAGGAGCTCAGGGAGGGGAAAAAGGTTTAGGGGTCTGTTGTAGTGATACCCCAATACTCTGCTCAGACTGATGCAGACTCTCGGAAACACTGGAAGTGAGTCATGTAGGAACCAGAGCAAGAATTATCAGTGACACAAACACAGGAAGGTGAGCAAGAAGGTGTTTGATGGAACTGAAGAGTATTGCATGTCATGAAGCTGAACATTAATCTTTCAACTTTTGCCTTGTTGGGAAATATTTTCCACTGTTGCAGACAAGACACAGACCATGTGAGATTACATAAAAAAACTGCAGCTTGTCAGACTTGTGAAGACTGCTGGATAAGCTCCAGCTGGCATAGTGTTTCCAGTTTTGGCAAAGGTATTTCAAGAAGGACTTGGACTTTCTGTAAAGAATCTTGAATAGAGCAATGAATATGACCAGAGGTCTTGAAAATAAAACCTGTGAGGAAGTAGTGAATAAATGGGAATTATTTAGACCCAAGTATGTGAAAGAATGGAGGAAGAAAGTCTCCTCTTTGTCACATCAATGGTGAATTATAGAAAAAATAATGGGCTTAATTTGCAGTGAGAAGCTGACATTAAATATTTGGAGAAACGTTTAACAGCAATATTGAAGCACTGTAACGCTGAGGGAACTGAAAGATTTCCAATACTGGATGTCTCTGAGAACAGATTAGAGAAACATCCGGTGAGAGTGATGTAAATGTAGCCAAACCTGCCTTGATATCAAGTTCAATTCAACTACCTTTTGGGACTGTTGCTTCTATTATCAATAAAGAAATTGAATTTGACTATCTAAAGCCATCTTCATTTTTTTCCTCATAAAGCTATATGCACCCTGTTGTTTTTAACAGCATGTATTGATTGGCTAATTTTAGCAGTTTCTTTCACAGACTTTAAAAAGACTTGAGAACTGAAAAGAAATGATTATTTAATGTGTGTAAGAAGTTTACAGTCAGACTTAAAAACTTACAGTTTTAAAGTTTCTAAAAAAAAGAATGGCGGTAAAAAAAAAAGAGTGGTAGGTAAATAAGACCAAAAGTGGTAAATAAGACTGAGTTATAGTTAATGCAGAAGTATGCTGAAAACTTAATAACTTCTAGCAGACAAAATGCTGCCTTTTGTCACTACTATGTCCTGAAAGGCCACCGCAGTTTTCATTTCTTTTTTCAATTCAGCAGGTTTCCTCAAACTTATTGTTTATAGTTTCCGTGTATTTTGTTACATTTTCAAACACAAAACCAATGCAGAAGGTATCTGTGGAGGATGGCTACCTCACCTGACCTTTCTTTCTTAAGTTTCAATCACAGTAGCCATATCTAAGAGCGTGATAGGGGATAAAACATTGCTGTGGGTTAAAACCTTCAAAAAGAATTTTCTTAAAGAAGCTCTAGTTAGAAATTGGGCTTGGGCAGCAAGAGAGAGGGGGAAAGGAATCTTCATCAGGATACATTTTAGGCTGTTCTGTTAATATCTGCAAAGTCTGATCCAGCTATAATTCATCAAAGAAGAATTTCACACACATCCTTAGTGAAGATTTGCTAAAAACTGGTAACTACATACTCCATATAGTCCTGTGCCTTGTTCTTCTTCCTACATCTCTAAGGACTTTTTCTGTAACTGTCACTCTGAGCTGCTACAGACCATGTATAGGTGGGTACCTAAAATGAGTGGTTACTGAATGTTCTCGGTGATTCCTCCAGGACTTGTGAAAGAAGAATTTGTCTGATGAAATTTCAGATAGACTAATATAAATTCAGACAGCCTCATCAAAGTTGAAGGAAGCAGTCTTCTTCCTGAAAACTTGAAATAGGAATATAGGGACTGATGGTTAATTTTGTGGAGAGAAAGATGTATAGAATTAGTATTTGTTAACAGTTTTGAAAGAAGGCTGAGAACTGAGATTCAAGAAGAGAAACTGAAGACCTGAAATCCAGTGGAATAGTTTGTCTTCTTTTGATGCATTTTGGTCAATGCCTGCTGGTTTTACAATGGACACATGTTGATAGGCTGTTCAGGATGTTTCACCATCTGTCTGAAATGCCCTTGGAGGAGTCATGCAAAGAATATCTTTGTAAATGTCTCATCTTGTCTCAGAAATTGCTGCCTTTGTAATGGGACCCAGCAAAGAGCTCTCTGCAGAGTTAAGAATTTCATCCCTGTCAGAGAAGTAGTGAATGCTGGTGGCTGTCAAAATGGATATATTAAAAAAAAATAATTCACAATTACATATGTGGCAAGGAATTTTGATTGTTAAAATAATTTTGTTTTCTATCATGTCAAAGAATGCACTACCCTCAAAGCAACATACATAAGCTTTAAAATAAACTGAAAGACAAGTAAGAAAAAATCTAATTTCAAGCACAACAGTTTGGATTTCTACTTGTTTTTTTCTCTAAGACTCCTGGACTTGGCTGAATTTTCCATTTTTTATTTTGCTTAACAATATACCTGACAGCAGTACAACATGAAGTACATAGTAAATATTCTCTCTGTTCAGTGGTCAGTGATTTTCCATTGCATCCATCTTTTACAACTATAGCAACATCTCTGCAGAGTATGCATCCACTCATATTCCTACTATCTATAAAGGGATTTTTTTGTGTGTATTTGAGACATACTCGGCACAAAATGCTACATCACAAACAGGTTTTATACAAATAAACTCTACTTAGTTTCACTGTTTGAAGTGAGCTTTCGTAATGCATGACATGGAATTTATAGCTCTATTAGGGAAGACTCTTTTTGATGAGGAATGCAGGGGAAAAGGGAAATGGAATTTTAATGACCCACAGCACCTGCATGTTGTTTTGCATACAACAGTGTTATCACTCCTTAGTCTCATGATGTTTGATGGTTCTGTTGAGTCTCCAGGTCGAGTAGGCATGGGAATATTAGAAAGAAACATATTTTGAATTAGAAAGATGGTTTTAGTATATCAGAGAAAAACCTTTAAATGTTATGAAAAAACCCTTAATGTGAATATCTTGAGCCAACACCAAAACAAAACCACAAAATCCTTACTGTTTTAAGGAAACTCTCATGTTTTCAAGCCAGTCCTTGCATTGTGCTTTATTATTTTAGGATCTTTGCTGTTATCAGTGCTGAGAAGGGTAGAATTTCAACTTGTAAGAAATAAAATATGCCAAGAACAGTTTAATAGCTGTATAATGGAATTATTTTTATATTACTTATTTCTTCCTGCAAAGTCAAAGCATGGACATTTAGATAATGCAGTCCAATCTCTTGTTTTACATTTACGAAAGTCTAGTTCTGTTCCTTGTTACGAGTAAAATGACATTAATTCACAACAACTTTCTCTGATAGTGGTCATTATCCCCAGTCATTACAGGAGAAGGCAATCCTTGACCTTGTTTGTAGAATGGCTTTCTTGTATTTATTTTCTAAATCATTGTTCTGTGTAACTCTTTTTCTGCTTACATGATTTGAAAGTAATCTTAACTCTAATCTGCACTGTACATAGTAGCAGTTCTCCTATTGGCCCCACAGAAAGTAACATACATCACCGGAAAAAGTTGAAGCCTGTAGGACAAAAGCAGTGGATAGAGTAACAATCTTGAAGGTTTGAAAAGAAATTATAAGGAGTAAATCAACTCCATACTTCTAATTTCCATAGCATTCCACTGATTTCCACCCACAAAAGACCTCTTCTAAATTTGGCATGAAAATAGTAACATTCCCTTTGGAGCAAATTCATAAGGTTATAACCTTCCATTTGAGGTAATGTCATTTCTAATACAAATTCTTTCAGAAAGGTGTTGAAATACCCTTTAGGGAGAGCTCAACCACCAAAGTTTTAACGGCTTAAAAAATCATTGCTTTCTTATTTATCTTGCAATAATATGGTGATCTCTAATTTCCGTTAAAAATAAAATATATTAAATCTTTTTAGGATTAGATTTCTAAACTATAATAGAAATCATTGCTTCTGTCATCACAATGGATCTACTCTTGTATTTTTTTATGCCCAAACTGAAATATTAATGTTCTTTGTTGAGAAACAAAAAAATAATTCACAGTTGCTGCAAGGAAGGTGAATGATGATTTTATCCTGATAGATTCCAGGTTTAGATCCAAAGAGATTTACAGCCTCATGGTTATATATTAAAAAAATGCTGCACACATGGGACACACAACAGTGGTCCTGACCCAAAGCTAGGTGGGGTCAAGTGCCATTATTAAAAACATGCAGGTATTACTGTAAGCTGGTGTATATTTTTTCTAAATGGAATCTTAAATCAAACTTTAGTCTGTCTTCCTTGTTAAAAGCTTATAATCAGAAAGAGTTGTCATTGATTTATATTTTTAAAATTTTTTTTTTTAAAAAGACATTACCTTTTTTGGTCCAGCAGATGCATGTAAAAACAGACCAGTACAGCTCTGCTTTCATGAAGTAGGAAACCAGCAGAGGTAGAAAATTGGGTTGTTTCCCTCTGAATGAAGTTTTTGCAGTATTGTGCAAATATAAGACTACTGCTGTACTTCAACTGCAAGAGCTTTAGTACCCATTAAAGCTCTGACTCAAGTAAAATCACAAGCTACTAATTTATTGTATCAGATATTATTAACATAATGAAAAAAAGAAAGAAATATGACTATGGAGTCATAGCACACTTCTAACGTGGTCTGAACTCAAATTTCTTCCAGCATGGTAAATAATTGGGTCAATAATATAATATTTTAAATGATCAGTAATGTGTCTCCTCTGTCAACAGTTCCATCCCTAACAACATCCAGAGTAAAACATGGTGTGAAATGCTGTTCATTGAAGGTATCATTCAAAATCCCAATAGCTTAAATCGTAAGCACAAGGATTGTTTTGTATTTTTAGTATAAGCAGACTCTTATATGGGCTTTGGATCACCTCTTCAGCTTTTCCTTATCACCCCACTGACACAGACTGCTGCTTCTGCAGCGGGGCTGGCAGAAGGGATGTATCTATACTCTTCTAAGATTACTAAGATTGTCCTAATGGAAACCCGCCTATTGGTGATGACAGCTTGTGAACCTGATACCCAGTCCATGCTCTATTCTGCTGACTCTGCTGTACAGCTGTGTCATGGTTTTGCCCCTAGCTGGGAGCTAAGCAGCTGAGCACCACGCAGCCATTCTGTTCTCTCTGGGGGTGGGTGGGACAAAGAGGGAGAAGAAAAAGAAAAAAATTAAAAAAAGGCAAACCTTGTGGGTTGGGATAAGAACAGTTTACTGGGACAGCAGAGAGAGAAATATCAATAATATGTCCTTTATAGCAAAATATACAAAACTGATCACACTGGAAAAGATACAGAATCCTGCTGGTCATTGTCCATGTCCTGCTTTAAGCAAGTGCTGGAAGACAAGTGGCTTTCTGTTACTGGTCAAAACAAATCCACCTCTCGCCCTTCCTCACACTCTCTGTTTGTTAGCTCTTCTTCCATTTCAGAGAATTTATTGGAGTTGTCATCTCTGATCATAACTAAACTCTGCTCAGTGGTTCACACTACCCTTCCCTCTGTGAGAAGCTTGTATCCCATCTTCCTACAGGGTGTGCCTGGCCACAACAGTCTCCTGACCTGCATCAATCAGAGCACACATACCACTACTGACCCCACTGCTGGTCCTTTCCTGTTCTAATCTTCCAGCAGGAGATCAGACAGAGATTGTGCTGAAGGCTGGTGGATCACAGACTTCCTTGCCACAGGTGGAAGAAGTCTTTCTTACTTTACCTCTTGGAGTTGGAGAGCACTTATTTCTTGCTTCAGTGAGTGGTGCTGCAGGAGGACTGATGGCAACAGCCTTTGCAGGGCTCCTATATCTATGAATATGCCTAAGAGGCTTTTATTTTGTTTTCTTTTGGCAGAGCATTCAACAAGACTCATTTTTATTGAAACGTTGACCAGATTAATTTTTTTTAATTATTATTTTTTTTTAGTCTGAGATTTCAGCAGGTATTTAGTTGAATATACAGGTTGAAATATTGTGTTTCCTGGAATTGTGAATTGTGATGTTAATATAACTGACAGTCCTCATAACTGGACACCCCAGGGACTTTAACAGGGCTTATATTTTTTTCGTTTTAACAGAGACACAAAATGTTGAGCTGAATAACGTAATTGAGATAAGACCTTATAACTGTTTTTTTCTTGTTTGGAGATTATACACTCATGAAATTTTTATGATGTGCCCATAATTGTTGCAGATGAAAGATCATAATCCAATTCACAACATATAGACTGATGACACACAGTTTTAATTTACAAAAACACAATCTCACTACCTTGCATTTCAAGATCAGGGAATACCAGCAGTGTAAGTTGGAACATTCAGTTCTTCAAATCTAGATTTTGTCTTGCCCTTTAAAGGACATTACAGGGACTGAGCTAAAGTTTGGTTCTCATGAAAAGTGTTGGAGTTCACTATAAATATGACTTTCCTTTTCTCTTGTCATTGATTTTCAACTAGATAGCAAAAAAGACTAGACTACAGCAAAATTTTAATGTTCACTGCAGGAAGTAATATAAGCAACATATATTGTTAATAATGCAAGACATATGGTTTTTTGGGATGGAGTATAGTGTGTTTCTTTCATGCAGTAGCAATATTAAAACACATCTAGAACATCTTTTGCTTTTGGAAAAATATATACATTAAGGCAGATCACAGAATCACGGAATTGTAGGGGTTGGAAGTGACCTCAAGAGATCATCGGGCCCAACCCCCAAATAATTCAGGTAAACCTGAAGTTGTATAACTCAAGAGAAGAAAAATCAGTTGTCTCTGCAGTTGGAAAGAATGAGCAATGTGAAACCAAATTTTCAGTGGAGAAAACTCGTCATTAAGTGAGACATTGCAGAATTGATAAAGACTGTTTCCTTTGTTTTGGCTCCTGTGAAAGCAAAACTAATTTGTCATTACTTTATTATATTCTCTGTGAAATACAAATTTAATGAAATTGTAAGATAATGAGCTTTGTCCCTCTGAAAAGAGACACTGAGTTCAGATAATAGCTGTAACACTATCTCTTGAAGACAGATTTTTGCAGGTGAGTCACTCAAGAGCCAGTATTGCCCCACCATGATTAATTACTGTTGTCTTGTTTTTGAACTAATCTAATTTACGTGAATCATGTATGTTTGTCATTTAACAGGTTACTATAAAATTAAATGTTCAGAATATGAGAAGGCATGTCTCATTGTAATATAGTCACTAAAGGTGTAATATCATGATAAACCTGTCTTGGGCAAGCTTCCCACTCTGTCATGCTTTACTCTGCCTTGACGATGAACCAACTGTGCTCCAGAAGCTACATTATGGCTGGTGCTAAGCTAAATGCAGAGCCCAAGCTAATATATTTACTCCTGAGGAAGACTTAGCCTGCTGGGCTCACAGCAGGCAGAGATAACTCTCTTACTAGTTGTTGGATATGTTTGCTTATAGCTGGGCAGAGTGGGACATTGGTGGAGTGAAATAAATGTGATAAGCCCCATTTTAAAAACTTGTCCAAGTGGCAAAGTGTATGCAACATTTCACCCTATGCTATGAACGACTGCAGTTGTCTGGCAGAGATTTGTCTTGCTTTTAAATAAATTTTGTATACATTTATATTAGAAAATAGATAATTGAATTTTATTAAATTGCTTAAAAAATACCATGTCATGAATGTGCTACAGATTTTTCAAGAGACACAAGGGATTTGTTTTGTTTTCATCAGCTTTAAATTTTTGAAGAAATGATGCAGTTCCATGACAACAATTAACAAATTTGAGAAAGTTCATAATTTCCAGTAGTTACATCAAAGAAAGTACTTTGGTGTTTCTAAGTGAGAAACTGAGAGCACTGGGGTGTGTCTGAAATTCCAAACCTCTTCTGCTGTTAAATCCAGAAATTAGGTAGGTCCACCTGGAAAACTATATAGTTTTCATTCTTTACATCTTACCCTTTGAAATAATGCAATCACTTTTTTGTCTCTTTCTTTTCAAGAAAACAGTTGGGACAAAAAGCTACTGTTTATTTTGAGGGGCGAACATGGAAAATAATATCTTTTATTTACTATATAAATACACATTACCTAAACCTAAATGGAAAACTTCTTTGATCTGGAAAATACATTAATTTCCAGCATTTAGAGCAAGTTGAAAGGATGAACCACAAGATTAATAAGGAAAAGAGAGAGTGAAAGAGAAAAATCTCTAATAAATGAAAGGCTGACGTTACACCATAGGGGGTAAGAGGGGAGGTTTTTAGGTTTTGTTCTGTTATACGTGCATTTTTCATTAAATTGATATCAATGGGGGAAAAAGAAAGGAAGTAGGAAACCCTCTGTACTTACTGGAGACCTACTGTCCCACCTGTAGTCACATCACCAGGAAGCTCATGGGAGCAACATAACCTAAGCCTCCAGTTGAAACCTCCAGTTTCCTGGGTATATGCTGTAGTCATCAGGATACTTTTCTAGCAGATCTGTTTCCAAAAGAAAAGCCACGAGCGAAAATACGTGCTTTAAGTGGTCAGACGTGTCATCATGTGCTAATTATGCTCAGAGCATATGAATTTTGGGATCTTCAGGGGAACAAGGAAGAACATGAAACAAATCTAAAATAGGACTGATCTGAGAGGGACCCTAGATGCTTGTGCTGAGACAGCTCTTGCACTGCAAAGTAACTGCGGTGCCTGAAGAACTCTTCAGGTCTGCATGGAGCCAGGAGGAACAATGGGTTTAGGAATTTAACTTTTCAGTGTTAAACTGTGGTTACTTCTGGGTTTAAAGTCTGTCTAAGACTTTTCTCTGATGTCTTTATAGGATCCAGCCTGGGTAATTAGGATCTGCCAGCCTCATTATTCCAGGTATTCTGATTTCACTTAGAACAAGATAAATCCTAAGTAGGACTGGAATATGGTCTTTTCAGTGCAATGCCCCACCACCCTTACTACGCAGACAGTATGTTAGATATTTGTCTGAGAAATCTTGCTAACCGCAAATGAAAGGGAAAAGTTTTGCGGATTTGCAACTGTTAACACTGGTCACTACAAATCTTCATACCTGAGTGTCCTCATAGCTTGAAAAATGGAATCACAGAATAGGATATCCTGAGTTGGAAGGGACCCATAATGATCATCAGGCTCAAATCCTGGCTCCACACAGGACCAGACAGGTCAGAGCACTGAGTCTGAGGACTGAGTGCATCGTCCAAATGCTTCTTGAACTCATCCAAGCTCAGTGTTGTGATCATTTCCCTGGGGATCCTGTTCCAGTGCCCGACCACCCTCTCAGGAAAGAACCTCTTCCTGATATCTAACATAAATTTCCGCTGTCTCAGCCTCATACTGTTCCCTCTGGCCACCAAACAGAGGAGATCAAGGCCTGCCCCTTCACTCCCCCTCGTCAGGGAGCCATAGATTGTGATGAGGTCTCCCTTCAGCCTCCTCTTCTTCAGGCCAAACAAACCAAGTGCAAGTGTCACGTACTTCTATAGATATGAGTTAATAGTTTCTTGGTTCTATCATAGTTTCTATTAGATCTTTGCTGTTCTTGTCTGTTTGGTATTTCTCCATAAAAATAAATAATGAAAACCGGGGAAGCTTAACACAAGCTATATAAAGAATTATTCCTTCTTGCATTAGTACCTAATGAAATTCCTTGTATAAATTGATAATATGAGATTAATGAGGTAATAATGACACAATTATTCCAATAGACTGTTGAACCATTTATGCAATTATAAAAATGTAAGTTTTATTTGATTGAAACACTGAAAGCACAAAAAAAATTTGGCTGGTTTTAAAATTAGAGATTTTGCCTATATTATTTCAGGGTGCAATTTTCTTTAGATAATCTTGACATTAAGAATTTATAATAGAAATGTCCTCCTACATGTTGTATGACAACCTACTTTCTATACAGTGTTACAATGATATTTTGTTCTTTGTGTTTCAAGTTTCTATGAAATCTTAGATTGTAGTGAACACTGAAGCTCCACGGTGCTCACCAAAACCAGTATCTGAGTTCCTGAAATGAACGTATAGTTCTAAGCTTTGAACAACGGCTTTGCAAGACAACTTATGTCTGTGTTGGTGCTTCATGTAGGTACATCTCATAGTGCACCCTGCATTTTGGTCTCACGAAACTTATGACATAGTGAAGCATACTACAGTTTCTACCTATGCACGTTCCAGAATGTACATACTACCTATACACAGTCCAGTTTCCTTCTGAAGTCAGACCCTGGCCAGATACGCTCCCACAGAAAAGGAATGTGGAACTTTATACAAAAGATTTATCCCATGAACCATTGATCCAATTCATTAGTCTACTGAAAATGCAGTAGTGCTACTCATATCTAACATTACCACCAAGTATTTACAAAATTAAAAAAGCACATGGCCTGTTCTCATGCTTGAGTAGCTTCCCTGCTAGACATCAATCTACTAGGTCAATCGACACTTAGAAGCATTTGTAATAAATAGCAACAGACCTGAGTTGCTTGAACCACAAAACACAACATTCACTGTCAATTTCACTCAGAAAGGTTTTCATTCCCTTAGTGCCAAAGATTGATCTCTATCTTATTCTTATTAAATTAGAAGTTCATGTCATTTCTTACAAGGTATGATACCTGGGCTCAATTCCTTTCTAACTGACACTATAACCTACCCATTATCATGTCAGTCCCTAACAGCTAAAAAGAGTGACAATAATGGATTTCTGCATTTTAAATTACATGGTCATTATACAAAAGCAATCATCTTTCTGTCGTGGTTTTGCGAGGT
>VZTU01004041.1:8366-19355 GCA_013400835.1 Zapornia atra
GAAGCAGCTCCCAGTGCAAAGCAAATAATTTTTTTTTTTTTTCCTTTTTCACAAGCGTTATTATAAGGCTCCATTGTGCTGTGTGGGTCAGTAGCATTTACCACAATGGCTGTGACATGCACTTCTTAAGGTTAAGTTATTTCTTTCACAATACATTCTTCCTGACCCTCAGAAATATTAGTAAGTTTGAAGTAATTGATAACAGAAGTTTTCAGGGAATTGATTCTGCTCCAGTTCAAATGAATGCAAAACTTCTTGAGTGGCATATTCTCAGTCCCTTCACATTCATTATTTCGTTCTAAGATTTGATACTTCTGTCATTATTTTCTAAGTCTTATGTTCTTTTTGTCTTTCAGCTAATGAAATGTCCCTTACCTTGCAACTGTCAAAACAAATTTCCTGATTTTTACTGTAACATTATTTTTCAAACCTTTCTGGTTTTCTAAGACATGTTTTGTTTTTGATCACACTGCCATGGAGGATATGTTTTTGCAAGTATGTTGTTTGAAATCCAGAAAAAACTATTTTGGATCAAATTATTGCTGATAATTAGGACATAACAAAAATTTTAGCCTTGCAGCTAGGTCAGAGAATCAGATCATTCTACTTTCCTTACAGAAGATTGCTGAAATTTAAAAAGAAAACAAAACCAGTGTACTATTTTTTAAATGTCATAATGTGAGATACTAATGTGGTAAATGTATACTTTGTGGTAAATGTATACTTTGGTATACGTGTAAGTTAAAACCCTTACCTACTTAGAAAGCATATTATTTTTCCTTTTGCATAATTATTGACAATTATTTTACAGCCTGTTAAAATTATTAAACTGTTGGCCTTGGAGTAGGTAGTCATACTGGAGTATTTGTGAGCTGTCACAAAAGAGCAGTGACCCTGTTTCTGAGTGGATGTGCGCGCTGCTGGGGAACATGCTGCTACATTGAAAACGGTTTCGCTGGAGTGTAATGAAGGCCTGAAACGCTTAACACACCTTTTACAGTGTACTCTAAGGGATTCCTATGAAGCTGCCGTCTCCTGTTTTCCCTGTGCAGAGCTAAGGCAGTAATAATTCCTGTTCTGGAACAGCTGGGTATATACAAGCATGCTTTCTTTCATAAACATCCTTTCCAGCATCTCTCCAAACACAGTATTCTTCTCTACTACTGTAGTGCAAGATGTGGTGTGCAGCTGCGTGAATTTTCTTGTTGACACTACTTTGTTTCATTAGATGTGATGTGAGAACATAAAACACACTTCCCTAGGTCAGACCCCTAGGCCCAGGATCTATCACTGTGTTTGACAGAGACAAGCAGAGATGCTGTTTAGAGAGACTATACACCTGGCCACTTTCTGCAGCTTGTTCTCCTTTACTGCCCCAAAAGCCACACAGTGTCTTGTGCTTGAGTGTCTCTTCCCATGTTGTCCATGAATTTGACTAATTTCTTTTCAAATCTTCTGATTTGCTTCTCCTCAAGAAGCAAGCTTCAAAACCTTATGACATTTGTCTAAAGTGCTTACTTCTATGTGTTTTAAATTGATTTCCATACTAGTTTTATGAAGGATGCCCTATTTGTTTACTGCAGGATTTTAAGAACAAGAGCTCTACGTGCAGCCTATCAAATACCTTTGGGATATTTTAAATCTTGACAATGCTCGTCTCAGCCTCTTCCCCTCCAACCCCAATGACCAACTCTTTTAGTATCATCTCGTAAGTCACCTGGTCTCACCTTGCTCATTTATTTGCCTGTTTAAAATATGTTACACTACAATTCCACCACATAAATGTGGTGTGCTCACAAGTCCAAAATAGGAAAAATGATGCCCTCAGTTCTGGCAACATTCATCAGTTTTTGGTTTTTCCCTCTGCTATTCTTGTAGAGTTTATAACTTCAGTTTTCTGTTACTAATGACAGTGAGATTTTTTTCCTCCACCTCTGTGATTGTCCATTGCAAGTTCAGTGCCTTACAGGAATAGTTTAGGCTATTTTCCACATGAAAGTTGATTGGCTAACATCTTGTGCAATCACTCAGCTTTCTGAGTTTCTTGCCAAGTGAGGCAACAGTTGGTTAACCAGAGGAGCCTAATGTTACCTGCAGAGCTGAAGTTATCAGCTTTTACTCTCTTTCTCATGCCATGGATGAAAATGTTGAAAATAAATGCAGCATCATTCCTTTCGTTCAAGTGCTTTTTATTTGCTGTTTATAATTGACCTTCTAGGCTTCAGGGCCTTCACTGATCTCATCACTGCAGGCAAGGTCTCGCTTTTAATATATTTTTAGAATAAGCAAATGGCTGTGTCTCTGCCACTGAGGAGGACAATGAAAACTGAATGGAAAAAACCCATCAAAAACCCCAAAACCTTAATCACACTCACCAGAAGAAAGCAGCAAATTCCCTCCAGAATACATGACAACACAATTAAAATTCAGGTACTCCTTTTCTTTAAGAAAGGTATGAGAAGTGGCAATTATTGTAGCTTTTGGTCACTGCCATAGCTAGCCAGCAGGTATCTGTGGAGTAGGCCCATTGCACAGCAGCCTAGCACAAGTCCTGTGTACTGCTTAAATTCCACTTAATCCAACAAAATAGTTGAAATAGGATTTAATTAGCAGAGAAACCTACTGCAGCCCTTGTGAACTGGAGAGGATTTCACTTTAAATGTCAGCTGCACTTGACTAATTTGACATTCATTAGTTGAACTTTTACATCAGGCTGGAAGGAAAACGTATTGATGCAGAGGGATTGCTACTGAAAAAAAAAGACCAAATCCAAAAGAGCAAGCAAGCTCGTGTGGGAATGTCTACCAGTGCAGGTGGATAGTGCTTCCCAGAACACAGCTGGAAAAGGTTGCCTGCTGTCACGCTGGGCTGTGGCAGCACTCTGCAGGGCAGCCACATCCATGCACACCCCCTCAGTTGGGACGTGGGCCACGGGATGGGCATGTTCTCAAAACATCACTGTAGTTTTCTGACAGAACAGGTATTCTGGTCTGTGCTGCTTCTCTGACTGATTATACAGTGTGTCGAAGCAGTAAAATTGACTTGCTTTCAAAAACATGCAGAGAAAGAAGAGGCATTTTTCTATGTAGATTCAGAACTGCTTTAAAATGATTCACCTGTGTCTAATTAATGGTTCCGTACTACAGGTGCTGAAGGAATCAGAGCAGGAGTTATCAGCATTGTAACATCCCAATTTCACCTGTTGCACTTAAAAAGGATGTCATTTTTCTGTGCAACTTTCTACCCGTGGTTTCCACCCCCAAGCCTTTTCTTTCATGATGTTGTATGGGGGAGAGGGATGATTTCAACACATCACATCTTTCCAACTGATACAGGCAGAGTTTAAATGTATTTCTCCATTCTCAGAACTTCCTATGAATTCTCAGAACTTGAAGCCATTGCCCCTTGTCCTGTCTCCCTATCTCTGATTATTCAGAAACAGCAGAGCATAAACATTCAAAATTGTGCAGATGATATCAGTGACTGACAAAAGACTGTCACTTTGGCCCCAGTCTGGAGAGATCTTTCCTTTCACTTGGTTTTTACTTGTGATTCAAGTGAGCGCAGGGGTGTTAGCAGGACTTGGTACTAAATAAGCATGAAGAAAATTCAAAATAAGGATTGTTTCTTTTGCCTGCTAACTACAATAAATCCATTAGACCTTCAAGAGCTTGAAACCTGTGTCTGTGATGTTGAGGAGTTGTGCCCAAGAGTAACTGAATTTTCTGTGCACTGAAACTTTTAAATTAGTATCACATTCCATCATGTTGGTTATGTTTCTTTCCTTACTCACTTTTTAAAACCAGAAGTAACTTAATTTGAAATCATCCTGTAGTATGCAGGGGTTGAATATGCAGCAGTAAGATGCCAAACAAAAGATTTTGACAGTATAGCTATTTGAAAGCACATGTGTTTAGTACAATGGGAGTTAAGACTGCACCTAAGTATTGGCTGGTATTGGCTCTGTTGGACCTAGGGGGAAGCTTCTACCAGCTTCTCACAGAAGCCACCACTGCAGCTCTGCCCTCCCACCCCCTAAAATCTTGCTACACAAACCCCGTAACACTGGACAGAATCACAGACCTGACGGAGGGACCTCAGTTTATGAAATTGTGTGGATATCTACATCACACCTACGCAGCAGACTGCACAGAATTAAAAAGAACAACCACTCAAATAAGGATGCTTTCTTTGGTTTTTTTGCTTTGAGTAGAAAATACAATGCATTTCAGACCCATTTCTACAGCTCTCTTTTCTTTTTTTTTGAGAGAGGGTTTGCTCTCCCATGTAATTTCAGAGCATGCCTAAAGATTTGGATCACAAAATGGAGGTAGAGAACCTACCCCTCTCCACTTGCCCAGTTCAGTGATTACAGGACTCACCTGCAATAATTAATTCCTCTCTCACTGAATATTACTCTATTATCCTCAACTTTCCATTTATCAAGGCTCACAGAGTGTCAAGTCTGTCTGCAGTGGCAGAATGGTGCCTAAGTCAAGAGGCAGAAGGCATTTGTTTTAAGGACTACTGTAACTGTATGTGCTGTGATGCATGGCTTGATGGTTTCAGCTACAAGACACAAGAGGAAAATGCAAATAACAAAAGAAGCTTTACTTTTTTATTGAAAATGTAAAAATCATGTGAATCATGTACAGTATTTTCTCATAAGGAAAATTTTAGCTGTTCCATAACGTTTCACAAAACTGTAAAACATTTCATTTTATAAAGACTTTTTTGTAAAACAAAGATAAAACTAAAGTATTGTTACACAGCTATTTTCTAAATCATCAACAGAGAACTGAAAATGTTTAACAGATTAATTCATACAAGTGGTAGGAGGAACAACTCTTCCATTTGTAAATCTGCAAGAGGACACACAAAGATATATAGGGGCATGGGGTTTTTTGTTTCAAAATGTTTAAAATCAAGTGACATGTTAAAACAGTACAGACGTGGATTCATAGGATGGTAAAAGTTCTAGGACTGCATTTCTCTACACTACCTCAAACAGTGCAACAGTGATTCAGTGTAAATCTCTACAGTGTTTCATTGATTCAATACTTGTGTTCAAGTATGTGTCCATGAGAATGATCAAAATCCCTACTTAACTATTTTAATTTTCTTGTTTATAATATAAGTTACAGTAGATTATCCCCTTCAGTTTGTTTCTAAATCAAATGAACTAATTTTACAATACATTCTGTAATAACCTGCTCAATAATGTTGGCTTACTCACCTCAACATCTGTTGCAAAATACACAAGATCATTCTGACTCTGAATGCGAAAAATATAATAAAATTAAAAAGGGCTTTACTTCCATATACAACAAACCTATGCAACTAAATTAAAAGAAATTCAAGATAACAAGACTTTTTTTTTTTGGCAATAGAGAGACAACCCTACTGAAAATAAACATTTAAAATACTAGTTACTATTTTTTACATTTTTCGATACATGTATCCAAAATTGTTCATATAAAAATTAATTTTAAAAATATCAGAGGATAAAATGAATGGTTTGTGTAACCAAAACAATTAAGGATGTCTGGCAGGCAAAAATAAATTAATTATTAAATTATATGTAATCTGATAATATTTGGTCTGAAGAAGCGTGCATGTATGTATGTGTGTGTCTGTGTATTTATAAATAATATGATTGCAAAGAGCTGCAAGCTAGCTATCCTGACAGAGGTCAACTTTTTTGTTGCATTTTTTGCGCGTAAAAGTCCCTGCACGTCTCACAGCACCTCTGATACCACCTCATGTCTTGACAGAGGTTCTTCTCTCTTACCACCCTGCAGTATACAGGCCACTGGTCTCCCAGGCACTTGAATGTTAGAGCAGCTGTGAAACAGAAACAACAAAATCAACTATACATTACTGCTACATTTATTAGTGAAGAATCAGCTAGCAAAGGTGGCAAGGACATCGGAAGTGTATCTGGAAAGGAGAACAGATGTAGATATTCAACAAAACACAGACAAAAAAACCCTCAATCCTCCTGCTGTCAATATTTTTTTGGTTTTAAGTTTATAAAATTCATGAAGTTGCATTGAAACAAATTGGTTTAACTGTCTCCTTAATGAGAGAGTGAAGCCCATTTTTCTGAACTACACAGACACTGGCTGGGCCTGGAGCCAGAGCTACCTGGAGGCAGCAGAGCCTTGCGGAGCAGCAGCTCCAGCTGAAAACAGCCCTCAGCCTTAGGGCCATGCTGCCACTCAAAAAACCAGGAGGCCTCGGCTTGAGCAATACCGGCAGGGGGTTCTCAGTGTCATCTATACGGCAGTTTATTTTTTTATTTTAAAATCAGAAGGAGGTATGGAAATGTAGAAATTAAAGCACGAAGGCTGCTGCTGGTTTTCTGATCAGATTTACTCAAGAAATCAAGACCCTGTGCCATGTTGACAATGAATGGAAATCGAACAGAACTACACATCTTACACCATCTTTCTTTGCAAGTGAAATAGCCTACTAGACCTTTAGTTTTGCCTGGCTTTTTTGTTCAAAGGAACAGAAATATATTATCTTGCTGTCTTGAATACTGCAGGTACCACACTATGAGGCACTCTTGTGAAGTTTAAGGACATTTAGCAAGTCCCACACTACATTTCATAAGGCAAATACATTTTATCTAGTAAAATGACACAGTATGGAACCAATGAAGCTGATATGTTGTCAATTACACTTGTCCAAGCTAATTCTCCACACTTCATGCTTCTGAAAAGCACAAATACTGTGCATTTCTTACCCTCCTGGCTGTTTTCTCTCACAGGTACATTATTATTTTTTTAAATTGTCTTCCAATACACTGGTCTGAATGCATCACCCTCTTTTTAATCACTGCAATGGGTCTTCCTTCTTCCACTAATCCCTACCTTCATAACTTTCATGTCTTATCTTTGCCCAGTTATTCAGGTTCATGTCTGTTGTTGCTTTCTATCTGTGGGAATCCCTAACAAATTCTTCCTCAGAAACCTAAAACGACGAAGACCTTGCACTAGTAAGAAAAGCCACTGCTTGGTTTATTCTACCTCCTCCCACAGTTGCTATCACTATTGGCTATAAACATTCAGATGCAGAAGCCTGACTTCTACAAAGCAGGCATATTTTCATGTGTGTTCTCTTTTCTCTTGTGACACCATCCGTTAAATACACCCACTTGTTTTGTTTGTGCTTATCATAGAAGGACCCTGTTACTGAATTTGAGTCTTTTCACATTCAGTTATTTGAGCTGTCGCACATACATGGAATTAATGTAGGAAAACAGTGAAAAATAGGGCACAAGAAACACAAATCACCCAAAAATCATCATAAACACTGAACTGGAAGAAAAAATCTCACAGATTTGAGTAACTCTCCTTTTTAATCAAAGAGAAAGAGAAATTGAGACCACATTTACAGAAGAATGGAGATGTTGCAATCAAGATGGTGCAATGCACATCAGTTTGCACTAGCCCCACCTCCAAATACAGAGGATCTACACTGCACAAAAGGAATGGAACTGAAGGCCAAATTGATCAATATATTCAAAAGAAGCTTTGCATTCTGTATTTTGGAGATGGCAATGTTTCTACTGGACTGAATCCCGACTTCTGCTAGATGAGTTTGACCTGTAGATTATTAACATCACTGCTAGATAATCTATTCTATGATAACATAGTCCAATCCTTTTTTCTGTGCACTCCATGTTGTCAAATTTTAATGCATCTGATGCTGGTTTGTTTTTTTTTTTTGGTGAAATTTTGTTGTGACACAAAGTTGCTTTTACCTCCCCAGAGGGAGAGCATCAGTGATGGCCTCTTGCTTCCGAATGATCAGTTGTACAAAGAAAGGTAAAGTATGAAGGGCAACCTTACAACAGTAAAATAGCAGAGGAGAAGGTCATATGCAACAGCTGCCATCTCATCCAGCCATATGAAACAACGACTACTACACAGAAATGTTTAAGCTTTAAAAACTTCAAAGAGAAATACCACTCACTGTCTTAAACAAAGGATTACATACATACAGCCTGAAATATTATGACTAGCTTTCCATGCAGGATTAATCTATTTGACAGAAGGGTTTATCTTAAGGGCTCTGGAAAATCGTGTGGAATGGGTATGCTGTCTTACAGCAAACCTTTTAACATTCCCCAGTCATCCTCAAGAAACAGATGAATGATTTGGGGAGATAATGGTAAGACCATCATCAACAACCCACCAGGAAATAACAACAGAATTAACAGTTCTGTAGTTATACAATAACATAATTTCTTTAAGACAGAGACCCAAGTTCCTCCAGGAACAGCGTACCTCTTCACACTAGTAATTTTCTTTCTCATGTCCTAATCCTTCAAGCATAGATTGTAGAGATTTGAACTAAAGGCAAATTAAAAGAGCTATCTGTAGATGAGGAACTAAAAAAGGCCTCCTTGATCTCACAAATACCACAAGAATATAGTTTTCAGAGCTTTTAAAGATAAAACACGGTGTTTTCTTAATTTTGAAATTTTTCATAAAATTGAGTGGACAAATATATACATAAACATATATAATATGTTTATAATGTCTCTAATACTTTTATCTTTAATGTTTTGTGTCCATAATGTCATACAGTCCCATAATATGGTCTTCCTTGTACAACAAAACCCCTCACCATGCCAAGGCACAACCTCTGATGTACACACTGGAAAACTGAGGCAGACAGAGGAATTTGCATACAATTTATACCCCCTGAATCCTAGGCCTCAGTTTTTAAACTGCAACTGTTATTACTCTGTGGAGAGAAGGAACTAAAAATAGATTTCCAGTGGGAACATGCCATTTTGACTGCTTACCTAACCTGGGTGATGTTATTGTGTTAACGTTAATTTTCTCATTGCAGGGGTGGAGATGACAGGGTCTGTAGGCTGCTGGCTTTTCTGAGGAAAAGCATTCATTGCCATGCCTTCCCGTGATCTTGTGCATGCATTGGATGACTCGGGACTGCATCCCTTTGCCACAGGTGACGGAGCACTGGAACACACAGAAGACACACATTAATTCAAAAAGTATTTTTTTTTCTGTAAACATGGAAGGTGAAATGCCAGTGCTGGTGAAGTCAGTGGCTGCTCCTTCACTTGTCAGTGTTTCTGCCTTCCATTCTGTTAGCTAAATGGAAATAAATTAGAAAAACACAAACTGGCAGTATTGAAGGCCTGAGTCCAGTATCCTGTTGCTGTCAAGGTCCATTTTGTAAAGCCTGTGATGAAGCTGAAATGAAGCAATGTGCCTGAAGGGAGCACGGATTGCTCTCCTGTATCATTATTTACTGTCATTAGAGGTGAAAGTGATTGAATAAAAGAAAACACCCACAGACATGCATTTTTAATTAAACCATTACTCTTTCCTGTGCAAAAGTGTTTTTTCTACTGAGCAGCATGTATGCCTCCTGTCTGCGTCACATCTTCATTTCCATGGGCACCCCAGAAATGAAACACATAATGTGCAATATGCTACCTGGTCTTTAATCAATCTTCCCATTTTGTTGCCACAGCGAATGAGGTGAGAAAATAAAACAGCTGAGCACTGTAATGATAGTAACATTCTACTTCTGTAACAGTAATACAAGCTATTAGAATTAAAACTTGGGCAGTGCTGTAGAGATGCATACCAAACGTATTTCAGACCAATAAAATACATACTTTTGCCTTTGCTTGTTGTTGACTTTTTGGAAACAAAATTTCACAGGGCATTAATTATTTTTGTGTCACTTGACCAATGTTCCATTGCTTTAACTACAAATTGATTAAAAAAACCCCAACCCTTCCAAATTTGCTCCTCCCTGTTAATGTTTGTGACTCAAGTACCCCCAAATTTTACTAAGTTTTTGAGGACATACTCAAATTCTAATTGCTTTCTTTCAATGAATGATATGATGACTGGCCGAAAATTTACACTACTAATATCTGTATAATCCTGAAAATATTTTTGTTCTAAAAAAACTTAATTAAAATAACATTTTTATGTTACGTGGAGGAAATACACATGCCAAATGAGAAATAGAGGGCTTGCACCCAAATGCATACATTAAAAGAGAGGTACAAGAGTCTAGGATATACACGTGAAAGACGTTTTTATGAGACTGAACAAGGTCCAAAGCACACTTTAACCTGTAACCACATGAAATCAAATACTGTCATTCTGTACAATTAGAAAATTGACTTGATTTTGCATCTGCTCTAAGCGATGTATACAAGGAGCAACTCCATAAAGTCAATAAAGAAGTATAATTTCTTGCAAAGTTAATTAGATACAGCCTGAGTGAGCCAAGGCATGCAAAGATTTTAAGTTATGAATACATGATTTTCTATTCAATAGCAGCCACAGCTTAGCATATGAACAAATATGCCATTTACAAGAGTGAATCTAGCTAGTACTGAATTTTATTCAAAGCAAAAATCTGTTATCAACCTTGAATTTAGTAGACTGCTTTTGATTGCATGAGAAAGAGCCTATCAACTGAGTTCCTTTTCCTGAATTCTTTTCCTGAATTCTCTGCCTTTTCTCTGTGCAGCTAAAAACACTCCCACTACCTATAATGGCCAACATTATGCACATGGTAAACATGTCTAATCACACATATACATATGCAAATTCAGTTACCAATAGCCACCAGAACATCAGTCTTCATCTTGCCAAAATTCCAGCCACTTTTTGGATTCCCCTCTCCATAATTTTAGAGAGTTTCTCTTTGGAATATTTCAATGGAATAGCAAGTGAGACAATGGAATAGTAAAATATAAAAAAACCCTAACACAAGTGACCCTCCCCCCCCAAATCTGTGAATGAAGGAAAGATGAAGGTAATATGAGGAAGATAATGTGATGAAGGTAATAAGGTGAAGCAAGTAAAACACCTGCACATTTACTAAGCACAGACAGAGTATGTGTGAGTTTGTAGGATGTATGTGTCATGTTTCATCAGCTACAGGTGGATATAGTACATAAAATCTCATAATCTATCT
>VZTU01004043.1:0-48048 GCA_013400835.1 Zapornia atra
ATTCAAAATCTACAACTCCAGAATTACCCCAAGCAGAAGACTATCAGGAGTTTTGCATTAATTAATAAATGCATTTAAGTCAAATAGCGAATGATACCCTGCCTGGCAAATCTTATTAAAAGTATAAATTCAAAGATAAACAAATAAACAAAATCATTCTGAAATCACTCCAGTATGCAGGAAAGTGGAAAGTACAGAATGGGGGGAAATTGTAAAAAATTTACTATCTTAGTTACTGGTAAACAAACAAAGCCAATTCCCATAATATTCCCTTCTTTCAGTTGTTTCTAATGAACCAGCTGCTCGACCAAGTTCTACGCGACGGAGGCTGGCAGACGTCTTCAGACAGCTGAATCCACTTAAATGGTCCTTTCTGTTTAGAATTTCAGGCCAGTTCAGACCATCTTTTTAACACATTGAGGCTTGGCACGAATCATACTGTGTATTTAGTTTCCTGCATTAAGGCAAACACTAGGGAAGAGTCTGCATGTAATTGGCACTCACTCCGCAAAGTGTCGGTGAGTACGGACGTGCCTAACAAGATTGTGCTGGGTGAGCTGAGCAGTTATATTGCTGTTCATAAAAATAAACGCGAGAGGTTCTTCCGTGCACGCTGGCTGCCTTGCCCTGTAGCACAGGTTAAGTCTAGCTATTAAAATAGGCTCGCAGTGCCAGGGAAAAGCTTCCTCCTGGAGTAGACAGGCTATGTATGAACTGTTCAGATGATCAAGCTGGTTCAGGGAAAAAGCAAAAGGCTGGAAAGCTCGTGCCAAGAATTAATGAGATTTTGGCACAACTGAGTTTGAAATGTAGCCTTGACTCTCCTTCGAACTCCAGTCTTGTCCCCAAAACTACCCTGGATGAAACCATCAGGTCCCCAGCTAATATAACTCAGGTTTCTTTATGAAGAGATTTTGCTTCCTGTTCTAGAAAATTTTCATAGCAACTCGGTATTAAAATATATTTCCACAACAAAAGACAAGGAACAAGTGAAGGCATGTTTATAGAGAAGCTGAGAATCTGTGCATCTTTTACCTTTATTCTTGTTGAAACTCCTGGTATTCTAAGAAGTCCTTCTGTTTCCAGAGTTGCCTCTTCTATATGGGCAATTAGCTGTCAAATACAAAGCAAATTGCATTAATGAAGATGCCAATTAAAAATTACTGGCTGATAGTTCTGATATACTGGAGACTGTATGTATGTGTGTACATGCATTTGCACAGGCACATATGTAACAAGCAGACATGCAAACACAGTTTACAAACGGATTACAGTTGTTAAAAATGTAGAAAAAACATTTAGTATGGCTTTTACCTGGTTTATGAACACTATTAGAGTTAGCTATTTTATTAAAAAAAGAACACTTTTTAAAGACCTCCTTCTGAGACTGAAGCAGGTTTTTTTCCAAAATTACTGTCTTCAAAAATAAATCCCAACTACTACCCTTGTTAAAGTGCTTCTGAATCAAAACAAGGTAACATTAGAGATACAACTTTCTACCAAATAGACTTCTTTATAGCTTTCCCAGAGAAGACCTAAGTACTCTTAGGCTTTAAGGAAGTTTCAATTTTGAAAATTTTGGCATTCTCCTGACAAACTCAACAGTTTGTCATCCTATGCATGGCTTAGATAATTTAGTAAGAATTCTGCACTTATAACACATAAGACAAATTCTGTTTCTCTAAAAAGAGATATGCCTAGAAGTATTCACCGAAGGATGGATCTAAGAGTATTCAAAAGAAATCTGTAAATGTCAAAAGTTGATGACATCATTTTAGCATAAATGGGTTTCTCACAATGTTTAACTAGGGCAGTGCCTTTGTTACATACCTTCCTGTGCCAGATGTTGAGTAAGAAATATTATACAACTCAGTTGTATTTTCTCCAGTTATATTAAAGGGGGTTTTACAAACACTGCACTTATGTAACAAATGCCATAAAAAGGTCAGACAGAAAAAGCCACAAAGTTAGAAAACAGCACTAAAGATGTCACCTTGGTATATCTTCCAAGGAAAATGAGAAAGTGGGGGAAGGGGAAAGGAGAGAGGGGAAAGAAGTGCTAACTGGCTGTATTCAAGTATTGATGTATCTGGCTTACTCCAGAGCAGTGACTGCGACTCTCATCTGCTGCACACAAAGACACTGTGGTCACAGTGTGTGATTTGCCACCATCACCATATCTAGGGGGAAGCAAGGCCTGGTGGCACTGTTGAAAGCCACAAGTCCTTCACGGACCCTCACTCCTGACCGTCACCTCAGCGGACAGCAAAAGATGGCTGCCGGCCACCACCAGCCTCCTGCCTACAGCAGATCCGCTCTCCATCTCTCAGGGCTGCTCTGCATGGCTTCACCAGCAGACCAGACACCTGAATTACCATCAGCAGAAACTTCTGGTGGAGATACACGGATCCTCCTGTATTACCGTCAGATTTTCCAGTCAGAAAACTCCTAGTCTAGGTCATTATTGTGTCCAGCTCTGGGCTCCCTGGTATAAAAAAGACAGGGACCTCCTGGAGAGAGTCCAGAGGAGGGCTACGAAGATGATTAAGGGCCTGGAACATCTCCCGTATGAGGACAGGCTGAGTGAGCTGGGACTGTTTAGTCTGGAGAAAAGAAGACTTAGGGGGGACCTAATTAATGTTAATAAATATCTTAGGCATGGGATGCAGGGGGAATTGGCCAGCCCCTTTTCAGTGGTCTGTGGGGACAGGACTAGGGGCAATGGCTGCAAATTGGAGCACAGGAAGTTCCGCACCAACATGAAGAAGAACTTTTTCACAGTGAGGGTGACAGAGCAGTGGAATAGGCTGCCCAGGGGGTTGGTGGAGTCTCTTTCTCTGGAGATATTCAAGACTCATCTGGACACCTATCTGTGCAATATGAGCTAGGGAGCCTGCTTTGGCAGGGGGGTTGGACCCGATGATCTCTTGAGGTCCCTTCCAACCCCTATGATTCTGTGATTATTTTTAACCATATTTATGTAATTATTTTTAACTGGAGTTCCTCACTAAAATAAAAATTTGATGTATTTTTAATTACAACTTCTTTTTTCTTAATTAAGCAGCCTTCCTATTAGCTTGTTTTGTTTCATTTCAGTGATAACCAAGGTACATTTAAAAAGCAGCATGCACAGAAATGTTCTTTCTTGCACTTTACATAAATCCCCTATTCTTGGAAAGCACGTGTTGTAGAGAACAGGCAGAAGAACCAGGAAACTTTTTATTTTCCTATTCTCATTCTAAAAAAAACTACATTCGAAATGACATCTGCACCTTGCAAAACAAATCACACATGTAAGCTAGAAATGCTTATGTAGAATTTTTTTCCTGGAGAAGTATGCTAGGATAGCACAGTGATGAATCACTTTTTGTCATTTGGTATCTTTTTTTCCAGATACTACCTTTCTCAGAAATGTATTTTTATGATCCTGAGGAAGTAATTTCTGATGTGAATGACAGAGCAATAGTTTTGAAAGAGTGATGCAAAACTACTCTGAGTTTTCTGTTTCTTGAAAAATAATTTAACAAGAAAGTTCCCAAATCTATTGAAATGGCGATGACACAGCACTGAGTTTCTGTCAGTGTTCGGACAGGTCCACACCTGTGGTCCCTCCATTCTCATGTAATGAGCCCAGCTTGTGGGCCAGGAATTGAGAGTTTCTATGGAATTTCAAGTATTTATTCTGAAAAAAATAAAGGGCAGCCCCTCCTGTTGATGGAAGTTACACTCACCTTTATGAAATGGGATTTGGCTGTAGTGGGTTCTTACACCAATTGTCAGATTTCACAGGTTTATTAGTAAACTTCCCTAAATCAGCTGTAACAAAACCAATCTGTATTTCTTTAACTCAAAATATGTCTGATACAAAGCAAAATATCACATTTAAGTAAAGCTGCAAATAAAAGTTACAATAACTTTGACTGATTAGAGGAATGTAATAAAAACTGTGCTATAGAGAGCAAATAAATTCATGACAAAATTTTGTTTGTCATTTTCAGGTATGTAACAAGTTGACTTATTCATGCTTATTGCAGGTACGTAACAATTTGACTTGTTCATGCCTATTTACCTTTTGAAAAATCAGTGGGACTTTGGTTCCTGGCACCTTTTTCTGATCCTGTTCCAGTAAAACTGACAGCGGGATACCAAACAAGCCAGAGTCTGAAGAATAAAGCAAAAGCAATTGAGATATTACCCACATCTGTTCTAGTACAGGTGATAATGGCATAAACCCACATTTTGGAAGCGATAAGCCTGTTCAGTACATTCAGAGCTATTGACCTTTTGTTCAAAGTATTTGAATGTCTTTGCCAATCAAGGTATTACACAAAGCATTCTGGCTAAAAGGATTCATTTATCTCTTCTTTCAACCATGAATCAGGAGTCTTCTGTTTTGACTTCAAATTGCCACCCACCTATTCTGCAGTACAGTGAAGCAAACTGCATAAATGAACCATCTGCACGGTTCTGGTTTGCAGAATGGGTGTGATGATGACCCTGCAATGCAGATCTGCAACACTCAATGCAAGTTATAGTTAAGATGCAAATGGCATGAGTTAAATATCCAGAAATTTGGCTACTAAAACGAGACAGATGTGATTATCACCCAGAGTTACTCTGAATACTTTTATGGGGGTTTTGAAAGAAGAGCCTTTCAATGCCTGTGGCTTTTGCATTATACATCAGCAGGATAAGATCACCATATTACCAAAGGTGGGGTTTTTTAACCTTTTTTTTTTAATAAAAGCAAAAGTACAGTCAAATCTTGGTTAGAAAATTACCTTTACAATAGTGCTAAGGCAATGCCAATTTTTAATAAAATAGAATCTAGCCTCAATTAATCTAGCCCTGATGCAAAGCGAGCCATAGTCTTCAACCAAACGAGACTCCTATGTGTTTGTGACCCAGTCGAATAGAAGTGGATGACCATTAAGAGAGAGACATACCAGTAACTACTAACCCAAAGTTTGCTGACACAGAACTTCTGTCAGAAGTACTGATAATTGCTGCACGTGTCATTTTTCTGGAACAGCATATAACACTGTATGTAGCTAAAAACTCCTGCTTGGTATGATGCCAGGCCAATACTGAGCACAGAACAGCTGTAATTACTAAAAAGATGTCAGCCCTTAAGGGAATCTGATATATGTCAAAGAAACATCAGTTTCAGTGCCAAATCAGGGAGTAGTTGTATCTCTATCAGCACTACAAGTCTCTCTATAAAATATGCAGACATTCAGACACGCACTGAAGATCTTGTCAATAATAAAAGATTCTACTGAGACGGAAGTTGTAGAAGCAAACTGTAGGAGGTAAACAGAAAGCCAGGACTGGGCATAGCACAGCACTCCATGGAAGAATTATGTCTTTGTCATCTTTACATACTCAAGCATAAAGCGGAACAGCCAATAGATCCACCATTGTATGAATCAATTGGCTGAATGAATCAACACTTCAGGAGTGAAGAGGTGAGGGTCAGGTAGAGCAACAAGGCACTGAAGGCATTACATTGTTACAACAGATTTGTTTGGCAGAAAAGATTACACGTCATTGTCTACTTCCTACACATTTCCATGAGTCTAGCCCATCTTTTTCGCTTGGGGAAAAACTGGGGTTTAAATCATTCCATGTTTTTCATGACTGCGTATCATCAGATACTAACACTGAGGGAAATTCAATGAACAATAAATTTGCTAAGAAGAACCAATCAAAATTAAGACCCAAAATATAATGGAAGACAGTGTTTTGTCTCTGTTTATTAGTGAAAGTACAAGCATTTCTGCAAGGAGAAAATGTATTTCAGGGATCAAGGTCTCATAGATGTATGTGTATTTCTGTGTATGCTTTTTGCATTCAAAAAGTTGTTTTCTTCTACTGTAAACTGAAGAGCATATTCTGAAGAATCTATTGTACCTTGCTGTATATCTCTCAACCCTCTCTGTTGCTTTCAATTATTCAAAGTGTGCTATTGCACTGTTGCATTCACTGAACCTTGACAATAAGGTTTTGGCCAAAGCAGGCTTGTGATTAACTGGTAACACATTTCAAGCTCTTGTAAAGCATTTAGCAGAAGCCAGAAATACAGAAAACAAAGAAAGCACCGAAGACATCTTGAAATTGGTTTCCATGTGTTCTATGTTCCCAAGTAAAACACTGATTATACGTATACTCCAATGGCTTGCAAAGCATAATGACGCATTGCAGCTGCCTCAACATCCTCTGCAACAGCCTAAATCTTCCACTTAATAAGATGTCATTCAGCATAAAAACTGCATAATGTCCTAGGTAAATACTGGTTGGGTAAGGCCTATATGACACAGAAAAGTTTGTACCAGACAGAAGTGGAAAGCAGGTGACAAGGGTTTCCACAGCATCTCCGGGCAAGGGCAATGAAATAAAAAAAGTCAGGTAGAAGTATCACAGCTCCTACCTTCAGGGAAGCAGGAAAAGAAAACCCACAAAGAGCACATACACGTGCCTTCCCAGGGAATGTATCAGCACACAGACTTCTGTGAGGCAATTCTTTCTGCCCAGCACACTACTGAGATTGTTCCCCTTCTTCACTCCTTGGTTTATTCACCCAGCAACTGACTCAAATTTTAAGTTTAGACAGAGAGCTGGGAGTGACTACATGCATGAACTTCCTAAAGTATGCTTTCAGTTAAGGCATATAATTAAATGATGCTCAGGACCTACATAACTATTATATACATTAATATAAATTTTCTGCTGGAAAATCAAAAAGAACCAGACGCATCTGTTTTATTTGATTAAACCAGACCCATTAGTTCAGAATATGAAATACTGACTCACCTTTGGTTTTGATTTTTACAGCTTTTTGCTGCTTGAAGTCTATCCCAAGTACGTCATAGAGTGCAGTTAATTCAATCAGTGCTAAAGAGTAGACTTTCTTCATGTCCTGAGGGGCCAGGTCACCAATCTTTGTGGTACCTGTTTTGTCCTTGGGCAGCCTGAAATTCTAAAAGCAGAGATTTGCATCACAGTGAATAATCCAAGTCATAACAAATTATTTTGCCTGAAGGCTGTGCTTCCTTCAGGGCACAACCTTTCATCATGCAGCCTACTGTTACTATCTAAATCACAGGGGAATCCAAATAAGTTGAATAGCAAATGATCTTAAAAACTTACAAAGATTAAGGTTCCTAGTGACTTTTGGAGGTCATCTAGTTCCCCTGTTCAAAGCAAAGCTAAATTCTAAGTCTGACCAGGTTACTTGTTGCACTGAACAACTGAATTATGAAAACTTCCCAAAACCTCTGTGAACTCATGTTCTACTTCTTAATGCTCTCACAGGGACTTTTTTTCTTTGCAAAACAGAATTTCTCCTGTAGCCACTTGTGTCCATTGCCTCTTGTCCTTTTGTTGTGCACTTTCATGAAAAGTCTGGCACTGTCTTGCTTGTAACCACCTCCCATCACTTGCTGCATCCTTTTTTCCAATTTATAGTGGTGGAAATAGCTGTCTGTGAACAATCCTATTTAGCTTTCATATAAACAATAATAAAGCAATTCCCTTCTTAGGGAAGGGAGATCCTTAATTATGGCTCATTTTTATTGCGCTAAATGCTCCGAAGCTCCAGTTAGGGAACTGAGCAAGAGGGTGAGGGAGAGGGACTTTCCAGCTCATAGAGCTTTGTAAATCCATCTCTCACCAGCAGGCTTCTAAGTAAGACCAATACTGACATTAGCAGTGTGCATGACTCAAAGTAGGAAGGTTGGCAAGACTTTCTTCCATTTGGAAAGATATTATGCTCCAGAATTATTTTCCGGTCCTGTACAGACCCAGTGACAGCGCTGCCGAATTGGTGGCTATGGCACATGACTACAATGGCACGCACCAAAACATGAACGTCATTTACAAATTGTAGATATATAGTTTCCTGCTTTGAGGTTTGGTTGACTTGCACAAACATCTATGTTTAAGAATAGCTGCCAGTGACAAAGGTGCAACAAACTCAAATTGCAGATTTAAATAGGTAACTCCATTTTCCTATCATTTTGCCACTCTTGAAAGAGAAGTCCCACAGCCATGTGTTTGAGCAATCTTTCATAAGCCTAGATAAAAGTATAGTCAAAGTATGTAGTATGCATGTATATAGAACTCAGTTTGAGTATAACAATCATTTCCTTGTTATAGGCCACATTAGAGAAATATGACTCAAACACTTTAGAATCAATTTCTAAATATCCATTAGTGTCTGGTTTATAATGTTTGAACTGGGATACACGGTGTAATTGCTATTTGAAAAACTGCACATGTCCTTATCTAAATTGTTTGAAGAACTTTGAAACATTTTTACTTCAGACACTATGTTTACTCCAACGTGTTTGCATACACTGTTAGAAAAAAAGAAAAAAAAAAAGAGGAAGAGGAAAAGGAAAAAAGTTTTTTACACCAGTCATTAGTTTACAGGTCATATGTAACTGCATGTTCATGAACCATTAGATAGAGACATCCTCAAAGATATACCTGAGGATCGACAACAAAATGCCTTGGAGGATCTTCTCTATTTATTTGGATTCCTTCAAAATAAGCCTTTTTAAATTAAGAGCTGGAAAGTTAAAAACTGAGCACAAATGAAGCCTTTAGTTGCTACCACTTGACTTTAGGCTTCTATAGACCATTCTGTTCTTCATTCTCATCCCTCACCCATCTGCACTGGATAACTGCTCAAGGTCTCTACAGGTATCCACCAGCCCTTTTTAATTAACAGAGATCTTCATTACAGAGGTAAGCCATCTCACCTTAGGTAACAGGAAAAGGGTCTGTAAACAAATGAAGTAAGGACACAGCTTTTGTATAACGAGCACTAAGCCACTCTTCTAGCTTAGAATCACCAGTCTGTTATTGCTTATACATATAGTACATTTTGCCAGAAAGACATCAACATAATGTCCTGGTTTCAGCTGAGATAGTTAATTTTGTTCCTAGCAGCTGTTTAGTGTTGTGGTTTGGACTTAGGATGAGAATCATGTTGATAAAATGCTGATGTTTTTACTTGTTGCCAAGCAGTCAAAGGCTTTCAGCTTCTTCTTCAGCCTGGAGAAGAGAAGGCTCCAGGGAGACCTAATTGCGGCCTACCAGTACTTTAAGGGTCCCTAGAGCAAAGTGGGAGAGGGATTGTTTATCACGGAGTGCAGTGATAGGGCAAGAGGGGGTGGCTTTAAGCTGAAAGAGAGTAGGTTTAAATTTATGCTAGGAAGACGTTCTTTAGGAGGATGGGGAGGCCCTGGAACAGGTTGCCCAGAGAGGCTGTGGAAGTGTTCAAGGCCAGGTTGGATGAGTCTCTGGGCAATCTGATCTAGTGGAGGATGTCCCTGCTCATGGCAGATGGGTTGGAACTAGATGATCTTGAGGTCTCTTCCAACCCAAACCATTCTGTGATTCTATGATTCTCATACTGTCCCACCAATGAGAAAGCAGGGGGCACCCAAGAAGCTGGGAGGGGACAGCTGATCCAACTGTATTGTATACCATATCTATCTCCCCAAAGCTGAACCTGACAACATACTTCTAAATCTAATTTAGTCACTATCAGATTATTGTCATCCAAACAGTTCCACTACTAAAAAACAAAGAATGAGAGCAATAAATAGGAAACACCTACCGGGAGGAGAGTGTCGCCCCCTCCACCCTTGCACATTTTGCCTACTGAGCTGTCTTTGAGATTAGCTGCCTGTTCTGCAAAAGGTATCTCCAAATTAATGGCAGTGTCCGGAAATGGCATGTCTTCAAGTGGTCTCTTCTGCTCATCCGTTCCAAGACTGAACTTTGAACCTGAAAACACAGTAGAAAAACTAATAATCAATTGAAACACAATAGAGCATCACTCAGTGCATGAGAACAAGTTTAAATCCAAGTAGAAGATGGGATGGACTTTCTGGATGCATATTCACTGATTTCTGCATTTTTTTAATGTCAATTGAAAATGTAGCTTCTTACAAGGGTACATCTTTTGTAATTTTCCTGAATAATTCTGCCAAAGCATGGGGTTTCCCACTATTTATCTCTAACAAAAAGATAAATCAATCCACCTCAAACAAACAGCAGATTCCTAGCATTTTCCAGAGCCAAACAGCTTTAGCATCAGAAGTTTCTTGACATCAAACACTTTTCAGTCTCAAAGACCGTAACATCCAGAAACCAAAACAGCAATTCTTTCTGCTTTAAAATTTGTAAAGCAAAAGAGAATTTTTCCGCTATGATCCAAAGCATTAACATCTGGGAATAACAGGGAGTACATAGATCATGTTGTTGTCCCAAAATTCTTGTCTCTTCCTCTGAAGAGTTCAGATTCCTCAAAACTGTTTGGACATGTTCCCATTATATAAGGAAGGACTCAGTACACAACAACAACTTCTCTTTCTTTGTTCCTTAAAGGAATCAAACACTAGACAAATTTAGAACAATTTTTGTATAAAAAAAAATCCCAAACAAAACAGAAGGAAAAAGAGAGAGAGGCAGTTCTCCTTTTAGAAAACAAAGTCTAATTTCATAGGAAATGAACCACTGATTTTTCACTCTGAAGTTAAAATATATCAGGAAAGAAACAAAAGGAAGATTATACCGTAAATAACGCTATTTAATACAAACCACAAAAATAATTTAGCCTGAGAAAGATTTTGATCTCCCCACCATTTCTGTTGTGACGTGGTACTTCTTAAAGGATACATCCAGGACCAGATTCCTTGTAAAAGACATTATGCATATGCTGCAAGTGTTTGTGATAAAATTCAGACTTTCTTCAAACCATAGTAAATATAAACAAATCAATCCTGCTTATTTCAACAGGACCATGATTCTGCCTCTGGCTCCTAGGCAGAGGAGACTGTAGCCCGTTCAGTGCTAACACACACGTTCAGGAAAAGTGGCATGGAAATGGACATGAGTTGAAGAAAAGAACTGTGTGTCATGCATATGCTTTGGTGTAAGAACATTGGGTAAGATAACAGATTAATTTCTTTACACTGCTGTGGGGAATTCTGGCATGGTCTAGAATAACTATTTTAAACCAAGCCAGAAAAGTTTCCAGAAAACAGTTACAACTACAGCAATATTTGACTGTGAAGCAGGGGAAAGGCTGCAGATAGACTGATTAGGAGAGCGAGCGTCAGGGAAGTGCTGCTCTACACTGATACTTTTAGTGGTTTGCAAAAGAGCTGAGCTGCAAGCACGCAATCCACACAACACATGAAGCATCAAGTTAGAAAAAAAAATTTTTTTTTCTGAAGTGTCTCTGTACCTAACTGTAAGACTATCCACAAAACAAGACCAGTCTCTGATACTCTTTTGAGTGAGCCCTGAAAATGACCTTAGTCTGTCAAGGCCAAACTCCAGAACCTGCAAGACAGTCCCTGGTAGGGCACAGTGCTTTACCCAACCGCTCCCACTTCAACATAATTGATCTAGAGTTGAGACACTTTCAGAGGCAGAAGGTAAATTTGAGTTTACATTTTGACTGTACTTAGAACCAAATAATGCTGTGAGAAGCAGAATAAAACATTTCCAAATTTTGGCCATTGTGTGTGCTACTCACCACTTGCTCTTTCCAAAGTGGCTTCTGCTCACTTTCCATAGACCCCCGCAAGATGCCCAGGGCATACACTAAAGATGAAGCTGATCCTGAAACTAGAGCTACTCCTTTCGGTAAAGAGATATATGAGACCTCTGCAACAAACATATCCAAGGTCAAATTCATTCCTGGCTTCGATCTTTGGTCTCCCTGTGTGTATGGCTGTATGTATCACATAAACTGTTTAATGCATCCAAACTAAATGAAAACCGTTCCCTATCCCCCCCCAAGAGTTTTGTCATGCTAATGTAGCCTATACGTGACCTACATACTTCCTATCAGCCTGGGAGGGATCTGATGTTAACGAACAATAAAGCAGTAGCTCCTATTTCAGTCCCCTGGTCATATGAAGGTGCCATGTAAAGCAGATGTCTTGCTAAGGCTGTGCACATTTTAAAGCTCTGGAAACGCTGCTGTTGTGAGGAATTTCTTCTTGATGGTATAGCCTTGCTCCTGTTCTGCATTCATTAACTAGGAAGCAGCTGTAAGAGGAAGAAGCTTTGGGGTTCTGCCAACCTGCCAACTGCATGCAATATTTCATGAAAGAAATGCAAGTGTTATACGGAAATATGTAAATATTGTCTATAAGGATGTGGAAACCATATTTTACGTTAGTCCTGTACCCTTTCCTTGGTATAGAGTGCTATTTAAAAATCACATACGGTGATGGGAATTTTTGAGTAGTGGGGAGGGGGTTATGTTTTGGGTTTCTTTGTAATGTGACATGGAAACATATAAAGTGTCAGCCTTACTATTTCCTAGTTTTGCTAGAGAATCTAAAGTGTACCCTGATAGAGCTATGCTGATCTTAATTTACAAAGGAAAGGCAGAAGGCTGACTTTATTTTTTTTACAAGGCATTTCTCTAAAATGCTAATTCATAGATGATTTTAAATAGAAAGTAAAAAACTTTGAAATAGTTTCACTAACACCCTATCACTCGGGCCATCGATTACTGATTTATCATGTAAGATGAAAAGCAGAAACAAATTCTTTAATTAAAAATACTTCAGTCTTTTCCCAATCAAGAAGCAAACATTACAGCTCTTCTCCTTCGTGTTACACATGTAACATGCAATTCTTTCATCCATTAGCCAGATCATTATGCCTTGCGGTTGCCCTTATACAGAGGCTTTATCTAACATTCTTCCCTTGTAGCTAATCCTATGTGTTCAGAAGGACAACTCACAGTAAACTGACTTTTGCTGCTCCCTTTTTTAAGCTAATGAGTACTTAGCTTTTCATCCACTTTATTCTTTCATTTTTATTTGTTCAGATGTCTCAACCAATATGGTTATTTACTCCTTTTCACAGGCATCCAGAGAATAACTTTCTTCTTTTGTAATTGTTGAAAATATTGCTAGCTTTGCAGGTCTTTAGTGAGTGTTATGGATTGATAAAATGATAATGTCTTTTGACAGCTTAATACATGATTCTGAGCTTTCTTTTTGTTTCCTGTAGACATGTTCTGTTCCTACCTGAAACAAAGAGGCACTTAAAGCTAGTAAGTGAGGGTCCTTCCAAGAAAAGTCAAATAGGCATCTACCAACAAAAAAAATCTTAGGAACTCATTAACCTGTTCTGTTTGAGCAGGATCATGCAGAAAAGAATAAAAATGTAATGGTTTCATATTATTCCCTGAGTTTGCTCACGTTGTTTAGGCCAGAAACAAGGTGTGTCGGGCTGGCAAGAAATGATGAGTGAGCACAGGTTCACACAGTCCATGTATGGTGTAAGGGCCAACCATTATTATCTTCAGTCTGGCAGAAGCACTTGGGAATGCAGCACACAAATACCAAATTAGGAACAGAGTCATCACCTTTCATAGAATATCCTGAGTTGGAAGGGACCCATAAGGATCATCGAGTCCAACTCCTGGCTCCACACAGAGACAGCCAGGTCAGAGCGTGGGACTGAGTGCATCCTACAGACGCTTCCTGAACTCAGCCCAGCTCGGTGCTGTGACCATTTCCCTGGGGAGCCTGTTCCAGTGCCCGACCACCCTCTCAGTACAGAACCTCTTCCTAATATCCAATACGAACCTCCCCTATCTCAGTTTCATACTGTTCCCTCGAGTTTTATCACTGGTCACCAAACAGAGGAGATCGGCACCTGCCCCTTCATTCCCCCTCATCAGGAAGCCACAGACCATGATGAGGTCTCCCCTCAGTCTCCTTTTCTCCAGGCTGAACAAACCAAGGGACTTCAGCTTCTCCTCATAATACTTCCCCTCCAGACCTTTCACCATCCTCATTGCTCTCCTCTGAACACTCCAATATTTTTGCGTATTGTGGAGAATGGCCAAAGAGAGTCATTCACTCAAACAATTTTAAGACATCTCAATTTAAGATTTGGATATTTTTTTTTTATGTCTGAGATTATATTAGTATTTTTCAGGTAAAACTGGTACTACTTCTCTGCCAAAGGGGGTTTCCATTTTTAAAAAGTATCTTTGGATTTCGTAAATATTTAGTATCTTGGAAATATCTGGCATTGTTTACTTTTTGCCTTAAATTCATTCACTGTTTGTACAACAGTAATTTGCTCATCATTCTGGAGGAAAGATCACAGCGTAGCACTGAAACAGGTGCAGTGCTTTTAACACCACCAAACTTGCACGGTTTGACTGCAAACTGAACTGATTTTTTTCTTCCTGCTCCAATCTTGGGAGCAGAGCCCACTTCAGCACATTGACAAGAGCAGAAGCGTATCAAGATGTAAGCAGGCTGCATTTGCCTTCCACATCACAATCTGCACTGAGGAGAGCTAGCATATGGGATTTGCCTTTCAGAACTTCCCATTTCTGAAGGGTTCATTAGGGCCACGGAAAAAAAGAACCAGATGTGATAAAAACTGTGTAATAATTGCTTGGTAATTTTCCAGCTCTGAATCCTACAGCACAGTTTACTGACACAAGCACCAGGCATCTCTTCCTTCCCTTGTGCTGAACCAGCAGTCTGGCTCTTCTCCCAATCTTTTACTGTTCTTTTTGGAGTGAGGATTGCTGAGAGTGAGGTGGGGAGGGAAGCATTAACAGTACTTTTGGACATGCACAGATTTGGTGATATTCAGCCCTGGTTCATGTGCATCTCTCCCACTTCAACTTCCACGTACATCCTTTATTGCCTCTTGCTGTCATCTATGTCTAATCCTAAAGTAACCATTTTTCCAGAATATCACTGGCCAGTATTTTGGAACTGGAACACAAGTTCATTTGGTGGTTTAATTACAGACAAGTACCTTGCAGCAGGGAACTTGATCTGCCTGTCTGCCTATTTAAGTGCATATAGGGTGTAACACCTATGTGCTATCCAGTCCCCAGAAAAAAAACAAACCAACATACAAACAATACAGAAGAGCAATGCAGCATCTTAAAGTTTAAATGGCTGCCAGTTAGTGTCCTGATCTCTATACTAATGGGTAAGGTGGTGTAAAAGACATGACACAACCCTTACCTTGAAGAAACCTAAGGTGAAGCAGGGTAGCCACCCTTTTATCATTGTGCCTGAAGAATGGCAGAAAACTTTGTCAAAGTCTTTCATCAACATTCACACACTCAAAACAGAAACTATGGAATCAGCTAAGGACTTCTGTGATCCTCTGTCCTACCTGGCAGTGAGAGGGAGGGGTCTTCCATGGGTACTGCACTCCTCTTGCATGACCACATGCTGTTAAGCACAACCCAGTCCCACACACACAGAACTCTATTTCCATCCCACTTTCCTTAGAAAGGTAAACAACCCTTTTCTTCCATACCCATTTTTCTTTCATTTTGAGCTGCAGATATACAGCCAGTTCTCACATTCTTTGGATGTTTATAGTCCATTTGTTTCTGTTCTCTCCTATGCACTGATGAGCTTCTGTGTAATGCTTCATTTCCTGTACTGTACAGCAGAGATACACCAGAAGGGATAAACTAAGGATCAGGAAAGACCTAAGCATAAGCTATGACAGGAGACTTCTCCCAGATGACTTGATTATAAGATGATCACTGATAACAAACAAGACTTCTCAGATGGCACAAAGGACACTGTCTACAGCCACACTCAAAAATTTTACAAGGCTACAACAATGTGGGCCAGAACAGGCCTATCACAAGAATTTCATTCTCTTTTGCTGAGAAGTTGCCAGAAGTATGCACCTATGTAGTAGCTTGTCTAACTGAAAGCCTACAAACCAAAAGGGAAAAGAAAAAGAAAAAAGGAAGGGGGGAAGGAGAGGCATTACCTTTTGTTCCATCTTGTGTTTCATATTTGTTTTCACTATCTCTCACAGTTGAGGGTTCATTTCCATCACAGACCTAAGGAAGGAACAATGAATATGCATTCCCATAAAAACCAAATGCATGGTTGTAGGACCTCTGACTGTGTGCAGGATTAAAATGCATATGCCGGCAATTCAGGAGCCTACAGAGGCACACCTACGTGTTTCAGTAGAAAACCTTTGCCAAAGTCATAGGGGATTTGAGATCTAGTTAATTAAAAAAGTCATTAAGTCCATTCCCTAAAAGGGTAAGTGGGTATAAGACTTAATTTTCCAGAGTTGCAAATAAGAAAATGTATTCTTTGACCTGAAGCCCTAGTTTGCACTGGAAAGGACTTGGAAAACGGACCTGGATCAGTCATTTTGACAGCCTCCAAACTTTTTCTTGCAAAATCTTACATGTCTGTCTCCCCTGCAGAACAGTTCCATCCCTTTTGCAAGGCAGCCTGAAACTAATATCTTGGCTTACACCTTCGATTCCCAACAGCAAAACTGAGACCCTTCAAAGAGACAACAAAACAGGAAAGGATTTGAACCATCTTCTCCTTTCTACAACACTGCACTACTCAGTCTCAAATCTGTCCCATACCATGAGCTGCGTGACACCTACTATAGAAAAAAATATTTCAGAACATGAAGAAAATCTATACCTATATATGTGTGTAAATTTATCCATATATGTTTTTACCCACATGTTATTTTTATTATCTTTTTGGCAACTGAGATGAACAATGAATGTTTAGCACTCTGGGTTTTTAATTACTTTTTACTCAAGCACTGTATATACTTATTGAGAAAAAAAAACAACTTTTAAGGATTTCTCCTACCAACACAAATCTGTATAGTTACTTTTTTTTGAGTCAGGATCTCAAGAGGTGGAAGAAGATAGGATGACTGCCCAGAAAATTATTACTGTTTCACAGAGTGGTAGAAGCAGACCGGGAAACTGTAAAGGTACCAAAAATCTGGCTTCTCATTGGGAATAGGGCAGGAAATTTAATAGAAACATCAACACAATTGTTGCGTTGATATGAAACATCAACACTATTGTTTTACCTTTCCTCTCGCTTTCCTCCAGGTGAAGGGAGGTTACAGGATTTTTGGAGGCTATAATTAAACTAGAATGACTTCATACAGCTGCAGATGGCTTCAGTCCTCTTTTGTTAACATAAAAATCTCTCTAATGATGGGAGAGTAAAAAAGCACTGACACAAGTTACCTAGGGAGGTTGTAGAAGCTACTTCACTACAGGCTTTCTGTGACAGATGAATAACAACAAGCAATGATTTCTGAGTAATTATCTTGCTTTGGAGAAGGGTATGCAGTATAGGTTTGAGGGCCTACACTTGTCTATTTTGTTTCAGTCAGAGACAGGTTTAGAAGGATTTTTTTTTTCCACATTTTTTCTATATTTAACAATATTCTAACCTCCTGTTTTATACAACTTAAATGGCTACAATAATTTTTCTGCTTGCAATACTTCTCACCGATGTTTCAATATCAAAACATGTAGTTTAAGGGACACAGAAGTGTACTGAACATTGTGACATATGATTTTCCAGCATTACAATGTGCAGCTTAAATACAGGAACATAAGTATTTCTTGTCCTTTACTGAAATACAGTATTTGAAAGGGAAATTATACTGCTTTGAGCTAAATGATATTTTACCTAAATTGCTCTGCTATTAGATCTTGTAATTTTTTGGTGTAGTCAATGCCAAATCAGATCCCATAACGCCTCTAAGGAGTTACTATCCCTTCTGGAACCACACGCAAAACAGAACAGTGAAAGAGGAAGTTGTGCCTCCAGAACATCCATTTGAGCTGACAAACTCCCCCCACTACATTTCACATCTCCTGAATTTGAAAGGAGCTGCTGAAAGGGAGGAAGCTGTTGGGGAAGGAGGAACTTAAATCCCCTCGTTCCACTGCCACTACCATTGAGATGAATGGCAGCGGCAATAGTGACAACAAGGGATATGGCTGAGGTCAGGTAAGCTAGCCATGCACTTTCATCAGGTCAGAGTCTTCCTACACCTGAAGGTCTCACTGCTTTTGGGAGATCAGAGAGGACATGTACACTTCTCCACTGAAGAGGAATTCTAATCATTGTTTCCATTTCCTTCCTTCCCCTTTACTTGTTCCTCTTGCTCAATACCCCATGAGAGAAGACAGGGACTCTTCAGGACTGGTCAGAGCAACTTCCTATAGACAGTTTAATGACATGCATTGGCTCTGTGAGTTACTACAGGGTCTAAGCCCCCAGCTGACAGGCATAAAGACTTAGCCAAAATAGAGGAGGTTAGGTTGATGTCCCTTATTTCTTTCCTTTAAAAAAGAAACAAATCTAAGAGTACCAGTAACATGTATATACATCCCCCTATCTGGCACACCCTGAGGGCAGCTGCAGGGCACTACCACCCAAAGATAAATGTCGACTTTTAGTAGCTCTTTGGGTGATTGTTAATCCAAGCCAAAACGAATTCAGATTAAAATCTTGACCTTGAACTGGTGGTTTTATTCATCACTTTTAAGTACTGCAAGACTAACATGCATATTTCTTTCTACATATTAAAATTGCTTAATGCAATGTCAAGTCTGGACCAAAGGTATTCCCATAAATTCAGTAAATTCCCCTGCAAACCTGTGAAAAGTTACACACAAATCTTCTGGAAATATCCCTTCTGTGTCTGTGTGTCCCCCTCCTCTTCCCCCACCCCTACACGTGCCTCTCTTCTCTCTGCCAGAAGCAAACAAAACGAGAGACAGGAACTTACTTTTTCCTTTGAGTCATTTTGTAGCCTGAAGATATCTCTGACATCAGGAATCTGGTGCTGCTTGTTTCTTTTCCTCATGGTTTGTGTGACAGTCTCTACTCGCTTCTCTACCGCTGCCTTCTGGGTTCGGGTCAGTGTGGACAGAAACACCACGCTTTCCAGGGAGTCGCTAGAGCTCTCACCAAACAGATTTGACAGACCTGCCTCCTTCAGCCATTCTTCTTCCAGTTCTCCCTCTGAGCAAGGCAAAGAGAAAAGGGCATAAATGTCAGCTTTCGAATACTGTTAAGCACACCAGATGTTAATACCACGATAAAGTTAATACAGTTCACAGGGAAAGTACTAAAGGGATCCACAATTAAGAACAATTACACTGCCATGACTTGGAAAAAAGCTATTGTTACTAAAGAGCTTCAAAAGGCTTAACTTGTAATATCAAAGCTTTTAAAATAGTTAATCCAATATAGATTGCTATGAGGCAAACTTTATAATAATATACTGCACTTCTATTAAATCATATACCATTTTATAGATGCACGTAGATAAAAATGTATAAGGGGAAGTCTGAAAGCCTCTGATCATTGCTACTTCATTGATTTATAGTTCAGTCCTCAATTTCTTTAGCTCCTTTACTGACACATTTCACTTTTCTTGATATGTTAATCCTACAGCTCTCCACTAGTTCAATTTAATGAAGGACAAACCAGGCTACAGGAGTCACCTTAATGCTATTTTTTAATCAGTTATTATGACATGGTCTCCAGCCTGCTGACAGCCCACAAAACAATTGTTGCTTTAGTCTTATAGCTGGTAAAGTATCCTTTATTGACAGATCACTGCACATGAAAGAGAAGGAACCTATTAAATACTGTCACTGATGGCAAAACTCCTGCTTCTGAAATCAGTAGCTTTCTAATGATCCTTCCTTCAAAACACTAAATACTGTCTGTAGCAGCTGAGCTTGTGCTGAACACCAACAATGCTCTCAAACATTCAAGTAACATTTCCATTTATCAGATATCTAAAAGTACTTCAAAGCTGGCATGTTGACTTCTTCACTGTTGACTGCAGTTTCCCACAGTGACCAGTGCACATCAAAGTGGGCACCTGAATATTAACAGCATTCAGAAAGCAGACACAAAATTTTAAATATTAATTTTGCTGTGTCTATGCAGCCAAATCCAGCACAAAGAACACCTCCCATTCTCCAGAGCAGATGTGAGCAAGTTATATGTTGTGAGTTTGCATGGCAAGTTTTTGGTGGTGGAGGGGGAGCTGCAGAGGTGGCTTCTGCGAGAAGCTGCTAGAAGCTTCTCCCAGGTCTGACAGAGCCAATTCCAGCTGGCTCAAGAATGGACCTACCGCTGACTAAGGCCGAGACCATCAGCGATGACAGTAGTGCCTCTGTGATAACATATTTAAGAAGGAAAGAAAACTGCTGAGTGGAAGCTTTTTGCCAACAAAGAAAGGAGTGAGAAGATGTAAGAAACTGTGCAGACATCCAGGTCAGTGAAGAAGTGGGGGAGAAGGCACTCCAGGCTCCAGAGGAGAGATTCGCCTATAGCCCATGGAAAAGACCATGGTGGTTGTCCCTCTGCGGCTCATGCAAGGTAAAAGGGAGTAGAGATCCCACCTACAGCCCACAGACCCCACACTGCAGGTAGAGACACATGAAGGATGCTGTGGCCCAGTGGGAAGCCCACACTGGAGCAGGCTCCTGGCAGGACCTGGATCCCATGGAGAGGCCCACGCTGGAGCAGGTTTGCTGGGGGGACTTGTGACTCTGTGGGGGACCAGGCTGGAGCAGTCTGTTCCTGAAGGTCTGCACCTCATAAAAGGGACTCACACTGGAGCAGCTGGTGAAAAGCTGAAGCCCCGTGGGAAAGGACTCACATAGAAGAAGTTCATGGAGGACTGTCTCCCATGGGTGGGACCCCATGCTGGGGCAGGGGAAGAGTGTGAGGAATCCTCCCCTTAAAAAGGAAGGACCAGCCGAGGCAACTTACGATGAACTGACCAAAACCCCATTCCCTGTCTCCCCCTGTGCCACCTGGGCAGGGTGGGGGATGAGGGAGAGAAATCACAAATGAAGTTGAGCCCGGGAAGAAGAGAGGGAAGGGGGAAGGTATCTTAAGATTTCATTTTACTTCTCATTATCCCACTCTGTTTTCATGGGGTGCTTTCTGGGGGCAGGTGCAGATATAATGAATTAGATGTTGTTTTTTTTAATTCAGTGTTGAGTCTGTTTTGCCTGTGACGCTGATTGTGGAATGATTTCTCCCTGTCCTTATCTCGACTCCTAAGCCGCTCAATATGTATTTTCTCCCCTGTCCACCTGAAAAAGGGAGTGATAGAGTGACTTCAGTGGGCATCTGGCCTCCAGGCAGGGTTTAACCATCACAGTATATCTCTTCTCTCCCCTGCCTTGCCTTTGCATAGCCACATGTCAAGCAAGTTCAGTGGCAAGGCAAGCCCATCAGCCAGGTGCAGTGTCTGACAGGTTCAGAAGTGCTCATACCCAAGAGAGGTGCTATCCATAAGGCATAGTGTGGGGCAGAGCAACATTTTCTAGAGCTGAACAACTCAGAGCTGACTCATTTGGTTTTCACTGGAGCTGGAGTGGTAATGAGGAGAAAGAAGGCTATTACGAAACGAAATGGTGGGTTTTGGAGTGCAGAGCCTGAAGGCGTAGCAGCATCAGTGAGCTGAGGTAAGAGAAGAGGCTCACACTCTGCAGAATGATGGGCTCTGCTGCACCACAGAAAGCCTCACAGCTTGATCAGATGCTCTGCTGCCTGGGGAAGCAGGGTTGGTGCCTTACTGCTTTCTCCAGAAGCCATGTAGCTACCCTCTTCAGAGCACGTGTAAATAGCAGTGGTATTTCGAAACACCTTGGGAGGCAGAAATGCAAATCCCTTTGAAAACTAATGGAGCACATTCTTCTCGATCATGTAGAGGCCATACCAAACTGCAAAGCTCACCATTTTAATTTACTGAGACCGTGGGCCTCTTGTAAGAATCTGAGAGAGGTAAACACTGCACAATTAAAAAATATTTTTTAAGAGAAGAGTAGAATTAAGGATGTTATTTGTCTTTTGTCTGATAAGGCAAGAAAATAAATAAATTGCTCAACTTCCAACTAAGATTATGCTCTCAGGTGTGGCCCATATTTGATGCTTTTGACAAACAAAAATAATAAAACAGGCACAACAGTTACAAGCTAGAAAGTTACTCAGTAAACTTAAACTGGTTAATCATTGTTCTGTCTTCTAAAGGGTGAGGTTTGTACCTACAATAGCTACAATGCCTAACAACAAACACAAAAGAGTGAAAGGGTAAGTTAGTTTAACAGTAAACTGCAAATAAAACTTCAATTGTTGTGATTTGCAAGTACAAGCACCTTTCTGATGTTCTGGGACTACCATTTAAAGGAAAACCAGCCTTTTACTTCTCTTCAATACAGTTCTCTTTCAGGGCACTGCCTGTTTCTGGTTACACATATCAGAGGCAACAGAATTTTCAACAGTGCATGTTGAACAGACTGACCTCCTTTTTGATTTACATGTGCTTGGTGGGTGTCACCTCTTGAAATAAAACTTTAAAAATCTCCCTAAATCAGCAAACTGATAATCATTCACAAGAACGATTTGCATTACCATCTGGCTCTTTCACTACAAGTGCCACCCGTTCCTCATGATTATTTCCTCTGGTTTCATGGATGTTTTCAAGTTCTTTCCAGTAGTCATCCATAGACAGTTCATCCAAGGAGTCCTGGGATCCTGAGCGGTCAAACGATGCTCCATCAGGGGTCTTCTTGGAATGGTCATGGTTCATTGTATACTGGCCAGACCGACGGCTATAAACATAAGCGAAAGAGCAATTCTTGGTTAGCATTTTAACATACAAGATCTATTCATATCTGTGAAGACAGTTAGTGATTAATTGTCTCTCAAAACAAGCTGCTGTCAACAAGCAAACCAATATATTAAAAATTACTTTTAATATCTGGAATACATTTTTAATTTAACATTTCTGAGATATGTACCTCCGAATCTGAAACGGCACAGGAGTCTGTATTAAAGAAGAAATAATGAATCCAAGTTCTAGTAATCCTGGTTGCACAAACTTCTAATACAACTCACAACAGTTAGTTCCACAAACCTCGTGGTATGGATTCTCCTAGCATCACCATTAATTTTTTTTTAGGAAGTGCCTTTCTGCCTGTGTAAATTTTCATCGCTTGATAGTGACCCTACTTTTTTTTTCCTTCACTATTCTGCTTCTGTTTTTTATAAATGTTTAGTCTGCTATCTATGACCTTTATTACAGCTGGTAAAGGACAAAGTAGGATTACTAAAGTTACAGTTTGTTAAGTAAACTAGTGAGTCCAAGAGTTTAAGAAAAAACACTATTTGTTTCTATTTTGCCTCCGCTTTGACTGAAAGCTTACCATCTTTACAGCTTGATGTTACTAGGTTTTTGGTTCACCCTGACAAATGTATGTGTCTAAGGTGTTCAAAAGGGATCTTTTAACTTAAGTATAGCTGCAACTAGACATAAGATGCCAGCAAGCTGAAACTTCTAGGTCTTACCTTGACCTCATTAAATCGTGCAAAAGTTACCATTGACCTAGCAAAGAATTTCTCTTAAAAAGTGCAAAGGCTATAATGATGTCATTGAAGTTACAGGTCATCCTTACAGTTGAGTATAGCAAATCAAATACCACAAACTGATTCAGAATATCAGTGGATTACATGAGTAGCAACTTGACATAACTTCAGAGTTGGTCCTACTTTGAGTGGCAGGCAGACAGGACAAGATGATCTCCAGTAAGACTTTCTAAATGAAGTCACTCCTCTAGAGTGACTAGAAAAAGAAAGCAAGTTCTTAACATGTCAGAAACAGCTTCAGATGTCTTTTATGTCTGAATTTGTCTTCATATTCTAAAAAAGAAGGCACAGCTTTGGGGCTAAGTAATAAATATCACTTATTCTGAGAGAAAAGTGTATCAAAGATCAAGCATTGTGGGTTTATCACAATGTATATGCTGTAAATTAAGTCCTACCTTCCCATTTGGCTGACTTTGCAAGTTTATCTGGAATTAAAACAAAATGTAAGGACGAGGTGCTTTTATCTTGGGACAACTGACGCTTGTTAGCTGGCCCTAAGTAAAAAAGTCCTACCTTTCTCTCTGAAGATAAGCCCCTTGTGTGTCTAAGTCACAAATCCTTTCACACCATATGTGGTTGATCCTCCGATAAGAAATACTAAGTATATGGACTTTGCCTTTAAAGCTAAAGATCCTTATGGGTACTGTGTTTCCCCCCGAACCCGCCTCTCTGCTCCAGGTACAAGTTAATAAATGACAATGAATTACCAAGCTAATATGCACCCCAACACTATTCTTTAACCTGCCCTTAGTTAAAACCTCAGGGGAAAAAAATAATTTAAAAAACCCATATATAAAGGACTACTTAGCTTCTGCATCAATGGCAATAACAACATCTTGTAGTAACACGTTACTCAGTAAATACAATTTCTCCATGTAGCTACCTTGATTCTTAAGCCTCTGACAGCATGTGATGTGTGTGACCTGTGCTGCTTGTGAATCCAACACTAATCACTGCAGGAAGACGTTCATGGAGCTGCATCAGAAGCATCCCCAGCAGCTGATAGAGGTACTGATTGTGGCCAAAGCAGTCTGGCTCCTTAGCCTTCACCCAGGATTCCCTCCTTCCATGGCTGAAGGTGCTCAGAGCAGACGGAGTCCCCCTTTAGAAACAGACTTTACACTTGAACTCACAGCAGCCTGTGAACGGATTTCAGTTTATTATCCCTCAGTTTAACCTTGCACAGCTGCTTGACAGTTCTTCCGTGGCCTTTCACCTTTGGAACAACCTGCTCTCACTGACCCACCTCAGCTGAAATTTAACCACCACAGTGCACCATGCGAAAGGTAAACCTAACAGATCTAATAGGCTAAAAGTGTGCACTTTTGGGGGTGCTCTAACAGGCTGAGGTGGGACATGCTGCAGCAGGCTGCAACTCTGTGCCACACTTCCAGGACAGTGCTCCTCCTGTCCTTCCAAAAAAGCCACCTTGCTACCTTCCTCAGACCAAGTCCTGTCTAAGAGAAGACTGTGTCCCAAAATGCACAGCTGTTACTTGGCACAGAGCACCCAAAGCTATTTTCAGGGTCTTATGAGCATTTGCTGTAAATTAAAAACACTCCATTAACTCTCAGAGACTGCACCCTCCCATTCAGTCATCAGTCACAGGCCTGCTCTACTCGACCAAACATAAGCTGCTTTTCTGTACAGCTCTTCCCAGCCTCACCTTTCTATCTCTCATTAACCATACACAGCAACTCCCAGCTTTAAGTGGGCAGTAACACCACCCCTCATTGTGAAAGCCTTCAGAGAGGGAAAGATACAAACTCCCCAGGTAACCTTAAAGAAATTTTCACACAAAACCCCCATCACTCTGCCATGAATCTCCCTTGTGAGACGGATGTTGCTTCAGCCCTTTCACAGCCGTCAGCCCCAGTGCTGGCCAGAAGTGCTTCAACCCTTCAGGAGCCAAGGCCACAGGCAGCTGCCACACCACTCCAGCTCCATTCCACTGCTTGTCTTCTCCTGCCTGATTCCATTAACCCCCTATCCCCAGTTTCTGTTCAGGCTGCAAACCCTTTCAAAGCCATCTGTGTTCTTTCATGTCCACAATTCATATTTCTACAGGTGAGGATAAGGGCAGGCTCAGGCTGGGAGAGAACAAATGCTAAAGTAGCTGAGAGAGCAGGTCAGACCTTATTTTCTTTCACTTGGTTCAACATTTCTTGCTCTGTGTGCCCCACATAGAAAGATGCCAAAGAAGCAGAAAGTGTAAGCTACTGCTAAAAGTAGCTTAATTTTCAAACACTACTCATTTAGCCTTCCAGACAACTAAACTGTAAATTTACTCTCCAGCAGGTTTTTTTTCCCTCCCCAGAAAACTTGTATTTCCATTAAGGTCTTTGCTAAAAACACTCTCAAACTATTTCCAGCCAGTAGTAAATAGTTGACTCTTCAAATAGCTTTACAGGGAGCAGTGCAATACTCTCATTTCTAAATTGCAGTCAGCTCCAATCTCTGATACTCAGGCACGTTCTTTGCACCCAATGAGATTTTTGCCTATTTATCTTAAGTATAAACCACATTCTTCACTATAGTTATTACAGTCTTTTACTAGAGTTGATCTTCTTGTCCCACCCACTAAAGATACATTAATTTATTATAGAAGCATCAAGGATGCAAGATGAAGCACTCCAGCTCTTCCAGAGGGGAGCCATTAAAAGCAATTCTTGTAATGAACACCATTCCTTATATTTACAAGGAAATTTAGGTCATTTCACTGAGCACAGATGAGCTTCATGTTGTGGCAAGCATTTAAGGGCGAAGAACTGCGCACAAATATTTTCTTCAGCCTTTCCTTGAATGACCAAGCGTGACCTTTCTCAGTCTGGAAGAAGACATGACTCTTCACATTAATCAGTGTTTTACACCACAATAAAAATGTGGGGGGTTGTTTTGGGGTTTTTGGGGTTCTGTCAGCCTGATTTTGATTTCCTCAATAGCCACTTTGTGCTAGTGCAGTTGTCGTTATTCTTTATTTTCCTTCCTATGAAACCTCAATCTCCCTGTCTGTTCCAGTGGTTTTTAGCAGTCCATAACTGATACTTGTCACATGTAAACCACAGCAGCTAGAGATCAATTAGCAAGGTGCACCTACACAGGCATTCAAATAAATTCAGTTCACAGAAAGCTAATTTTGCCCTTAACTCCATTTTTTTCACTTAAGAATTAAGGACTGAGTTGGTTTTTAAAACAGTCAGTGATGAGAAAAATATAATCTGTGTTGTTTCTATAGTGCTAGCAATTAATTTTGGATCTGAATATGATCTTTCTACATTACTATACAAACATAATAATTGTATGGTATCCTTATATGTAAATATACTGAAAGGCAGTAATACTCGATGCAGGGATGTTCATGGTCACAAAAACTAGGGAATACAGATACACTGTTGAACCAAACTGAATAGATTAACACTGCTGAGAAAGAAGTGGAGTTCCTCTAACAAGCTTAGGCTTTCGAAAAAGATAAAGTTCAGCTACTCAATAATGTAAGAATATAAAGCAAAAAAATACTGGTTGCTATAATCTGTTAGTTTCTTCCTGAAAAAAATGTAGTAATGAATGGAATACAGTGAAGGTGTGGGTGAGAAACACATTTTCTGCCTATAGATTAGGAACTTCTGTACAGTCTGTTTTTCTACCTGCTTTTGCCAAATTCTGGAATTCAAAATTCAGGTCTCCATCTTTCCTGAATAAAACCTGTCACAACCATAAGAAGGTCACAAATGGAACAAGGGAAGAGGTGACCTGATTAATTACTGGGTTTAACCTCAATTAGGATTCAACTCTTTGGGGTTAAATAAATATGGTCCTTTTCCACAGCTGCCTACTAAACACTACCCGAGTCTTAATCACTGTCTTTAAAACATGCTCTGAATTGAAGGTCAGTTCAACGTTCTGAAAGACTGAAAGTTTCACAAACATTTGTTTTAGCCAGCTTTCATCAGTGAGAACAGTGCAAAAAAAAAAAGCCCTGCTTTATCAAGTGATATAATTACATGTCAAACTGGATTATTAAACCTCCTTAAACTGTACACTGGAGATACAATCCTCATATTCTTGGCCTTAAAAGCTTATTTTCCTTAAGTAATCCTAGGCATAAACCACTGTTATTGGGGTTCTAGTACAGGCAACACCTTGCACACTGCAGCCTCTTCATATATACTCTCTGGTACTCCAATAAACTATCACTTTCCTTCCAGAGTTATATAAAATGACAAAAAAAGTATCTGACTACAGCTATATTACTGCTGTCATCACTCCCAAAGCTAGTGTATGTTTGGCCACTTACATAAAAACTATCAGTAGTATTGTTGCAGCCATACCTCACCTGATACCGGGGCTCACTGACTCTGAGCATCATACCAACACATGGTTTGATGTGTTAATAACCTGATAAACAAGATATATGACGATTGTGAGAGGGAGAAAAAAAAAAAGGGATGGGTATTTGGCCTGGAGAGGTGAAGCATACCGTTCAAATTCATGGTGCAAATCAGTGATAGAAACAAGAGTAATTCTTAGATTTCTGGAGTGTTTATTTCACCACTGGACCACTGAGTATTAAAGACTGAGATATGACCCATAGTGAACTGCAAGGAAGATGAAAGGAAGCTCTGCTGCTGTGGGTTTGTTATAGATTCCAGGACTGTGATTATAAATAGAGTAGCACTCTCAAAGCAGAATTATGTTGTTGACATAGGAGTTACAAAGTTAAGCAGTAATTCACACAAGTAATTTTAAGCTGCTGCAAAGGGTAACTAGATTTAAACAACCCAAAAAATGCCTGTGGGTACTGTGGCCCATTTTGGAAACTATTTACTGAACAATCACATCCATAGGATGCTGCACTCTTAAATATAAATACAGGACTTCCCAAATCCTTTCAAAGCTAAACAACTAAAAGATAAGGAGAGGGAAACAATGTGGTCTCATGCCCTGCTTCTCATCCAGAGAAGTGTGGGAATAAATAAAGCTCTTAAAACCAAAGCTCCCTCTATCCCTCCCTTCCTTTCAAGAAGCCAAGTAGCACCGCGAGGTGCAAAGACTTCTTAACTGAATTAACCAAGAAAACTTTAATCTGATGGTTTACAGCAGTTGCCTGGCTTGAGCTACCTGTTCTTGACTGTGACACTGGCCTGGGAAGTGATCACCAGGCCTTCCTCTAGCCATGGTGCCCACCAGAAGGCCATCCTGATCTTTCACAGTTTCTAGGCAAAGCTGCATCCCAAATGATCAGACGTGAAGATAATGCAAGGCCTTGATTTCAAGGATGTGTTAAATCAAGAACTTCTACTATCAAATCACTTATTCTAATGGTTTCAACCTAATCTTTTAAGAAATTTATTTCTCTCACACCACCACTTTGGATGCACTGTATCCAGTATTTTGCAGTGCTGCTTTGAGATCTTTCAAAGTGTGCAGTTAAAAAAAAAATCAAATCACAATTGATGTGCCCATCAAAGCAGGTTGTCCTAAAGTAACTGGATTTTGCATAAAGCCACAACATAGTGACACTACCTAAATGAAGTTATGGGGTTTTTTAAATGTAAACATATTAATCCTTTTATGTGGCTTAACATGTTAAAGAGATTCTATTTCATTAATAACTAAAACCTCCTGTCAAACAAAAGCCAGTATCGCCCGCTTTCACAGGCAGCAGGTAATCCCTTAGCAATACTTACCAAGACCCAAGTCTAGACATCTCATGTCTAACATAATGCAAAAATATTTCTCACCCCTTTAAAGTGCTTCATAACTTTTGGAAAGCATTAGAGAAACCCGAGCTTGGGCTTGAATTTCTGCTTTTCATTCTAGCTCAGACATCTTCTCACTTGTTGCAACAACTGCATCCTTTCCTTTCCACCTTTTCTGTCATTTATTCTTTCCATAAGTGACTGCAAACTCTCCTGCAACATAGTCTTTTCAAGGGAGTCATACAGGACATGTAAAGATAACAGTAACAAATCAACATAATTTCCAGTATTTTTGTTGAATTGACACTGAGCATTCCTTCTCTTACAACTTAAAAAACTTTTCTTTTGACTACTTTGTGACCTTATGGAACACTCTGAATGTCAATTGCAATCAAACTTGCCCAAATCCCTCTTAAGCTCCAAAGAAAAGCCAGAGAAGTAGGAACTGAGGCAAAGCTCTGTTCTCCTTCCAATGACAGAGTACAAAGTGATCGCAGAGAGGGTATAACACAGTACTAACTTTCTAAATGAGCATAAAAAAGGCTGAGCAAGGAGAATCAGGTCTCCTGGGATTTTTTGTAATACAGTCAGCTGCTGTTAATACCTGCTCAAAACTGCTCTGGAGATTAACACCACAAAACAAAAACCAAAAAAATCAAAACCCCCAAAACACAGAAAACCCCACAAACTGACATTTTAACACTCCCCCTCTCCCTAATAATAAATACAAAACAGGGCTGCCAGTCTCTAAGTCTAAAAATGTGCGGCTTTACACACACACACACACACACACACACACACTACTGCTTCCAGACACATCCTCATTACTATTTATGTGAGGTTTTTTTCTACCTTTGTGACCAAGATTTTCCACCTTTCCCAACCCCAACCTGTCACTGAAGAAAACAGGAAGGAAACCGGCAATGACACAGACTATTACACTTAATATTCTAACCCAGTGCACCAGAAATGGGAGATTCCACGTACAATGCCAAAAACTAATCTGTCCAAACTATACGAAACACTTCTAAGAAGATTAAAATATTTCATGACATTTCCTTTAATAGGACCTCATGTTCCTACACAGCCACTGAGAGCCTACATATTTTCTACTTCTGCTTAGATAAATTATGATTATGGTAAACTGATACACACCCTATGTAAAATGATGGTATAGATCATAGGCCCCTGTGTGACAGATGATGTGAAATGATTATCAGAAAAGGTGTTAGAACTACAAACTATTAATGTGGTAAAATAAACATGATCTTGTTCAGTGCACTCCACGTGAATTGAGAAAGAATTCAGGATAGACAACTGCAGCCATGAAGCCTGTCCCCCACAAAATGATGGCGCCCATTGTGGTTCCTTGGTTTTTGGGGACTGCTGTATTCCAGTGTCTGAGCTATTCAACTCAGTGCACGCTTTTAGTTTTATTCTTCAACCACAAAATACAGAAGGCTGCTTATTTCTTTTAGTGAAAGGTGAGTCTTACAGACTTAGATTTGGAACTTTAAATAGAACATCATGTATTATCACACTCGCAACAAAATCACCACAATTAACTATATGGAGAAATCAGTTTTGGTTTTACTTCTGTATTGACAAGATGAAAGACAGCATTGTCTCAGGTCCTGCCATTTCGAAGCCTCAAAGGCTTTGAAAATGCATTCCTACTTTTTGCCCATACACAGAAATTTCTAGTTCAAAAGCACACATTTTAGAACAATAAACTGCTAAATATACCAGAGAGGAAACAAGGGGACAAGGGAACCAGAGTTATCTGTATAGGTACAATCACACAAGTGGAATTACATCAGATGCAGGTTTGCAATTCATGCCGACTTTTGGAAGAGCTGGACATGCTCACAGCACCTTGAGTCCCACCGAATGCAAACACAAGTCAGTCTCCAAACTCTACAGACACCCAGCGTATTTCCCATACACACAATCCTAACTGCATTTTAAAGAAAATGTATTGCCCACAGCTAGGAAAATAAGGAAAGGAATGGTCTCACTTGAATCTCCTTTGTCACTAGCTCTGACCCTTGGTCTGCTAATCTACCTTTCTCATTCCTCCCCAATGCCTTCTGCATCACCTAGCTTCATATGGACACAGATGTTTTCCTCTGTAGTTTTCTTTTCATTGTCTTCAATTCATATAAATTACAAAAATGTCTGCAAAATACGTTCTCTGTAACAACTCTCACGCTCCTTATTGGGAAAACATTTGAACATATCATACACATTTTAAAAATACACCTTTTCTGTAATCTTCTAGGAGAACCACTGGAACTAATCTTCTCCCAAAGAAGAGAATAAAGCCTGTGTGAGATTACTTCGGGCTCCACAAATATCAAAGCGAATAAAACCAGGAAGTGAAATAGATACAGTATTTGTAATTCCATTATTGAAAGGCACAGAGAGGAAAGATTTAAATAATTTATTTTTCTTTTCACAGTGGAAAAAAATAAGCATGGCAACAAAGCCCAATTTAAGCTGTCCTGGCAAATACCAGGACCATCTAGTAAAGTACAGCTACAGCCATGAAATGGTACTGGAGTCACTTCTGGGCCTCTAAAACCAATTAGCTCTCTAAAAGCATTAGCTCTTACCGTGTTAAAGGACCTGTTAGTTAGATCTATAACCCTGGTACTTACAAATATAAGGCCTACAGCACAATTCAGTAATTTTGTTTATGCTTGAAGGAAATTGGCATGCATTCACAGTCAATTTATTACAATATAATCCTTGGAATAAATAGTAAATGCATTTGTATGAGCATTCCCAAACAGCAGGCAAGGAAATCCGTGTGGGAGTCTGAAGATGTTTTGCAAGGAAACTCTTTCATTGTAGGAGACTGCAAGGGCTGAACCATCCAGGCTTAGCATGAGGAAGGAAGTGTTTGACACCAGCTTCAATAGTGGCTGCTGGGATTTCACTTGCTCTCACTGGGCCTAACACAATGCTGCATGTGTCTCCGCACGTGAGGCAAACATGCTTTGAGGAACTCCTCTAGCAGGAGCCAGGCAGAGGGTGTCACAGGACACCCTCACAGGACCCAGCTGTGTCCTTCACACCCCCTCCCCACAGACCCACTGCACAGAGAGCAGCAGCCAAGTCCATGGCCACCTCAGCCACAGAAAGGAGATTGAAAAGGGTACCCAGTCACAATTCTTACTTTTTATCTCAAGGACAACTGGTAAAGCCATCTCCTCTCCTACCAAATTCCTTCTTCTAAGGAAATAATCTTGGGAAATACCTGCTCCATGGGTTCAACAACTGTACTGTCTCAGCACTCTCTGTTACCTATGCTAAGGAATACTTCAAAGGTTTGGTGTCCTACAACCCAGCAGGAAACCCACTAAATAGTATTACATTGATATATTAATTTCCCCTCATATTTCTGGTAGTTTTTAAATGTTGACAGACAACCAGGCAAGCAGGAAGCAACTCAGGACCACAGATTCTCTCCATCCCCTTCCCTACCACCTCTGTTTTCTGAACATCAGCAGAAAAGGTACAAAAAATGTGTACTTTTTCAACCAAGCTCCCTGTAAAGCAGCTTTACTGGTTCTTATATACATAAATATGTCCCTTCACTTACAAATTAAATATACAGATTTACAGCTTCCAATCTGAATATATAGATACATTCATGTACAAGTTTGAAAACTAGTGGTAGCCCTGACATAAAAACCTTGTCTGTAATTTAAGAGTTCCAGCTACTCTATTGTTTCACCACAGCAGCTTAGAAAAAACCCTTCCAAACACAGCAGAAATATCCTTTAACCCAAGATGGAGGCAACACCACAGAAGGAACGATGTGTTTTCTGAGGTGTCAGCTTCTAGAGGAGTGATGGGGAGGGGAAGCCAGTTTCCCGCAGTAATTAATCCATTCTCACAGTGTGGGGGTCTCCCTTGACAGCATGCCACCCATCACTAAATGCCTGCCATACCAGTTGCTACAGTGCTACCTGCCCACAAGGTCTGAGAATCAGCACTTGAATACAAAACCAAAACTTCTACAGTAAGGTTTGGTTTTGTTCCAGGAGAGGGGAAAAACACTAAGAATGTAACGCAAACAAAAAACCAGAAAGGAAAACAGAAAAGAAATAAACACTAGAAATAAAGAAAGAGTAAATAAAACATGTCAATCATTTAATAGGAACAAGTGTTCAAAATTAAAAACAAATCCTGAAAAAAAAAAATCCCATATGCATTTCATTATTAGTTGATCACAACTGTACATATGTAATCCTTTTCTCATTTCTACTAACAGCACTGTGTTGTTTTACTCTGTGCTCTTAGATTTGATTTTGTTGTTGTTGTTGTTTTTTGGCATAAGCAGTGTCCTTTCCATGTGGGTGAATGGGCAGTGAGCTCATCAAAACTTAACAAGGTCATGGAAGACTGTCGTCCTATTTTAAGGTGGCAAGAGGAAAAGTTTGAGACTGGTCAGAAAGGGAAAGCTGGCAGTCACTGCTCATTCTGCAGCTGAAAAAAAGTGTTGCTAGTCAAATGAGAAAAAAAAATAATTTTCCAGAATTATGGAAATGGAAGGCCAAAAGAACTCTTACTGCTGTTACCAACTTCAGTGTAAATTACACTCAGCAAAAAGAGGATTCAGGCAGGGACTGCAAGATTTCTGGAATTTAAATATTAAATGCTGGCAGGGAGTAAAAAAAAAAGTCTTTTTTTTTAGATTTATGAATTATTTAGATTATAATTATTAATATAAATTATTTAGGAAATAATTATTATTGGGGAAAAAATATTTTTTCGCTTCCTTTACCAGCATCTTAGAAACATGAGAGATACCAGTTTCTAAATCAACATACAGGTGCCACCTATAGTTTTTCAGCAGATAACGTTCTCTATGATTATTGTTTTATAAAGGGAACAGTCTATTTTGGAAGATGTCAATCATTTATATAAAGCAACACCCATCAGCCTTTTTAAAATTATTGCATCACTAATATTAGCCGTAACTCTTACCCTGTATTCCCAAACAAAACACTGCAGTGGAGGGTTAAATGCAAGCAAAAATGCAAGTAAAAATTACATTGTACTCTTAACTTTCCCCATGTATCTAGAGGTTAAATCCCTGACTTTGACTTTAGGCATATTCCTTTGTGCAAAGAGGGTAAAAATAGCACTTACCCTTAACACAAAGTAGCGATGATTACAGACCCGGTAATAATCAAGGAAAATTAAATACAGGGCTTTGCCTATAACACATTAAACCTGAAATAAGACACGATCCATATGCTGATGCTTCTATAAATACAAATCTGTATTTTCTATTGCCATATGTACACATACTGTGTAAAGAAGAACAAGAGCAATGTTATGCACTCCTGAGTATTAGTATCCATGATTTTTAGCTACAGGACCAAGCTCCCCATGCCAGACATCTGTACTTCCCATTATGAGATGCATCTTCTCCAAATGAATACCATATGTTTTTATACAGCATTAGATGTACACAAGAAAGGCAACATTTGCTGCATGCAATATTAAGTCACACATGAAAACTCCATTGTAATTTATTTGGAAACATCATACTATGACAGAGATCTAGGCCTGCAATTTGGGGGGAAAGGGAGGGGGAAGAGGAGGGAGGAAAGCAAGCCTGAACGGGCCTGATCTGGGTGCACAGAGCAGAGACATTTCTAGACAGTGAGGGGGACAAGATGTGAGACAAACCTGAGCAGAAGCCTCACAAGTCCCCCACTCCCAGCTCCCAACCTGCATGGCCCCCACCACCTTGTTCCGTCCCCAGCCCTTGCACCACATCGCCACGCCAGACAGGACTCTCTAGGCTTTCCAGCTCCCTAACACACCCTAAAAACTAAGGATCTAGTGCAGGGCAGACAATGAAGGGACTGAACATCTCTGGGCCTGATGTGGCTGACAAATACATCCCTTGTGCTCAAGCAAGGTGACACAGTTGAGCCCCTTCCTACCAGAGGTATTAGAGTAAATGCCTCCTTAATATTTTCTGCCCTGAAAATGCATACTTACGATCTTAAAAGTGACTCTGGATGCAAGAAATATTTGACTATGTAAGTAGCCAATTCTATCTCCAAGAACAAATTAGCATTCCCTTGCCAAAATAAGGCACTTGGATGAAGTGTTACATGTACAAAGACAATATAAGTGCTGACTGACAGAAATGGAAACATACATTCCTCAGGATCAAAATCTAAGTCACTGACTTACAGTGTAAGTCAACAGAGCAATGGAAAGGGAAACAGAAACTCTGTATCAGAAAATTTCCCACACATTTAAACATAGAGATGAAAAGGAGACTGTCAAAGAAAAACAAATGCAAAAATATCTAAACTATCCTATTTTCTCAATTCGCTATATGTAAAACTGGCATGTATACCCCACAGCTCCTGCCACCCTTGCTGGGTGTTTTCACCAGAGGTGCTCAAACCTCTTTCCTCTTTGAAAGTCAGGAAGGTGCAATGATGGATTTAGGGATATTTTCACTGACTGCCCTCTAGGCTACTGATCCCATTTTCCCTTTTTTTGCTGTTTCATGACCCCTCACTTGGAAATAAATCAGTTATAATGATTTGTACATCTCAGAATAAATACAACTTTTTACTACCAAGTATATACGCTGCTGTTTTAAAAGAGGTAATACACTGAAGCTGCCTCTTCCACATGAGTGCCCAAGTAATGCTCTTCAGCTTCAGGTCCTTTGGCTCAGTTCACGTGGTCTTCACACTAGTGCAACCTCAGAGTGTTCCAGGGTGATGCCCCAGAGGTGACACCTCAAGGCCATTCCACTCTTTACAGTAACTTGCATTGCCCTCTGAGAACCCTTCTCAGAGCAGCCTTAATCCACACACCAAAACAATGATGTGCTAGACCCTAGGCATCCCATCCTTGCAGGCAGACACCTTCAAAGACAGCACAAGCAGGAAGGCAGCCAACCTGCCATACCCCCCGTGCCATTCAGGGTAAAGGGAGGGGTATCACTGTTCACTGGGAGAAACCATGGGATAAGTCCAGTTACTAGAACAGTCAGAGTACTGTATGATTTAACAGGGCCAATTAGATCACAACTCAAGCAGGCCAACAACCCAGTGCAAATCACCACCTTCTGCAGCCACAGCAGAGAATAATTCTTTATTCAGAAATAGCAACAGGTCTCCATCCACAGAAAGGGCATCAGTATACTCTCAGCACTGCACCTCCAGCCAGCAGCTAGGCTTTCTTCTTCTGGAGGTCACTAGCAGACACCCATAGTTAACAGTCACCCTTCAGGCAGCTAAACCACATCCCACAAAAACACTGCACAACAGTGCCACTGCTTTTTCCCTTGTATTGCTCATTCAGCTTTACACAGCAGAAGACTTGGATTTCCAGAAGCATACAAAGGACTTGGAATGGTCCTTATAATTTCATTTTTCCTTAATGCCATTTAATAAGAGTGGTCTTTATGAGAACATCAAACACCCACAAAGCATCCTTTACAGGAACCAGAATGTACACAGTCACATCTGTCCATTAATTATCCACACATGACCCAGCCTCATCTGCATATGCCAGCCACCTTGCCATTCTTCCAACCTATCAAACCAGAAAAACAGAGGCAGGCAGATCCTGATTTATCCAACAGAAGGAGCATGGAAGAGGTCTTGGTCATATCTCCTTAACTTTAACGACTTCCTTAGTACTGTGGAGACCTCACGCATACAATGAACAGGTGAAGTCCCACTTGCCTAGCAGCCCCGACTTGGTGTCAACTGCGCAAAGCAGGTCCTTCTGGGAAAGCAAAACCTGCAGCATGAGGGATCCCGGGTAATACAAAAGGACAAAGCAGTACCACCTTCTTGTTATAAAGGGTCCCAAGCCTCCTCCTTAAGAAACTAAATGGATCAAAATGTCCTTTTAGTAGCCTGGCACAGGTGACTATCCCATGACCCCTCACTGCAGCAGTACTCTCCCACCCTCCTCAGAGGGCAATCAGTTGGAAGCAGACTGGGTGGCACATGAACCCGCAGAGCTGGAAGACCATTAAGGACACCATGGACCTCCTGAAGTAAAACTGTCAAGCTACTGCTTGACAGATCACCCTGGTGGAGAACTATCAAGGGAGGATACAATGTACTCTGGCACCAGGATGAAGGCCTGAGAAACACGCGTTCGGGACCTGCAGAGCTAACGAGGCCAGCCACATGGCAGCCTACATGTCAACAAAAGAATATCCATCGATAGATGATGTTGCATATTGTAACAAAAAGCTTCTACCTCCCAATCCTAATTTCAAAGTTGAATAAAACAAAAGGAAAATAAAACAAATCTTAAGGAAGAGGTTAATATGCATTCTTGTGCGTTCAGGTGGGATGAAACCATCACTCCACAGAAAGCAGAAGTCAGTTCCATAGAAATCCATATATACTTATATATGAATACAGAATGGAGGGAAAGAAATCCACCCAGAGAAAAATTTCAAGTCTTAAATGAAACCAAAATTGTAGAAAGAAATTTAAAATAGCCCAATAAAGGGCTTCTATATAAAAAATTGATGTACAGAACAACACTGCTAGCCAAAACCTGTATTACAGCTATAGCTGTATATCAAATTATACAAGTCGGTATACATTGTTAAAGGGGGAAAAAGAAGGTATTTACCAATATACCCATGTGAAAAAATGTTTGCATGTACCGGCTCTAAGATTATCTACAGCTCTACCTATAAGAAAGGTTACAAATGAAATTGAAATAAACCAAAACAGCACAAGCAGATGTGACCTTGTTCTATTTACTAACAGCAACTCCTCCTAGCAATTTGTGGGAGAACCTACCTGGAGAAATATCCTTTAACCAACTGAAATGAGGATCAAAGTTCAGTAACAGTTTTAATATGAAATAACCCACGTGAGAAGACTTAGAGCGTGAGAAATAGGGGTTCAAAAACCTCCAATAGCCTAACGCAAGAGAGCTTGGTACAAAAGGCATCAAGTTTGCCAGTGTCAGCAGTTGTGCACCTGTGTCAACACCACACTGCACAGGGTGCTGGGGCGGGAAAAACAAACCCAAAAAGACCAAGCCGGGCTGAAAGAACACTTCTCAGCTGGGCTCAAACCCACATGAATACAGCTACACAGCTATTTGCTGTGGATGGATGGCTGTGTCATGCTGGCACTGAGCTAAAGTCTGGAGAATGCTGCAGTGGAGGGCTACTGCTCAGCAGAGTCTGGTGATCTCTTCCCAGGAACCCTCTGCTGCTAAAAGACGGTCAAGAGCCTGGCTCCAGGATCCTATGAAATTTTAGGCATAAACTTGGATTATAATACAAAATCAGAAAGGTTTGAAAAGACTGTCATATAAGGTTGAACATGAGCCAGCAGTGTGCTCAGGTGGCCAAGAAGGCCAACAGCATCCTGGCTTCTATCAGGAACAGCGTGTCAGCAGGACTAGGGAAGTGATTATGCCCCTGTACTCAGCATTGGTGAGGCTGCACCTCGAATACTGTGTTCAGGTTTGGGCCCCTCACTACAAGAAAGACATTTAGGTGCTGGAGCATGTCCAGAGAAGGGCAATGAAACTGGTGAAGTCTTACAAGGAATGGGGTTGTTTAGCCTGGAGAAGAGACCTGTTTAGCCTGGAGACCTTATCCCTCTCTGCATGAAAGGAGGCTGTAGGGAGATGAGAGTTGGTCTCTTCCCCCAAGTAACTAGCAATAGGATGAGAGGAAATGGTCTCAAGTTGCAACAGGAGAGGTTTAGATTGAATATTAGGAAACATTTCTTCACAGAAAGAGTGGTCAGGCATTGAATAGCCTGCCCAAAGAGGTGTTAGAGTCACCATCCCTGGAACTGTTAAAAAAACATGTTGAGGTGGCACTCCAGGACATGGTTTAGTTGACATGGTGGTATTAGACAGACTGTTGGACTTGATGATCTTAGTGGTCTTTTCCAACCTTAAAGATTCTATAATTCCATCCCCTCATTGTCCCTGGCCCCGCTTCTCGCTGGCCTGGCCCCCTGCAGAGGTACTGACCGATGGTCTGGCTCCAGCCGTACTTCTCACTCCAGTGAACTAATAGCTGCTAAGTCTCACCTGCTAACTAACTGGACCTCCTTTAGCAACTCCTTCAAAGCTATACAACAAAACCTGAATTTATGCTTAATTTGTATCTCAGAGATTAAATATCCACACGTATTTAAAATGAAACTCCTTACGAGAAATTAGAACAACCTGTACTGAGATCTGTGTCAGGAGAAATCGTCATCAAATAATTCAGCAAATGGACAGTGAGTGAAAACACGCAAGTATCACACACCCCCTAATACAGGGTGACTAACTAAGCTTTCTTAAACAATGACTTCAAAAGCCCCAGCAAGGGTCAAAAAACCAAAACACTGTGACACATCACACAGATTTTAATATCATACATCTTCATAAACTGTGTTCTGATTTGAAGTGCAAAGTGCCAAATACCAGCTTTCACAGCACACAGCTCATGAAGTTTTCCATAAAATTTGATGAGCAGCACCTATTTAGTAGGAGAAAAAGGATAATGGTTTAGTTTGTTCTTGTAAGCACCATCCACAGTAAGAAGTTCAAATACAGTCTTTTTTTTGTTTGTTTTTTTTTTTAGCTTTCACGTCAAAGAACAAGTACCACAATGTAGAAATACCCTTCTCTGAAAGGGGAAGGCAGGCATAATTTGGGTCACAGGGACACTTTATTAGTATATAATATTTCCAATGACTTATATTTGTATAAAGTCTTAGATATTTAATGTCTTAGACTTTTTTACCCTTAAAACAGAAAAATACTGCTGCAATGCAAAGTTGTGTTTCCTACAGGGAATTATGTAAGCTGTTCTGATTGTACTTCTCATTCCTGATACCTTGGGTACTCTGAAAGCAAAGTAATCTTTCTGGTGCAAAGTTCAGAGCAAAGAAAGGTGTGTTTAAACGAGGCACAAATCAGCAACCTTTCAGGAGTTTATCAAAAGATGATCAACAATAATTCAGAAGCTGCAGTTTAATTTGCCTCATTACCCCGTGGGGGAATCCAAGCTGGGCTTTTGTTTCTTTTGGTGAGGCGGGCTGCACGATGCCACGTGTGGATGAGGGGAAGGCAGGTTATCTGCAGCTCCATAAAAGGAGTGTGTGCAGGTGTTAGCTGCTGCTCAGTGCACCTGGGTCCCAAGGCTCTCTTCTCACATCGCAGCCTGCCTTTTGCAGATCTGGACCGTGCACATGACGGTGTGAGTCAGGACTAAATGAGCCGGAGAGGAAGCTCACGCTGGCTTTAGGGTGGCTGCTAAAGGACAAGCTGTACCTGAACTGACCTGACCTGTCAGTACGAAGTTAAGCCATCAAATATCTTTTTAAGCAATTCTGAAGCAGTGGAGTTAAATAATATCAGATGAGTGTGGTTTTTATATATTTGCCACCTTTTGGCCTACGAAGCCTCCCTAGAATGTTGTAGAAAGATGACAGACAGATTAAATCTCTGAAATTCTCATAATAGACAGACGAAATCTCTGAAATTCTCATGAAAGCATTTCAAGGCTAATGGGTGTGGGAGGCTGCAGGAGGAAGGACAGGTAACAGTGACAGAACAAGAGGGGACACAGAACAACGTATCCTCACAGGAAGGTATGACCAGGTAAGTAGCCATTTCTGTGCACACTTTCATTCTGCTGTTATACAAGACAGCTGACACAAAACAATGATGAAAAAAGTCGTTAAGTGCTTCAGCTTTTTAGGAAAAGCAGAGGGGTAAATTGCTTAGGTGCTCATCCCATATGCTGCTTCGGGTATCACCAAAAATATACCTCAGCAAATGATGGCTTAAATTCTACTTATGAAACAAATAAGGCCTATTCATTTTTTTATGCATCCAATTAAAAAAATCAAAATCTCTTACTTTTTTTCCCTATTTCTTTGGCCATAAATATTTAAATCCCCTGATTGAACATGCTTATTTTGTGATCAAGACTTCAAGGCAGAGGCGGGTCCATTCAAAAAGCAGCAGCCCTCACAGAACAGCCCACTGGCACACTGGAAATACTCAAAACTTACAAGTGCAGAATTCTTCTTCACCCAACCCAGTGAATTAACCAAGGAGTCCAGAGCAAGAGCCAGCGACCCATGCATAACAGGAATCTGAAATGCCAGCCACAGCAGGAACTTCACTCAATGCAATTACAGCTTCTGTTCAGTCATCGTGTTCTGATTCACAGAAGGAAAAAACGAAGGTGTGCACTCAGTAACTCCAGTAAAAAAGCACTAACAATAGAGAAGAGTGCTGGCATTGCTACTGTTACTGAAACATGTATGAGTAGTCCTTTAATATGTTGCAGCTTTCAGCTCCAGGCTCACTAGTAACAGTTACGAAACGAGAGCAAAATAATGGCAATAGCAATAGATTAGCAATAGCAATAGATTATAGCACTTTAATCCAGCAGACTGAAAATGCCATTAGTCTTATTTGAAAACAAGTTCAACAATTCTGCACTCCAAAGAAAATGAGCTTAGAGAAACAATACATATTGATTTGATACCAGACTTAGAGTGAACGTTGGAGTTCAGCTTCAGCAGATCCTCTGGCACTTCTGCTCATCAGTAAATTCAGTTGCATATCAATTTTGCATAAAGTCTACATGCTTAGAACAGCACATCTAGGATTATTACATCTTATGCTTTATATCATCTAGATTCGTACACACTCCAAAAAAAAAAAAAAAAAAAAAGGGAAAGCCCTTAATTAAAATGTTCAAAAGGCCTTTATGCTTCACATTCCTTATAGCTAGACAGGCATGACATCTCATTCTCTGTGTGTCATTAAAATAAAAAAGAGCCTATATACCAAAGGCCCTGATTTTCCTCTTTTCTGCTACGTAGCTCCACTGATTCAGCAATTCTCATTTTTTATCTATTTAAGGGCCTGACCCAGAGTAGAACTGAATAGACTGCTTTCACTGATAGTGAAGGGCGTTAAATCAAATCTGCATCCATGATGTTAAATAATCTAGGTCACATATTGAAATGGGCTTGTTGAAATAATGTTGTTTTATCATGCTGACAGATGCTAAATGGATGTCTAAGTGTAAGAAACAGTGACCATGTCTACACAATGAAGGCTGCATTGAAAAACAAGAGCTTTAGCAGATCTAGGCCTCAGAAAGGAAATGCAACTCATCTGAGTTCCACCAGGATGCTCAGAAAAACAAGACAGTGTGACTGCAGTATATACAACTCACTGAGGTGGTAATGAGCAGCAAGGAAGTGATTCTACACTCACAATTTTACACTGACGAGACTGACACTGAAGTACTCTGTATAATACAGGCTGGGGCAGTGAAGGAGAAGCGAAGTAGCTGGGCAAGTCTAAAGAAGGATGCTGAAAATGCTGAAGAAGAAAGGGTTTCAGAATGAAGAAACAAAGAGACTCAAAGAGAATTATTTGCTCCATCTACCAAGATAAAATTGAGTAGCAACTTGATAGGCAACAGACACAAGGAAGGCTTTTTAATCATTTGGAAAGATATGGCAAGAACCAAAGGCAGGAGAAAGATAAATTAAAAGAATAAGGTGCAAACTGAGGGAAAGGGGAACTCCATGAAGCAGGAATCCAGAAACAAGGAAGCATGAAATGTTGGGATACCTCATCGTGCTACCAGTAGATTAAATTACTGGGATCAGTACAGTTGTAACTAAGCAACACATTAAGGGTCTGCAGTACCCGGCATATTTATACATGCAGGAAGTACAAAAGGCATTACAGCAATGCTAAATAAAGGAACTTAATGCATTGTTGCTGGTCAGCTTGGCTTGAAGGTGCTGGCAGGCATCGGACAATAAACACTGTTGAAATTATCAGGCAAATCCAAGGCAAGAAAGATTTTTCTACTGCATTTATATGTAGAGCTTGTAAAGTTAGCTTTTATCAAAAGACTGCTATGATTTTGTAAAGTCAGCTGTAGTCTGGTAGATCTTTGAAGACAAGGAACTGAGCCATCCATACTGGCATCACCAAACACAGGTTACAGGGGTTAGGAACAACCAATGGTGTTGATACAAAGAACCTGAAATTTGTGCTGTCCTCACAGATTGCAAATGCAATTGCAAAAGGCTGCACCACCTTAAATCAGTTGTGAGTAATCAGCTTGTGAGGCTGTTGCTTATACACTGAGCGCTACATGTATCCCTCACAGTGCTTTCATCCCTCATACTGGATTGCACTAGATTTCAACTCCAGGAGTGACTCATTGGTGGGAAAAGAGGGGGAATGGACGGAGCTTTCTCTCTGAAGGAATGGAGATGGAAACTGCCCTTGAAAAAAGGCATGAATTCATGCTTACTACTAGATTTCTTCTTGGCTTAAGATGCAAACTACTAAATCTTCAGATTAAACTGAGCAAATATTTGAACAATTAATGAGACAGATTCTTCTGGAAAGGAAAAATAAACTCCTCTTATATGTACTTGTAATGTCTATTATGGTCAACGTTTGAAAAAATTGTATAATGTGGGCAATTCATAACAGAAGTGTCTGTCATTTTTCCAGGCTCAAAGGACTTTTGTCATCTGGTTTCTTTCTCAAGGAGATCAAGCAGTGAGCAAGTGATTTAGAGCACAGCTGCCTGTAGAAAACACCAAGTATTTTATGCCCCTTGCTTGTCACTCATTCCAACAGTAAACACAGATGCTCCATAGTTAGTAAAGCCCATATTTACAAAGACATATAAAAATAAATATTTTGGTTTATGCAGACTTACACAGCAACCCACCATAAAGGGCACTTCTCTACAATAAAACCAACCGACAACAGCCCCCCTCCTGATTTCACTGCCACACAAACCCAAGCATCAGCTGGCACCTCCCAAAGTCACACATATTCAGTAATGAAGCAGGACAGTGAGCCTTGGGGACCACAGGCTAGCAGGTGTCAGTCAAAAAAGGAGACCTGAGGCAGCAGCAATCTTTTCTCAGCTCAGGGTTACAGCACTCATTCCAGAACTGGTCTGGGCTTTAGTTTCACCTCAGGGAAACTCAACTCGTCATTTTCATTTTGCAAGTGAGTACAAACACAAGATTTAAATAGGGTAAATAAAAGAAGGTGCACATAACCACATGGCCTCTGAGAAAGAAGAGCTGTATCCTAGGCTTTATGAAACACTGAACTCCTTATCAACTCATTAGCAATAGGAGGATTCACAGGCTCTTTGGGAGTGTACGACATTAAACAGGCTTGCAAAGCTTTAAAACTCAAGCTGGTCTTCCAAGTTAAGTTAGAGAAGTGCATGTGAAGTGGCAGCAAAAGTGTGCATGCTGGCTGGTGGTAAGCAGGAACAGTGGCACAAAGGAAACAGACACAGGGAGTCTGTGACTTGTAGGACAATGTGGTGAAGCATGGCAGCTGTGACTTAAAGGACAATGCGGTGGGGCATGGCAGACACTACAGAATGGCAGCCTTCCAGATAGGACAAAGATATGGAAAGAAAACCAAAGCCAACCTCCACTGGCCACCACATTTAAAATCACCTATCTATTACTCAGTTTGCATTTTAGGTTTGGCTCTTGGAAATGCCTGGCAGCAGAAGTTTATTTGCCTCATGCAGTTAGTTCTGCAAGTACTCAGCATGCACTCACTGGCGATATCCCACTCCCCGTCCGCTGAATCCTCCAGACTTGGTCTTTGCCTTATAATCATATTTTTGAAATATTTCTGCATACATATATATATACAAACATATACCTGCATACACATGCATACACGCCCACATTCACTCACTCTCCAGCACAGCAACAGTCCTGTAGAGGACTCTCTGGATGGCATATGACTGCCAGAGGGTAAGCCCACGCAGCCCTATGAGAAGACTGTTGTTATGTGAAACGCCTACATATGGATGGCAAATATGACACAGGACCTGCAGTCCTTTCTGACACAGTAGGTGGGGTAAAATTCCCCAGCAACAAATTTAAAAGGCACTGGAAATCTACGCTTAGCAGTGTGCACTTCACATTTCACGCACACGAGGGTGACGTGCCTACGAGCAGCCACTGAAACAGGGTTTTGGACTGAAAACTGATTCACTCTTACTTTCCACAGTCCATCTAACAAATGGTTTCATGGTAGAAACAAGAAGAAATTATTTCAAAGCCTGTGTGTGGACATTGTAAAGTAAAGGAGATAACACCAAAACACAAGTAGCGTGACGGCCGATAAAGCATTAGTGGATCAAATGGGTTAAAACTGGGAAGTGAAAAAACTGAAGCAATACGAAAAACAGCTACTAAAATTTAACATGATATTGGGTAATTTACCTGTGTGATTTCTCCAAGGAGATGCCACCTACAGTCAGTAGCTACACTACATGAAGATGCTCCTTTAACTGTTAAAGTAAAACGTAAAATAAACTTCTCAATGGCAAAGATGACAGATCTGATGATATTTTGTGCATCACCACTGCCAAGGCAATATTTCTAAATTGTTGAACTAGGAAGTAACCACACCAAGGCCGTTCTAGATTTTAGCCTAATGAACCAATGGTAAGGTACGCCCTTCCTTACGTAAATATTTCACAGGCTCACAGAGCCTTTAAAGGGCCAAAAAAAGAACAGAAAAGTAGCTCAACAATCTGTTACATCAGAAAAATTCTTATAAGCAAGACTTCTCATATGCCTGAAGGAAAAAAGAAACAGTCAGGAAATACAGCCCCTTCCTAGGATGTCACTTTCTTTGGAGCACAGCCAATATATCATTTTTTCCAGGGTGCACCAGTGCCACATTTCCCCAACCCTCTGAAGACAAAGCAATCTCAAAATGCAATATTTTGAGTGCCTATGGAAAAAAAAGAAAATCAACATACTATCTCTATTAATCTTTCCAAAAGGGCTGCACCCACAGCTGGCTCTGTATCACACTGACTTTCTAATTTTCTGATCACTGTTAAAAATTATAGTTTTCAAGTTAGCAGAGAGATGCTGACCCAGATAGAGTTGTTCTGATTTTGTTTTTTTTACAAAAGGCAAAGTAAGTTCCAACTTCACACCAGTGCTAAAACGCAGAATCTGGACAGCAGAACTGGTACACACTGTGTAGAGCATAATGGATGAACTTACTCCATTACATATTCCAGAATTACATGGGTTTGGGAGTTTGTTCTATTATTATCACGCAGCTCTACATACCTTGTAAATGTTGGTGGAGAAGGAAAAGTAATTAGAAAAAAGGAAAACAATTCCACAGAAATATTACAGTGTTTCAGAAAAGTTGGGGGGGGTGGTGGGGGTGTTTGTCTATTCTTAAAAAGACCAAAAAATAACAAGTGGTCATTCCCCTCCCTCCATGCCTCCTGAAAATGGTACCTCTCTCACTTGAGAATTGGGAAGACACTGGGGTACGAGGGCAGGAGGGAGAAGATGAATCAGGACCATGGAGTTGAGATCCTGATGAATGGAAATGAGACAGACAGGACTGAGGTCCAAATTTAAAATGGCACAGCAGAAAGAGAGGTATCCTTTAGAATCTGAAGTTTAACGAGCTAAACGGCAAACATGCATGGCCAAACACACCTGAAACTCAGGCAAACTAACTGTGGGAATCCCCTGTTCTGTGCAGCTTTAACGTACATATCTATTTGCTCTAACTAAGGAAATAACACTGCTTTTCTCATTTATTTCCCCCCACGCTCCCTTCATCCCACATCAGAATGATTTGCAGAGGATCACCATTACTTGCATGGCAATGTCTCAGTTTACCCAGGAGGCTGTGCCCAGAAGCAGCTGCAGAGAACCCAATGAGATCACTGCTCCTAACTGCGGTGTTAGCAGGAGAGACAAGTTTCTAGGACACGGAGGGGCCTGGGACTGTGCCCATGTGTCCAGGGCCTCTGAGAGCTAAAAGTAATTGCAGCTTAGAGCCATGCATACAGGCATCCCTACAGTAACAGGGGAACTGATCTTAACTCTCTGTGGATAGAGCTCATTATGCAAAAGTTATCCCAGGGAGCAGGGAAAGTGGTTTTTATCTTGTCCCTCCTCCATAGGAAGTTTGAGAAGAGGTGAAAACACCACAAACAATAACAAGGAAGGTGGTGGATTTTTGTGGTTTTTGCATTCAATAGTAACTAACTAGATCTGCAATGTCCTTACACATGCAGCTAAGATGACAGCAGGACTTAAAGTGAGGTTGATAAATAACGTTAGTTATGAAGAAGGAAGTAGCTCAATAAAAAGAGGGACACAGCTTTGTGGTTCAAACACGGGGCAGGCTGTAACTCTCGGTTCCGTTCTCGCCTTTGCCATGGGCTCTTGGCGTGACATATCATGGCACATCAGTTATCTTTTATCCAGGGTGACACACTACTTCTTTTAACATTCTTTTAATCAGACTATAATCTCTTTGATCAGACACGCTTTTCCTATGGACACATGGAAAGAATGTGCCAGTTTCAATACCTTCCCAGTTCCAGCTGGCTTCTCTGCCTTTCAAAAGTCCCAGCTTTATCAATGGGATCTTTGTTGGCAGTTTCAGCAAGGAAGAGGCAAAACTGAATGGGCCATGAAGACAAAACTGTCCTTTCCATGCAGCAGTCCCTCCGGTCACTGCTATGGAACAGCCAGCCGCACTTCTGCCTGCGTTACAGGCACTGAGAGGTCCTCAGCCTTCACCCAAGTGAAGCTGGCTCCTTCGCTCGTTATCAATTTCACCTTTTAGGCAAAACGGCAAATGCTTTAAAAAGTTTACTGTGTCCTTACCTGCACTTTCTGAGTAGCGCTTAAAGAAAAAAAGAAAAAAAATCAAAGTACAAAGCAGTAACGTGCAAAGAGATTATGTGAAAATCTGTCCTCTGCTGCACCCCACCCCCTCTCACCCCCAAGCCCTCCGCGCCCCGGGTCTCACAATGCACCACCGAGCAGAAGCAGTTTGGGCTCAGCACCGACGGGCACACGGGTGGCCTCGGGACTGTTTTCAGCTCCGAACACCTTGACACCGGCCGGCGCCGGCCGCCTGCACTCAGCCCTCGGGAGCCCGGCAACGCGCCGGGGGGGTTC